>JAGSMR010000021.1:6480000-6815000 GCA_029286605.1 Sericinus montela
AGCAATTTTTAAAACTGTACTATCTAACGATTAAGTGTGCTTCATATTTCCTCCCATGGTGTTTTCTCCACCAAGAGCACTTACATACTATAGTTCTATGGTAATTATTGTTAAAATGAAATTTCAGTGGACGTAATAATCCAGTGTTATTTTTACACCTGCTCGTTTGCCTCCCTTTTCTATAAAAAAAAAATAATATTTTTACAGTGGTACAGCCACGCATCAGCTTTTGTTGTTGCATGAATGGGCCGGCTCGGCCAGGGAAGTACCACGACCTCACAGAATACCGGCGTTAAGTAGAAGTCTAACAAACTTCTGCGTTTCGTCAGGTGAGTGCAGGTAACCGGTGGCCCACACCCCCCCCCCCAGATGCGTTGCTTCCCTTAGACTGCCCCCCTCCCCCAGAATTAGGGGAGCGGGGCACTCTAAGGGAAGCAACGCATCTGCTAAGCCTCTGGTGAGCGTGAACGGATTTCTTCTGCTTTCGCAGGTATCGGGCCTCGAGGCAAGCCTCATTGCCCATAAGCCTCTGGTATTGCGGGTGTTCATTGGTGGCGGTAATCACTTACCATCACGTGAGCCACCTGCTCGTTGGCCTCCCTTTTATATAAAAAGATACACTGGATCTCTCTATCCAGTTATAATCTAGCTATAAATTAAAGATCGGTCTATAAAATTAAGTCCTTTCGACCCACCGAAGACATTTTTAGGGACAACTACACAGGTGGTGAGGCTATCGCCGTCTTTATGTCCAAGCCCACGATATAAATCGTACATAAGCTTTGAAAACACCCATTGGTACGGGCATACCCACTACCAACTCGGGTCTCTTGACTCAAATTCCGATCACCCTCACGTCAGTTGTCGTGAGCGTTTTTAATTCAAATATGAACTATTTATTATTTGTGGTAACGTTATACTCGTATTGCCATGATCCGATTTGCGAAATCGACTTGAAAAATCGTGATATCACCTGGAATTATTATGTTATAGAGATTATCTAGTAAACACAAACATTTTGATCGATTTAAGGGTATGACCTGTTTTTTAACGTTGCCTACGATTTCAGTACTGGAGGTAAAGGCAATTAAAATTTTTATGTAGATTTATGTACAAACATGCAAATAGGAGTTTGTTTCAATAAGTTAGTGAAACAATACTTGACAAATACAGATCTTAAGCAAAACCAAGAACAGTTAAAAAATCAGTTTTGGAAAGAATTGATGTTAGATACCACGAACCAAATCCGTTATTAAAAGTGGCATTTTACTAGTGTGACTCGTTCGGTATAATATTTAATGGTTAACTTATATTGGATTTAAGTCTTTAAATTTGATACTTCCAAAATTGTAAGAAAATTATTAATTATACTTTTTTCACTTAACAAAATTAATTGTGACACCAACTTCAATTACCACATGTCAAATTTAAAATAAATGTTAAGTACATTCCAAGTGTAACATTTCTCTAAGTATAAGCAAAATCGACAAATTAAAATATCATGTTGTAAAATAAATATAAAGAATAAATCTCCCGAGTTCGATCCACAGGTGGTAGGCCCGTCCAAAAGGATTTTTCAAAAACTTATGTACGAATTATATCATTGGCTCGGACATACAGACGGCGACGGGCTCACCACCTGTCATGTTATCTAGCAGCAGCGTATTACCTAAGCGGTTTATTAACCGATTTAAAAAGAAAGAAGAGGTTCTCAATTCGATTGGAGCTGACATAGAAAGATGATGTAAAATCACGGAAATTATCATCGACAGACGTAATATACAAGGAAATAGAGAATGTTGACTGTCGTCATAATTAACCCTTTACTACACATGGTTTCAATTAATTCCTCTTCATATGATTAATTCCGTTTTCTAATACCGTAGTTGATATTGGCTTGCATTTGGATCAGTCGTTAAGCTGGGAACTTCAGGTTGCGGAAATAAGCCGAAAAGTCAATGCCACCTTACGTTCACTCTACCGCCTTAAAAATTTCCTTCCCTTTAAAACTAAACTTTTGCTGGTCCAGTCCCTGGTATTGCCCATTATCGACTATGCCGATGTATGTTATCCTGATCTATCCTAATCACGTATCAACAAATTGGAGCGCCTTCTCGACAACTGTATTAGATTTATTTTCGGTCTACGTAAGTATGACCATATTTCCTCTTGCCGTTCCAAGCTTCAATAGCTTCCCATTCGTCAAAGGCGGAGCTCCCGATTTCAGTTTCTGTTGTATTCTGTATTGACTAACTCTAATTCTCCTTCTTACCTAAGAAATAACTTGCAACATCTTTAATCTACTTATGACAGAGCACCTCGCTCCATAAACCAATTTAGGATACACATTCCTCAATATAATATAGGATACTTTAACTCCTCTTTTACGATACAAGCTGCACTACTCTGGAACGCCCTTCCTTTGAAGATAAAATCTGCACCGAATGCCTATTCGTTCAAGAGATTAATTAGTTCGTGAGTATTATCTTAAGAATCATTAATATATATTTATGGATATATTTATATGTTTATATTTTATGTATATTATTTACGTATCTATGTAGAATTTTGTTCGTTTAGTTTATGTAATACATGTATATATTTTTCCATCAAATATTTATTGTTTATATGTATATATTTATTTATAGGAGCATTAGTCTATATTTTTGTTGTTAGCGCCTGCCATCTACTTCTCACCATAACAAAGGTTGACTGGTAGAGAATGCCACCAGGCTTTAAGTCAGCCCATTGTAGCCCTTAGCATAAGGCGTAACAATAAAGAATAAATAAATGATCAGTTTCATATTTAATATTAATTTTCAATTTTCTTTGACATCACTTTGACGTAATTTAAATAGGCCCAAGCTTTGTAATATATCATAGAAATAATTTAATTTTCGTATATTAATCAAGCTCATTTTTTATCATATATTGGTTGTGTATAAGTAAAATATTCAGAGAGAGATAATTTGTCGATTTTTTTTAAAACTCATGTTAAATTAATTGATATAGAAAATCATATTTATATATAAAAATATCTTCACGTTCCCAGTACTGGGGTAGACAGAAATCTAGACAATTAAGTCCGACCATCGACGCACCTGCCTCCGAAGATATTTTTGGGACAACATTATAGGTGGTGATATCGATACCATCTTAAACGATATCAACGATATAAAACGAATAAATTTTGAAAAAACTTATTGGAAAGAGCTTGTCAAATCGAACTCGGGTCTCTTGACTCGTATTCCGATCACCCAACCAATCGGTTATCGTAAAGTCAATATTTGCTAAATAAAACAGGTTCTACTCCACAAATTGATGAAAGAGTAAATATAATAATGTAACGATTTCCTGGACATAAATAACCCATCTTATCGGCAGTTATAAGCTTCAATACCCTAATGTGTTAGCGATAAGTCTGCGAAACATGACGTTGCAGGTTCTATCCCGCCCGTCGTAAATACTGCCGTCAGCTCTACCCACCTTTTGGTAGATCTACAAATTATTCCCGTCAACTTTTTCGTTGTCCGAACACTACCACTTTGTAGCAGAAATCTGTGTAGATTTTAGCCTTTATAGATTTCAAAAACTTTAAGCTACCTAAATTGTAGACAGATTGTAACTATATTTAGTAATTTTAAAAATAAAATATTAACCATTAAGCTACAGTGGCTTACTAATTAATTAATATACGATTCAGGGAGCGCGGTATAAGTAGGGCCCGTGGGCCCTAGAGTAAATTCAATCATGAGAAAGTCTCTTTTGTTTAATATTAATAGATTATTTATAGAAGTTAATAGCAGGAAGAGGAACGCTATCAATTATTTATATTAGCGATTAGGAGAGTGATTAATTGAGCCGTAGGGGGCTCGGCTTAAATTAATAGCGAGAAGTCGAGCTACTATGGCTCAGTTAATTACTAAGCGGGCTTAGTACTCTCAAGTGCCTGTGTTCGACAGAGACAAGTTTACGATAAATTTGTATTCCGACAATTTTATTATGAAACAATGTCGGTTTTAGTATAACCGCCACGTTGTAAATCAAAAAATTTCGCAAGCCATAGGCAAATTTATAAAGTTTGTCTATCTCGATTGATATAAAGTCGGTATCAGAAATGTTTATTTTGGAAAAACTATCCTATGCTATTTTTAGAGAAAATGTAAAAAGAATTTCAACACTATCCAAATTCACATAAATTTCAGAAATTTTATAGAATTTAGAAACTATATCATTTTATGCCCCTGCAATTAAAAGATATATATTAAATTGTAATGGATTTAGAATTAACTGAAAATGCAATGCGTTTGAGAATCCTTGTCAGTCTTAATAGAAGAGACCAAAAAATCTTGTTTTCGGAACAGCAACTTTCTTCGGATATTTGTAAATTAATATTATAAAAATTATAAAACTGTAAAATATTTTATTTAATAATCATTTAAAGTTACGATTTATCTAAATTTAAAATGAGAATCAGAAATTAACAACTAATTATAAAGTTTTCCGTATGTACATAATTACGATTATAATATTATTACTTCTGCTAATAAATACTTAAATATCTTCATGCAATTCCTAATACAGGAGTAGACAGAGGTGTAGTCTAGACAATTAAGTCCCTTTTACTCATCTTCCACCGAAGATATTTCGGGACAACGTGACAGGTGGAAAGCTCGTCGCCGTCTTTATGTCTGAACCAACGATATACTTCCTACAAAAGGTTTTGTAAAACTCATTAGTACGAGCCTGTCACCAGGGGATCGAACTCGGGTCTCTTGACTCGAAATTCCGACCACCCAACCTCTCAGCTATCTTGAATTTAAATACAATGCCAAATATTTATGACTTGAACTACGAGACGCTAAGATATATTCTTTCATCACATAATACTGAATATTCCAGAGGTTGTACTTGGGTGGTTTGTGTTATAGTATTATTTTTGGTATGGCCATCGAGTAATTTTAATTTATCATCCAAACATCTTCTCTTGACTCTTTTTACTGTTAATTTTCTTATAAATACATACACCATAAATAATCTTTATTGGTTATCTTTATTCATAACATGAATGTTTGTAATTAAAATTTATAAAAATCAAGTATAGTTCACGCAATCTTGCCAGTTCCATTCTACATTTCATAGACACAAAAACAGAAAATTATTTTAATAAAAACCTCAGTTGCAATAAAATATAATAATTTTGTGTAAAAAAAAGTATATGTAAAAATTACACAAATAAATAATTCAAAGGGATTCGTTTCGCAGGGATATGAAGGATTTATAAAGGAATTATAATAAGCATTAAGCATAAGAATTATAATATGCAATAATAATAAGTTTAGAAATTATTTTATTAAAAAAACCTTTTTTATGAATATATACTTTTTATTTGGCAATAGTCAGGAGTCAAAAAATAGAAAGGGCGCAGGGCGGGGATAGTCAAAGAGAACGAATTGCTGATTGTCGTGATGATTAAATACCTCCTTGTTTCCCTCGAATTCATCTTTTTCTTTATGCACGAACGACTAGGTATCCGAGTACTATTCACGTGCCTTGCTAGTGGTATTCGAAAGTTAGTCTTGGCTTACCTCGCCTGCTTTTTCAGTTAACTCTCACGCTGAATATTTTTATCACCATTCACTTGTATAATATTATGAAGTTTGCATACTAAGGCTTTATTAGCATTAAGTTTCGCTTAACCCTCGAACATAAACTCTCACTCATTGACTTGATACTCATAACGGTTGACCGTTATGAGTGACCGAGTTGACTGTGATACTACAGAGTTTCAAAGTTAAGTTTACGAGGTTACGTAGAGAAAGACATAGATGTCTTTATAGTCACTTCGGTTCGCCCACAAGGACAGCGTGATTGAAACTAAACAAATAAATATTAAATAAATAAATATCTTCACGCAATTTCTAGTACAGGGGTAGACAGAGGTCTTGTCTAGATAATTATGCCCCTTCGACCCACCTTCCACCGAAGATATTTTCGGGACAACGTAACAGGTGATGAGCCCGTCGCCTTCTTTATGTCCAAGCCAACGATGTAATTCGTACATAAGTTTCTGAAAAACCCATTGTTACGAGCCTGCCACCAGGGGATCGAACTCGGGTCTCTTGACTCGAAATTCCAACCACCGAACCACTCGGCTATCGTGACTTTATTGAAAACATTAATGGTAATTTAAAAGTTGATCCTTCTATTATGTTCGGTGGTGCAAAAAATATCAAATATTTCAATTTAGAAACAAATACATTGAGGAGAGAGAAGAAATTCTTAGTGATAATAAATGTTGGTGTTTATTATCACTAAAAGTACCATCAGTGTTATTTGTTGATACTTACAAGTGTAATTCCACATTACTCATTTCTTTATTTTCCAAATTACTTAGTTTTATTTTTTCCTCAGCTTAAAAATGCTTTCTAAACGATTAATAGATAAGGGATTTTAGGGTAAAAATTTCAAACAATCTTTAATGTCTAAATTGATCTAAAAACTTGATACAGCGAATACGTGATCAAAGGGATTCGCAGTCAATAATACACATACCACATTCAACGAGTCGTAAAATGTTACTGTAAAGCGTATCTGATTCACTTGCTATTTTTTAATTAATGCAATTGGTAGCGATATTCATATATAAATTAAACTAGAAATCTGCAGCAATGATGATCTTTAAACGTAAATCTATAAAATGAAGAATTAAAAAACAATATTGTACACAATTTCTATTAATATCAGAAGAGCTAATTTAACATATAATGATATTTACATGGTTCTAGAAATGAAACCGGCAGAAAAAATTTTGTTTGTTGAACCTATTAGCGGTATCAGGTTTTCAAACGGAGATAAATTTTCTTTTAGACGGAGATAAAAAGCCGCTGGCGGAAAGCTAATAGTATTTAAAATTTTTCATCGTTAACTCGAAAATTACTGTAAGGATTTGAACAAGTTTTTGTATAAAAGTAATGTTTTTCGGTATAAGTATATCTGGATAGGTTTTATATATGCTAAAATTTGATTAAAAAACCTTTTTTTATAAAATAAATAAAAATAAATATCATCACGCAATTCCAAACACAGGGGTAGACAGAGGTCTAGTCTAGACAATTAAGTCCCTTTGACCCACCTTCCACCAAAGATATATTCGCGACAACGTAACAGGTGGTGAGCCCCTCGCCGTCTTTATGTCCAAGCCAACGATATTATTCGTACATAAGTTTTTGAAAAACCCATTGGTACGAGCATGCCATCTGGGGATCGAACTCTTGGCTCGAAATTCCGACCACCCAACTACTCGGATATCGCGACTTTTTTTAAAAAATTGTATTATAGTCCATTATAATACAATTTTAAAAAAATCGTGATATCCGAGGGATAGACAGAGGGTCTTGTCTAGACAATTAAGCCCCTTCGACCCACCAAAAAAATTCCACCGAAATTATCTTCGGTGGAATTTTTTCGGACCACCCTTCCACTCGGTTATCCTGACTTTTAAATTATGATTTTTAATTATTTTATTTATGAATTAATATTCATAAAGAAAATATTGCCCGCTTGGGGCACCATTCGTGTGATTAATATGAGTTGAATGTTTGAACTCGAGTCATGGGTGTTTATAAGTATATATGAATATTTATTTATGTAAATGTAATATATATGTAAGCTTCGGTGAAAATTGGGGCGAAGGGCCTTCAGTGTCCTGACCTCTGCCTATTCCAGCATTCGAAAATTGCGTAAATATTACAAATATTATTAAAAATATTCATCAAAAATGTATTTACAAATATATTTTTGATGAATATAAGCGTTTTACTACAAAAGTGCTTTACAAGTTTGATGAAATTAAGATCAAGTTGTATGCTCTTAAGCTTACAAATACAAAAACAACACAAACTTTTCAAATAAGAGCATTATTAAACAAAGAGCAAATAACGTTTTTAGTAACAAACAAAATAGCTCGAGCGTTACGTAAAATTGTAGTTGATCCTTTGCCGGGACGCCAACCATGCATATCGTCGCCAATCCTTTGAAATTTCTTTTAGGACAAGAAAAAAAAATAATAAATATCTTCACGCACTTCCCAATACAGGGATAGACAGAGGTCGAGTCTAGACAATTAAGTCCCTTCGACCCACCTTCCACCGAAGTTATTTTCGGGACAACGTGACAGGTGGTGAGCCCGTCGCCGTCTTTTTGTTCAAGCCAACGATATATATTTATTAATTTTTAATCACTTTCAAAATTGACTTTCAGAATCAAAAGGTGTAAAGAATAGGTAAATTACATATAACACACAGGTCTAAAGTGACCGTATTTTCCTTTCTATTATTTAATTTCAGTATCCATCAGGCAATTTATCCTGTAATTCATTTATAATAGTTTATATTTATCAAGTGTCTTACCAATTACAGGCGATCACAGCTTATGATATACAAATAATCAACTGATACACATACAATGAAAAACAAAATAAAAACGGCTTAGATATAGATAATAGCTTAGACATATTAGAAGTAAAAAAGACGGTGGAAAAAGCCACTCCATTTCTCCAAATACAGTGAGTCTGCTGTTAATATCCGATATACACACTTAAGTTAAGATTTCGTAGGAGACATATCTAAGAATACGGAGACGTTTTAAATGCAACGAGCAGGTGGCTCACGTAATGGTAAGTGATTACCGCCGCCCATGAACACCCGCAATACCAGAGGCACGACATACCTACGCTTGAGGATCGCGCCCAAGAGTGGGAAGATGATGTCCTGCTCGCACTTTACGCCGACGACTGCGCGTATTTCACGTCGTCCCGTCGGGCAGACATCGCTGCGAGGAGGATGCAGCGATTGCTGGACGTGTTGCCAGAATGGCTAGATAGATGGCGGATGACAGTCAATGTCTCCAAGACTACCGCCATCATCACCAACCGCCAAGGGCGCTAACCACCTCCACTTCAGCTCCGAGGACTGGAGGTAGAGTGGAGTACTAAGATAACATACCTAGGATGCCATATAAATCGCTCGCTGCGCATGGTTCCCCATGTGGACTATTCGGTCCAACGAGCCATAGCTGCGCAAGCGGTCCTGTACTTAGTTTTGGCATCCAGAATTGAGGAGGGGGTATGTGGGCCTCCGGTTACCTGCACTCACTAGACGAAAAGCAGAAATTTGTTAGACTTCTACTTCACCCCAATATTCTGTGAGGTCGTAGTATTTTCCCGGTCGACCTGGCCCATTCATGTAACAACAAAAGCTGATGCGTGACTCTATCACTGTAATTTCGAGGTGGCCGGCTCGTACCAATGGGTTTTTTTCAAAAAAGACGTAATGAAAAGATTTCGTTGTCAAGATCCGTTCTTGCTCCTGTGGAATATTGTATATATACTAAGAGTTTGCATTCAATTAATTACATATATAATACAGTAACATTGTGCGTCTTTCCCGTACCAAACTCAATACGTCAGAATCATTGAACAAATGGTCCTTCCATTTGTCCCATGATTCGGCAGACAAAGAGGTCTACTTTCATCAGTCTCTTGACTTACAAAACATACAGCTCCGGTGCGGTCATTAGTTGTTGTCAAAAGGATACCTAGACGTGCATGACTAAAGTAAATGATGACTTGAAAGAAGTGAAAGACTTACACAAAGTTCAGTCTGTTCGTTCGGGACGTCCCGTCGGGGACTATCTGCAAATACTTTTTTTTTATAGAAAAGGCTGGCAAACGAGCAGGCGGCTCACGTGATGGTAAGTAGTTACCGCCACCCATGAGCACCTGCAATACCAGAGGCATAGCAGATTCGTTGCTGGCCTTAGTGTGCCCCCCCCCCCTAAATGGGGGGGTGCGTGGGCCTCCGGTTACCTGCACTCACCAGACGAAATACAGAAGTTTGTTAGACTTCTACTTCACGCCGGTATTCTGTGAGGTCATGGTACTTCCCCGGTCGAGCCGGCCCATTCATGCAACAACAAAAGCTGATGCGTGGCTCTACCACTGTTAAAAAATGCATAAAAGTTTTTACCTTGGTTGTCGGCTTCAGAATAAGTTTAGCATAACAAAAGACAGCAATAGCGACGCTGATAATACCAACACATATGTAGGATAAAAAAGCCACGATAGCCGAGTGGTTGGGTGGTCAGAATTTCGAGTCACTCTTGACTCGAAATTCTGACCACCCAACCACCCGAGTTCGATCCCCAGGTGGCAGGCTCGTACCAATGGGGTTTTGTAAACTTATGTACGAATATATATAAATATGCCTTGGCTTGGACATAAAGACGGTGATGGGCTGACCACCTGTCACGTTATCCCGAAAATATCCTCGGTGGAAGGTGAACCACCTTAAGAGAGAGACCTTAGAAGAGACTTAATTGTCTAGACTAGACCTCTACTACCCCTGTATTGGGAATTGCGTGAAGATATTTATTTATACTATTTATGAAAATATATCTACTCGCAAACAGTCAGACCCGAGAAAATGTAAATGTGTTTTACAGTGATCCGTCCGGGAATTGAACTGGACATCTCAGATATTGCAACATCATGAAAGCAGGTGTGTATACTATGTACAGTGGTAGAGCCATGCAACAGCTTTTGTTGTTGCATGAATGGAAGCCAGCTCGACCGGGGAAGTACCACGACCTCACAGAATACTGGCGTCAAGTAGAAGTTTAACACTTCTGCGTTTCGACTGGTGAGTGCAGGTAACCGGAGGCCCACACACCCTCTTCCCCAAATTCTGGGGGGCACTCTAAGGCCGGCAACGTATCTGCTATGCCTCTGATATTGCGGGTGTTCATGGGCGGCGGTAATCACTTACCATCACGTGAGCCACCTGCTCGTTTGCCTCACTTTACTATAAAAAAAAAAAAAAAAAAAAAAAAAAAAATGTCGTCTCCTCCGCGTAAGTCGTCGTAAAGGATTCAAACTTTGAAAAACTTCTATATATAAATTTTTGAAGTTCATAGTATTTATAGGTAACATTATCACATTACAGGTGTGCATAGACGTCTGCTTTGGTACCACACCTTCATCCATTTATGGCACCAAATAACAGTAATCTGCAATTTGTTATTGATTTTAAAGGATACTTGTTATGCTGAAATTTTATTATATTAAATTATACCGTTGCCACAGTTCGGCAGTGGTCGGTTGTGGTCGGTTGGTCGATACCGTCCGTGTCAGTTGAAATTTTAAAACATTTTTTCTTTAATGTAATAACATAAAGTTCAGCACAATTTATATGCTTAAAATTAATAAAAATGCGTAATAAATTATTTGCGGTTATCTTATTGATAATTCCTAACTGAAAAGTCAGGAACGTCAAATTGTCATTTGCTAAAATGACAGTAGACAGCGCCGCTGCCAAAACAATCATAAATAAAGAAAGAGAATACAGATTTAAAATTTCAACTGATGCGTGTAAGATACGATGGCTCAGAGGTAAGATCGTTGCCACGGTTCGACAGAGGTTTCGATCAGATATGGTACAGTTGAAATTTTAAAACATTTTTTCTTTAATGAATAAAGTAAATGATAACTTGAAAGAAGCGAAAGACGTACGCAAAGATCAATCTGTCCTTTCTGGACGTCCCGTCAGGGACTATCTATTCTTAAACTTTCATTTACTTGTCTAGAACAAGTCACGGTATGAAATCAGGTCACGCCTTTATTGCCCTTTTCTTTGAAGATTAACATTAAAAGGTGTTGAGATAGACCGAGATTAACTTTAAAACACCACGTGATCAAATTGCTCGGGGAGAAGAGGCTTAAGAGGACTCGGATACCTAGATGTACGTGTAAAAAGAAAATGATGAATTTGAAAGAAGCAAAAGAGGTATGTAAGGATCGTGATACTAGCGATTTGAATATAAAACAGGAAGATATTTATTTATACTATTTATGAAAATATATCTACTCGCAAACAGTCAGACCCGAGAAAATGTAAATGTGTTTTTACAGTGATCCGTCCGGGAATTGAACTGGACACCTCAGATATTGCAACATCATGAAAGCAGGTGTGTATACTATGTACAGTGGTAGAGCCATGCAACAGCTTTTGTTGTTGCATGAATGGGCCGGCTCGACCGGGGAAGTACCACGACCTCACAGAATACTGGCGTCAAGTAGAAGTTTAACACTTCTGCGTTTCGACTGGTGAGTGCAGGTAACCGGAGGCCCACACACCCTCTTCCCCAAATTCTGGGGGGGGGGGCACTCTAAGGCCGGCAACGCATCTGCTATGCCTCTGATATTGCGGGTGTTCATAGGCGGCGGTAATCACTTACCATCACGTGAGCCACCTGCTCGTTTGCCTCACTTTACTATAAAAAAAAAATGTCGTCTCCTCCGCGTAAGTCGTCGTAAAGGATTCAAACTTTGAAAAACTTCTATATATAAATTTTTTGAAGTTCATAGTATTTATAGGTAACATTATCACATTACAGGTGTGCATAGACGTCTGCTTTGGTACCACACCTTCATCCATTTATGGCACCAAATAACAGTAATCTGCAATTTGTTATTGATTTTAAAGGATACTTGTTATGCTGAAATTTTTATTATATTAAATTATACCGTTGCCACAGTTCGGCAGTGGTCGGTTGTGGTCGGTTGGTCGATACCGTCCGTGTCAGTTGAAATTTTAAAAACATTTTTTTCTTTAATGTAATAACATAAAGTTCAGCACAATTTATATGCTTAAAAATTAATAAAAAAATGCGTAATAAATTATTTGCGGTTATCTTATTGATAATTCCTAACTGAAAAGTCAGGAACGTCAAATTGTCATTTGCTAAAATGACAGTAGACGGCGCCGCTGCCAAAAACAATCATAAATAAAGAAAGAGAATACAGATTTAAAATTTCAACTGATGCGTGTAAGATACGATGGCTCAGAGGTAAGATCGTTGCCACGGTTCGACAGAGGTTTCGATCGAATCCCGCCCGTGCCAGTTGAAATTTTAAAACATTTTTTCTTTAATGTAATAACATAAAGTTCAGCACAATTTATATGCTTAAAAATTAATAAAAAAATGCGTAATAAATTATTTGCGGTTATCTTATTGATAATTCCTAACTGAAAAGTCAGGAACGTCAAATTGTCATTTGCTAAAATGACAGTAGACGGCGCCGCTGCCAAAAACAATCATAAATAAAGAAAGAGAATACAGATTTAAAATTTCAACTGATGCGTGTAAGATACGATGGCTCAGAGGTAAGATCGTTGCCACAGTTCGGCAGTGGTCGGTTGTGGTCGGTTGGTCGATACCGTCCGCGTCAGTTGAAATTTTAAAAACATTTTTCTCTTTAATGTAATAACATAAATTTCAGCAAAAAAAATCAATAAAAATTGCATAATAAATTAGTCGACGTCATCTTATTGATAATTCCTAACTGAAAAGTCAGGAACGTCAAATTGTCATTTTCTAAAATGACAGTAGACGGCGCCGATGCCAAAAACAGACATAAATAAAGAAAGAGAATACAGATTTAAAATCTCAACTGATGCGAGTAAGACACGATGGCTTACAGGTAAGATCGTTGCCACGGTTCGACAGAGGTCGCGGGTTCGAATCCCGCCCGTGTCCTTTGAAATTTTAAAAACATTTTTTCCCTTTAATTTAATTAAAGTGATTTGGTTTGAAAGCTATACATACCTACATCCCTAGTGGCCTATAAAAGTCCACTACTGGTTATACGCTTCTCCTGCTATGGAGGGTTTGCCATAATCGCCGTTTGGCAAGAGAATTTGCAATCGAAGTATCAAGGCGTTGCTAACCATCACCGCTCTGTAGAGTTCTGGTATTTATTTTATACCACCATCAGTCGACAGCTAAGGCTTTTCTGTAGTCACCTCTAAGAACAATCAAACGTAGAAAGAAAAAGTAAATTCTTACGTCGATACCAAGTGGTAATATTAAAAAATCCAAGTGGCGACCTATTCAAAGTACAGGACATGGGCATTAATTCAAATCTTGTTACATTTTCAGTAAAATATTTTTGAATCACTTACTATTGAGATTGGTACGGTTAGATAAACTTTGATGACTACCGTGTTTTAAATCTATCCTATTTCTAATTCCTATTACTGATTGTCCTAATCTTAAGTACTATAAAATTTTGTTCCTTTCCTTTTGTTCGTCTCATATGTCATTGGTTTATTTTGTCACATTAAATGAAAGAAATTTATAAAATTATAAAAGAAATTTATAAAATTTCTTTCATTTCTATCATATATAAAATTTATTTTTCAGTGCCGTGCAATATCTATGTGTACAAATACCATACCTTTGCTACTGTGAGTCTGAAAAATGAAAAAATACGTATACAAAATACGTATTCAAATGTTAGTGGATTCATGTTTCCAATAAGGTTATAGGTATAGCCTCTAAAATATATGGTTTCCGCTACAGAAAGCGCGATAATTATTTCAAAATTGCAGATCAAAAGAAACATACCAATTAGAAACTAAAGCAGAGCGTCTGCGGCCGATACCTTTGCGAATATCTTGTTAACGTTTCGTAATTTATGTTATATTAACTTGTATATTTGTGTACTCACGTATATATCTGTATTTTTATTATTAATTTTGTAAAAGTAATAAATAAATGGAAAATTTAAAACAATCAATATGGTCTCCGCGTCTAACCCAGTTTTAACAAGTTAAAATTGTTAAAACATCGATGGTGATGCGAATGCGACGAGCGCAATATTAGCGACGGTAAACATTAAATAAAAGGATTGACATGCCATTCCAACTGATGGTAAGTAAATACAGCAACGCATGGATACCTGTACACAACTTCAAACAAAAAAGGATAACTACGATGTATAATAACGTTGAATGTGATGTTGTCCCTATCTATATATATATATATATATATATATATATATATATATATATATATATATATATATGTATATATATATATATATATATATATATATATATATATATATATATATATATATGTATATATATATATATGTATATATATATATATATGTATATATATAATACAAAAACAAATAAAAAATAAGATTAAGATTAAATGCTTCCTAATACCACTGGCTATCTACGATTACTTTCTAACTGGAACATAATAACTGTTTAATTTTTTGTCGGCAGAAATAAGCAAGAATGTGAGTCAGTAACACTGACTTAGTAGACGGAGAAGGAGTCTATCATGGCGCTTGTTTATAAAAATACTACATACTTGTTTATACAGTGGTAGAGCCACTTTTGTTTTAGCATGAATGGGCCGGCTCGACCGGGGGAGTACCATGACCTCACAGAATACCGGCCCACACCCTAAGGCCGACAACGCATCTGCTATGCCTCTGGTATTGCGGGTGTTTGTGGGCGGTGGTAATCACTTACCATCACGTGAGCCACTTGTTCGTTTGCCTCCCTTTTCTATAAAAAATACTACTACATTCCTTTATAATCAAAAATATCAATTTAAGTGCCCGGACTCGAAAAGGGGTCTTGAATGACTGAAGAAAACTGCTTTAAAAAGGTGTCTCTTGATTACAGGGCAAGTTTTATTACATTAAGATCAGCATTTTCGCTCTTGAAATGGTTTGCTGATATTGAGGTCGACGCAAGGTTTCACGTTTTCTTAAAATAACGCGTAATACTTCTTCCAAAAGTCAGCAGGAGGTACAATATTCATACACGGGTATAATAAGATACTTACTTATCAAAAGATGTGCTGTTTTTTTTTATATTTAGAAGACTTATAGAAGAAGACTTTTATATTCAAGACTTCGTTTTAGTTTCTTAAGTGGTGACTTTAATTAGTGATGTACCAATTATCATCCAATTTATCATTAAATTGTACATAGTATTAATGTATTATTGCATAGATATCTTCCTGATTGTCATATTATGGGTAAATAAATGTGTACAATACAATATGGGTTTACGTACAGTGGAAAAAGTGATATGATGCAATTTTTTGAAAATCAGCAAGAAGAGGAGGTTAAAATGCCGAAATATGCAATACGCTTGCCGTCCGTGTAAATTATGTACCAGGAAATGCCGGATGATGACGGAAAAAGTGTCTGGTACTGCAAGTTCTTATCCGCTTGTAAATCGTTACGATTATTACAAATATTGTAATGGAAGAAATTCATACGTCGGTGATATTACTTACATAATTAAGTGTCATATAATTTAAAATTTACTTATAAATCGATTTTCTGTGAAACATCTAAACTTTGGTGTACTTAGAATGTATCTAAACAAAAAAATAAGCAAAACTTTCGTATCAGATACACGAAGATATAAATTTACACGGTAAAGATTAGCTTATTTAAGGTAATAAAGTGTACATAATTGCAAAATCATTGAAAGTAACGTTCAGACAGTAATTCGAGTTAGAAAATAAAAGAATTCCACCAACGTGAAATGCACGAAATATTTTAAGGCGAGAGAGAGCGAGCGCCTTTGTTTAGGGAAATTGTTTTTCGAATTGAATGTGCAAGTGACAGGGTTTAATGTTTATTTTACCGATCTCTGTTATTTTTAATTTTGTGTTACTGGTGAATGTTTTCAATTCCAATTAAACTTTTATTTTTCTTTATTATATGAAGATAATTTTACCTGACAAATGGCAGATTCTATATAAAATATTACACTTCTTAAAATATAAAACTTTTCAACATCTGTGCGTACAGATATTATGGTGCACAATGGGAAACAAAACAAAAGTCATTTTGGAGG
Source organism: Sericinus montela (assembly GCA_029286605.1). Lineage (NCBI taxonomy): Eukaryota > Metazoa > Arthropoda > Insecta > Lepidoptera > Papilionidae > Sericinus > Sericinus montela. Next base: position 6,496,737 of record JAGSMR010000021.1, read on the forward strand.
AGTTTAATTACAAATACCGTGACACGAGAATTTTATATATAAGATGGATACAAGTACAAGTAAAATAAGAATTAAAAGAAGGTAAAGTTAACATAAAAAATACGTATAGCAAATATTATTGCTATATCTGTTTTTTTTTAAACAGCTAAACCCACAAACCATTCACGTTCAGTACATTTATAACGGCTTATGTAGTAATATATGGTTATTCTGTTTCAAGCTTTATTGGTGGAGCTGGCCGTGAAAGCTTTTATGATGTCAATTTTCGTTTCACTCCACTCTGAAAATTATTTTCATAAAATATGACAAATGTGTATTGTAATTACCAGCGAACGTTTAATATTATCAAATTTAACATAATCAGGTTTAATATTATCAAATTATTATTTAATTTGTATACTTGGGGAGTGCATTTAGCCGGGATGGAAGATGTGATTTAGATGTGGACAGGCGTGTCGCTGCCGGGAGCAAAGTCAATGTCAAAAAGACAAAGTCAATGGTGCCCTGACTGCGTAAGTCAAAAGGCAAGGCGTAGTGAAAAGTGCACGCATTGAAATACATAACGCAGTGTTGGTACCGACTTTGTTATATGGCAGCGAAACCTGGGTATGCCAGAAGAAGCATAAAAGCAGGTTGAATGCAGTGGAGATGCGATCTCTTCGTAAAATGTGCGGCCTTACCATGGCCGTCCGAAAGCGAAACGAAGAGATTCGCAATAGGGCAGGTTTGAAAGATGACCTTGTCAAAAAAACGCATAAGGGCATGCTTCGATGGTTTCGGCACGTTGAGCGAATGAGTGAAGACCGAATGGTGAAGAAAATATATAGCGCTAAAGTTAATATTAAAAGGTGTCAAGGTAGAACGAGACTAAATTTCGAAGACCATGTGATCAAATTGCTCGAAGAGGGGAGGGTCAAGAGTCCTCGGATAGCTAGTGTAACGTTTATATTGTAAATTAACTAGCGGCATGAAGTTGTTGGCGGGTTCTGTTAAGCGAGTTACTGGTGGTCGGTGACACATCTCGGTGGAGCAGCGGCACGCTAAGACGCGGCCGCTGTTCGAAATCTTAACGATTAGAATTACGAATTATTTCTAGCGTGGATTTTATAAGTGAACGACTACTACCCCTGATTTGGGTAAGATGTGATCAGATTTTCAACGGATATGCTTTTAAGCTTGAAGTACGCTAAGTTATTGTTTATAGTTAGTAATTATTATCGTTGTTAAGTTATTGTTTCCTTAATTACATTACGTGGCTAGCGACGCTTAGCTTCCATTACTGATTCACTGTATTGCTATACGTATACGTATGCGCAAACTGCTAATTACTACTGTAAGTCTCAATTAGAGCTGTAGGTATTGTAATTTATATAGACTCTAAATATGTAGATCAATTACCGCCGTTAGAACTTAACCTTGTCTTAGTTTTGTATATTTTTTAATATCTAATATTTTTTATAATATCTAATAATATCTAGTAATAGTATGCTTATAATTTGTTGATTATTATGTTTCTTTGTATAACTGTTCCGTTCTGGTCTCGCGTACCGCCACGCCAACTCTTTTGTCTCGGCGATCGGCGGACGGGAGGCCAAGGTGTTATTATCGCAGGCCTAATCGTTTGGACCGCGTGTTTCAGGGTACCTTGCCGGGGCAACAAAAATATATTTAAAAGATTGCGTTATGCGACCAGTATCGGAGCGGCGACTTCCCCAACACACACGTGCACCTTGCCGATATACCGCCCTACGCCCGACGCCCTACTAATATAATTTCACGAGACAACGTGCCACCCCGTCAAGCCTATAAGAGAAGTATTATCCTTCTGAGACAGTACCAGTCTGTATTTTAGCCGAACCACGACCGAGCCGGAATTTTTGGAATAAAAACTTATTGTTGTCAGATATAAAATTTATTGTTGTCACATATTTTATTTGAATCCCGTGACACTAGACGTGCATGTATGAAGAAGATGATGAATCTGAAAGAAGCGAAAGAAGTATGTAGGGATCGTGACACTTGGCGATCTGTTCTCTCTGGCTAACCGTCAGGGGTTGTGCGTGAAGATAAATAAATAAATAAAAATTTAACGTATACGTATACGTGTACGTATAATTTTAACAGTGGTAGAGTCATGATAGCCGAGTTGTTGGTTGGTCAGAATTTCGAGTCCAGAGACCCGAGTTCGATCCCCAGGTGGCAGTACCAATAAGTTTTTCAAAAACATATGTACGAATTTCATCGTTGGCTTGGACATAAAGGCGGCGACGGGCTCACCACCTGTCACGTTGTCCCGAAAATATCTTCGGTGGAAGGTGGATCAAAGGGACTTAATTGTCTAGACTTGACCTCTCTCTACCCCTGTATTGGGAATTGCGTGGTAGAGCCACGCATCAGCTTTTGTTGTTGCATGAATAGGCCGGCTCGACCGGGGAAGTACCACGACCTCACAGAATACCGACGTGAAGTATAAGTCAAACACACTTCTGCGTTTCGTCTGGTGAGTGCAGGTAACCGGAGGTTCACACACCCCCCTCCCCCAATTCATCACTCTAAGGCCGGCAACGTATCTGCTATGCCACTGGTATTGCGGGTGTTCATGGGCGGCGGTAATCACCTACCATCACGTGAGCCACCTGCTCGTTTGCGTCCCTTTTCTATAAAAAAGAAATATTTAAAATGTTATTAATGTTTGAAATGTAACATGTTCCTATTCAAAAATATTAAGAACAATATTAAAAATTTAAAAATATATGTCTTCACGCAGGGGTAGACAGAGCTAGACAATACATTTAAGTCCCTTATATAAGAACAATATAAACTTCAGCAAATACCTCTGGACCAAAAATATGACACACAACGTAGCAGACGTGTAACATGGAGTGTAGTGTAACGGGGTCGAGGCGACTTAATTGCCTAGACCTCTGTTTACTCCAATATTGGGAATGACGTGAAGATATTTTTTTCAAAATTCCTGACTACACCTGTGTCGTGTACGAGTATTTTGGCTGTCTCGACTAACTTGAAAGCGGTATTAGAGTTTTACATTAGAGTTTCACATTAAACTAATATTTTTATTTAAACTCTATCTAGAAATCACTAAATTCACAAATTGCAAAGTCATCAAATAATTCGGTTCACTTGAAATAAAATAAAATTGTAGCTACTTGTGTGACGTCTTTTCAAGTAAAGTCGATCTTCTAATTTAAAAAGCAAATACGAGTACTGCAATTTCTTTAAATTTTCTTCCCGAGAACTGTAAAAGCAAACTGAATAATTGAGTTATACTAACTGATTGAATATTTCAACGATAAATATATAGCTGAAACGAATATGAAAAATATGTTTTAACTTGAGTTAGGTATATTAAAATAGAGCCGAGCAGACATTAGCATAATCATTAAATGTTATATATTACTATAAGAGGCTGACCAAGCAACATTGTGTTCAGTCAATAATGATTAATTAAAATGAGTAAAAATGGAAAATATAATTTTAAGGATTATAATGGGAAAATATAAAAAGTTTTTCAAAGAATAATACAAAATTAGATTAATTCATAATATAAACCGTTGACTGTGCAATATAGAAAAGAATTGACAATGCTTCACGTAATTCCCAGTACAGGGGTAGACAGAGGTCTAGTCTAGACAATTAAGTCCCTTTGACCCACCTTCCACCGTAGATATTTACGGGACATCGTGACAGGTGGTGTGCCCGTCGCCGCCTTCATGTCCAAGCCAACGATATAATTCGTAAATATGTTTTTGAAAAACACATTGGTACGATCCTGCCACCTGAGGATCGAACTCGGGTCTCTTGACTCGAAATACCGACCACCCAACCATTCGGCTATCGTGACTATACGATACACGATATACCTCTCTACGCTATACGACATACCTCTTTCGCTTCTATCAGACTCATCACTTTCCTCATACAAGCACATCGGGGTATCTGTGTACTTTGAACCTATCTTTCTTTACCCACGTAGTCTTCAATTGCGCACGTAATCGTCAAAAGCGTATTGTTTATTACAGGGGGTCCAACTGGCAACCTCCACCATGAGTTTAGTGTAAAACTTTTGACATTTTTTTTAAATTCAAATCTATTTGGTGTTCACCAATCTCTCTGTTATGCGCGGCACTACGATAAATGCGTCCCATTAAAAATCTTTTTGAGCAGTGGCTTAAATGAGTTTATAAATGAAACGCATAAAGAAAATAGGTTTTTTTAGATACACAATAAAAGTAGCTAATTAAATAATATAATTTAGGATAATTTGAATGGTACGAAATGCCACATAGTTTTTATTTTGTGCTAATCTTAATACTTAAACTTAACTCGGTTTAAGTATTTAGATTAGTCTATTGGTCAGGGTGCAAGAATTTTAGAAGAGTTTTAATTCCCATACCGACATCACTAAATTGTCAAAGAAATAATATCATGCACTGAATTTTCCACAACTTCTGCGTATGAATATTGTAGAAAAACTTGAAAAACATAATATATATATATATATATATATATATATATATATATATATATATATATATATATATATATATATATATATATATATATATATATATATATATATATATATATATATATATATATATATATATATACATAGTGCCGTCATGAAACACTTGAATAATTTCACCTTCTTCGACAGTAGTAGTAGTTCTTTACATTCCATCAAATTAAGATACATTTCCTGCAGTTAAAGGGATTGAAGAGTAGGTAACCATTGCATTCTTGTCATCTGTTTATTTACTACGTGCTAATATCCACCATGTATGCACTTTAAGCTAATATAATATAAAGTTAAAAGTAAAATATTAAATAGTACAAGTACACTATACACAAAGTTCACATAGTTTTACGGCGGATATTCAAGTCGACTATGAAAATATTACATTGTTATAATATCATATATTATTTCAAAATAATATCAAATTAATATCATATATTATTTATTTACATACATGCATACATACATACCTGTTAAAGTCTGCAGGACATAGGCCTTTCTCCCAAAGGTGAGGATTTGCCATAATCGCCACGCTTGGCAAGCGGATTGGCGATTGCAGTAGCATTCCATTCGCACCTCAGACGCTGCTGCTCAACTTCGGTCTGATTATTTTAGTCTGATATTTTTAGAGTTGGGTATTCCGCCATCTGTCGGTTGCCATGACGATATTCAAGGCTGTTTCCTTTTAGTCGCCTTTTACGATACCCATGGGAAGAAAGGAAGTGGCAATATTCTTCTACCGTTACCACACGGTTATGTGCGTATAAAATATTAATTGAAAGTTCAGCGCGTGTTGCTAAGTACCTATGATTGTTTTGGCCGATTAAAAAATACAGTAATAGGATTCCGTTCTGTCTCAAAAGAATGTGTATGATCCATTGTTTACAAACCTTTGACACCGCCAGCTTATCAAAGATGTCACAAAAAAGAAAAAATTATTACTGTGTATTGAAATAAAGTTAGTTGGCAACAGTACAGTGTTTTATTTGGATGTTAGTCGGTTCGCGGTCGGGTCGCTTATGCGTGAGGCGGCATCCGCGTTTTTTTGATAATAAGGCCGGCCGGCGTAATAACCATTAACGTCAGAAATCCATTTGATACGGTGAAAAAAGTTCCAACTACAGAAGCCTAGCACTGCCAGGCGTTTGATAACTGTTCCAAAGTACAACAAAATTCAGAGACAATTACCTTATATAACAAAGTTAAAATTTCTCTCAGTCAAAATTTATCAGTCCTCCGCGATGGAGAAATCTGAAACGATCACATTTAAAGTAGAATTAGATAAATGTCAATACCTATGCCTAGAAGAACAGATTTCTCCTATGGAGGAAATGTTTTGGTAAATTGCGAAATGCAATAAAGAGCTTTAAATGAAAAATTTGTTTTAATCCTAGAAATTTTTATTACTGTCACAAAAAATATTACATTAATAAATATAAAGATAAGTAAACAGTAATTATTCTGCAAAATTCGCTACAACGAGCGTAACAATCCACTTGAGCTCTATTAGGCCTTATTCAACAGCGAGCAGTAACACTTGAGTTTAAATTAAGGTCGAAAATTTTTGGATGATACTCTTTATAAATCGGCTTCTGGATAAAAAAAAAACAAGAACGAAAATTTTGCGTAATTAAAATAACATATATGACAATGTGGCAGGTGGCGAGCCAATCGCACTTGCCATACATAGTATCCCCACCGATTTTGGGCACCGCGACTTGGACAATTGCGAGCGTCGTTTGTGTGACTCTCGCAGGTGACTGACGTAATCAATTTTTGCGCTGAACGTGCGAGCACATTGAGCGCAAGTCAGCACCCCTCCGACATAATTCTAGGTGATGGCTACAGGTGATCGAGCCTTGAGCGCGTCTCGTTTGACATCGAGCTCATTCACACGTACTTCCTCATACTCTAATACCTTAGTGCTCTCGGTCCGCCTCCATAGTTATCGATCCGCGGCCATTATGTTGGATCGGCCATTATGTTGGATTTAGATCCATCACAATGATGATGGATCTAAATCACTTTCCAATTATTACATTCATCAGGTTTTCATTAATCAGCACTTTTAAATTAATCAGGTTGTGAGCCCGTCGCCATATTTATGTCCAAGCCAACGATATAGTTTGCACCTAAGTTTTTGAAATTCCCATTAGTACGAGCCGGCCTCCTGGGGATCGAACTCGGGTCTCTGGACTCGAAATTCCGACCACCCTGTGTTTTTGTAGTTTTAAACAACATTGTGTTTTTAAAAGTTAAAATAATTAAAGAATCGAATAACGTAGTTGGGATTTCAATAACGTCATAATGATAAAATAATATGACATAAATCAACAATAAACAACAACAAAACGTTTCAGTATTAATATTTGATTAAAAAAGTACATGTTACTAGGTACTAATTATCTTTTCAAAATCAGGAATGAACTGAAATATACTTCCGCTTTGCAAAGTTTGTTATTGAATCAATTATTACTGTATAATTGAATTTATAAGGTCTTCGAGCTGTGGGTGTTAAGCTATGGCCTTTATCTAATTTTAGCCAAGGCGATTCTATTTTATAGTCCGTGATTGACGTCGATATTATGCTACTCGTTGTTAGGTATTTTATAATGACATACTAATGGTACGGCTACACTATGACAATAGTGTGGAGATAAGTGTGGTCGCGATAGATTGGGATAAGAATGTTGTCCTATCGCCTATTATTTTTGTGAACTCGAATATACATTGTTCGGCTTACAGAGAATCACTGTACATAAAAGTTGTTTTTGCAACTTATTTCGTAAGGTCGGTCACTCTTCGTGCTCCCTGTGTGACGAGGTAGATTAATTGAAAATTAAACAAAATAACTTATGGCTTATTATTAAAAATGGTTTTATTTTTGGTCTAAAGCTTAGTTCGCCTGAATAACTGCGGTATTAATAGCAACGGAGCCGATATTGAATGAGACCAACAAACTTTATCGCTATAAAGTAATACGAACCTTTGCTATGATATTTATGATAATGTAACCGCATCATAAGAATAAATGAAATATTTTGGAATTTTATTAGTTTCATATAAAAACAATGTATGTGAAATATATTCTATATTTATGATCAGTTTTATATACTAGGTATTTATATATTTAATAGATGATGAACAGCTTAGCTTATTACTTACTACAATATTAATAGTTTCTTCTAATTGAGTGTTATAAGAAGCAATTGCTATTATAGACAGTATTCTATATTGATATATTGTCTCGATAGCCGAGTGGTTGGGTGGTCGGAATTTCGAGTCAAGAGACCCGTGTTCGGTCTCCAGGTGGCAGGCTCGTGCCAATGGGTTTATCAAAAACTTATGCACGAATTATATCGTTGGCTTGGACATAAAGACGGCGACGGGCTCACCACCTGTTACGTTGTCCCGAAAATATCTTTGGTGGAAGGTGGGACGATGGGCTCACCGCCAGTCATGTTATCTTGAGAATATCTGTGATAGAATCTGTGTCAAGTGACTTTATTTTCTAGATTAGACCTCTGTCTACACCTGTATTAGGGTGCGTGAACATATTTTTATATATAGCTTCTTATTTTTTATAGAAATGTTTTTAATTTTGTCTCACGGTTAGTTCGCCTGAATAACTGCGGTTAACAGCAACGGAGCCGATATTGAAGGAGACGAACAAACTTTATCGCTATAAAGTAATAGGAACCTTTGCTCTGATATGTATGATAATGTAACCGCATGATAAGAATAAATGAAATATTTCGGAATTTTTATTAGTTTCATATAAAAACAATGTATGTGAAATAAATAATTTATTTATGAGCAATGTTATTTTATACTAGGTATTTATATAATGAAATGATGAACAGCTTAGCTTATTGCTTCTTCTAATTAAGTATTATAAAAACAATGTATGTGAAATAAATAATTTATTTATGAGCAATGTTATTATATACTAGGTATTTATATAATGAAATGATGAACAGCTTAGCTTATTGCTTCTTCTAATTAAGTATTATAAAAACAATGTATGTGAAATAAATAATTTATTTATGAGCAATGTTATTATATACTAGGTATTTATATAATGAAATGATGAACAGCTTAGCTTATTGCTTCTTCTAATTAAGTATTATAAAAACAATGTATGTGAAATAAATAATTTATTTATGAGCAATGTTATTATATACTAGGTATTTATATAATGAAATGATGAACAGCTTAGCTTATTGCTTCTTCTAATTAAGTATTATAAAAACAATGTATGTGAAATAAATAATTTATTTATGAGCAATGTTATTATATACTAGGTATTTATATAATGAAATGATGAACAGCTTAGCTTATTGCTTCTTCTAATTAAGTATTATAAAAACAATGTATGTGAAATAAATAATTTATTTATGAGCAATGTTATTATATACTAGGTATTTATATAATGAAATGATGAACAGCTTAGCTTATTGCTTCTTCTAATTAAGTATTATAAAAACAATGTATGTGAAATAAATAATTTATTTATGAGCAATGTTATTATATACTAGGTATTTATATAATGAAATGATGAACAGCTTAGCTTATTGCTTCTTCTAATTAAGTATTATAAAAACAATGTATGTGAAATAAATAATTTATTTATGAGCAATGTTATTATATACTAGGTATTTTATAATGACATACTAATGGTAGAGCTACATTATGACAGTAGTGTGGAGATTAGTGCTGACGCGATAGAATGAGATAAGAAAGTCGTCTAATCGCTTATTATTTTTGTGAACTCGAATATACATTGCTCGGCTGACAGTGAATCACTGTATATGAAAGTTTTTTTTTATTGCAACTTATTTCGTTCGGTCGATCAATCTTCGTGCTCTCTGTGTGACGAGGTAGATTAATTGAAAATTAAACGAAATGACTTATGGCTTCTTATAACTCATATTACGAAACAGTAATTTTCTGATGTATTGTGGTATATGAGAGTTGAATAGTAAAAAAAGTATTTTTATACTTTGCGAAAAAGTAGTACATCATCACACTCGCGGAGGTAAACACTAGTGATGGTGAAATTAAATACGTAAAATATAAAAAGTAAAAATAAGTATTAGGGACACGAAAACTCTTGTTTATATCTTATAAGTGCTGTTTGCCTATATAGCCCTTCCACCAGAGAGAATGCAACCTACTTTTTATTCTTTACCTTAAGTCAGACGGCTGAACTTTCAAAACTTTGAAAATAAAATAAAATTAAGATGAACAGTCCATTGGTATCTCCTTTTACTTCATTATTTATTAAGTCACGCATATAGTGTTTAGAATTAGACATCTGAAGGAGATCTAAGCGGCATTCTTCGCAGAATAAAACCACAACAAAGGATATCGTTGAGGTAACTTAAACAAACGCACTCTGCATAGTAGACGCAAAGTAAACTTCGTGCGGCTGTACAACGCTCCAGATGCATTGTTTCAATGCTGGCAAGTACTTTGTACAGTCACGAAGGTTAAACGTAGACCCTTTGAACTCCATTTTCAGTGATCTTTTGTGTTGCAAAAAATCGATTTACAGTTTATGCGATGAAAAGGTTTACATTTTAGTTTGATTTAGATGTTTCTATACTTGCACTCCAAGCTACCCATTGTTTTTTGTAGATATCGTAAAAATTTACAGCATAATACGTATATTTATAAACGACATATGTATATATCGCATCGTCTTCAGATTTAGCTTCAGCCACAAAAGGAAAATGTGTAAGACGACATTGATTGATATATTTAACGGATTTAAAAAACAGAGAAGGTTCTCAATTCCGCTCAATATTCTTTTTAAATGGTTTTTACGTCATAACATTATATACTTCCAGTTTGGTCTCCTCGTCAGGATCTGAAGATGGAATCATGAAATCATAAAATCAAAAATCAAATGAACCGCCTTCAAAGTAACACAAAAGGTGAAAAAACTTCTTAGCGAAATTTGCGGTTATTAATTAAATAAATATTTTTATACTTTGCGAAAAAGTAGTACATCATCATACTCGCGGAGGTAAAACTAGTGATGGTGAACTTAAATACGTAAAACATAAAAAGTAAAAATAAGTATTAGGGACACGAAAACTCTTGTATATATCTTATTATAAAGATTTATAAGTGCCATTTGCTTATATAGCCCTTCCACCAGCGAGAATGCAACCTGCTTTTTATTCTTTACCTAAAGACAGACGGCTGAACTTTCAAAACTTTGAAAATAAAATAAAATTAAGATGAACAGTCCATTGGTATCTCCTTTTACTTCATTATTTATTAAGTCACGCATATAGTGTTTAAAATTAGACATCTGAAGGAGATCTAAGCGGCATTCTTCGCAGAATAAAACCACAACAAAGGATATCGTTGGTTTGGACATAAAGACGGCGACGGGCTCACCACCTGTTACGTTGTCCCGAAAATATCTTTGGTGGAAGGTGGGACGATGGGCTCATCGCCAGTCATGTTATCTTGAGAATATCTGTGATAGAATCTGTGTCGAAGTGACTTTATTTTCTAGATTAGACCTCTGTCTACACCTGTATTGGGAATTGCGTGAACATATTTTTTTATATATATAGCTTCTTATAACTCATATTACGAAACAGTAATTTTCTGATGTATTGCGGTATATGAGAGTTGAATAGTAAAAAATATTTTTTATACTTTGCGAAAAAGTAGTACATCATCATACTCGCGGAGGTAAAACTAGTGATGGTGAACTTAAATACGTAAAACATAAAAAGTAAAAATAAGTGTTAGGGACACGAAAACTCTTGTATATATCTTATTATAAAGATTTATAAGTGCCATTTGCTTATATAGCCCTTCCACCAGCGAGAATGCAACCTGCTTTTTATTCTTTACCTAAAGACAGACGGCTGAACTTTCAAAACTTTGAAAATAAAATAAAATTAAGATGAACAGTCCATTGGTATCTCCTTTTACTTCATTATTTATTAAGTCACGCATATAGTGTTTAAAATTAGACATCTGAAGGAGATCTAAGCGGCATTCTTCGCAGAATAAAACCACAACAAAGGATATCGTTGAGGTAACTTAAACAAACGCACTCTGCATAGTAGACGCAAAGTAAACTTCGTGCGGCTGTACAACGCTCCAGATGCATTGTTTCAATGCTGGCAAGTACTTTGTACAGTCACGAAGGTTAAACGTAGACCCTTGGAACTCCATTTTCAGTGATCTTTTGTGTTGCAAAAATCGATTTACAGTTTATGCGATGAAAAGGTTTACATTTTAGTTTGATTTAGATGTTTCTATACTTGCACTCCAAGCTACCCATTGTTTTTTGTAGATATCGTAAAAATTTACAGCATAATACGTATATTTATAAACGACATATGTATATATCGCATCGTCTTCAGATTTAGCTTCAGCCACAAAAGGAAAATGTGTAAGACGACATTGATTGATATATTTAACGGATTTAAAAAACAGAGAAGGTTCTCAATTCCGCTCAATATTCTTTTTAAATGGTTTTTACGTCATAACATTATATACTTCCAGTTTGGTCTCCTCGTCAGGATCTGAAGATGGAATCCCCATGAAATCATAAAATCAAAAAATCAAATGAACCGCCTTCAAAAATAACACAAAAAATCTAAGAACAAAGTTCATACAGAAGTTATTAATTTAAATAAAATATTCTAATAAGCACACTACTGACGTGTTTAAAGGCGATGCCGATATATCTAGATAATCAAGTCCTTTCGACCCACCTTCCTCTGAATACATTTTTAGGACAACGTGACAGGTGGTGGGCTCGTCGCTATCATAACGTTCAAGCCTACGATATAACTCGAACGTAAGGTTTTGAAAAAAAAAAAAAAAACATTGGTACGAGCCTTATACCTATATAACAATTACCCATACGAGTATAACATTTGAGGAAGGTGTTTGTCTTGCTGTGGAACATATTGTACATGTTTCTACTTAACACATAAATGTATATACTGATCAAAGCGTAATGGTTGCGACTATAAAACGACATTGTAAAAAGAGAAGAGTTGTTACTTGAAAATAGTAATTTTTTTATAAAAGAAATTCAACGCGAAAACTCAGCTAAGTATGTACTTAATTCAATTACGTTACTAGAAGCTTTTACCCGTATCATTGAGAACACTAGACGTAAGAACTTAGTATGCTTTCCGCGGTAGAAGGCGAGAGCTTTCAGCTTCCATTATAAGAGGCTGTATATACCACTTGAATTTTATTAAATGAAATTTTAACGTAAATTAACATTATTAAGTAGTCTTAGACACATTAATAAAATAGAAAAAAAAAACCCATTGGTACAAGCCTTATACCTATATAACAATTACCTTTACGAGTATAACTCTTGTGGAAGGTGTTTGTCTTGCTGTGGAACATATTGTACATGTTTCTACTTAACACATAAATGTATGTACTGATCAAAGTTTAATGGTTGCGACTATAAAACGATATTGTAAAAAGAGAAGAGTTGTTACTTGAAAATTGTAATTTTTTTTATAAAAGAATTTCAACGCGAAACCTCAGCTAAGTATGTACTTAATTCAATTAGGTAATTAGAAGCTTTTACCCGTATCATTGAGAACACTAGACGTAAGAACTTAGTATGCTTTCCGCGGTAGAAGGCGAGAGCTTTCAGCTTCCATTATAAGAGGCTGTATATACCACATGAATTTTGTTAAATGAAATTTTAACGTAAATTAACATTATTAAGTAGTCTTAGATAAATTAATAAAATAGAAAATCAATATAAATTAATAACAGGAACAACATGATGGATGTCGCCATCTGCTTCGCATTCTGTCTCTGTTTTATTTTAATTTATATTTTATTTACTGCAGAAAAAGTGTCATATAGTACAATATATATATAGATATTATATATCTATATTATATATCTATATATTGTACTATATAAGATATTATATATCTTCACGCTATTCCCAATAGAGGGATAGGCAGAGGTCTAGATAATTAAGTCTTTGCGATCCACCTTCCAACGAAGATATTTTTGGGTTATCATGACAGGTGTTGAGCCTGTCGCCGTCTTAATTTTCAAGCCAACGATATAATTATAAGAATAAATAAAAATATAAATACCTTTTAAATATTATTAAGTGACGTTGTGTAACGTCATCAATGTCATGTGTGCCAACATTTGATTCATCATTATCATGGTTATAGCTATTAATTTTAAAGACTTTATATCGCCTTTTCCATTAGTAGCCAGCTATGCAAACATCGGGAATAAAACATAAGGTATATTTAATCACAAAAATACCTTCGGTGGAAGGAGGGTCGAAACGAAATAATTGTCTAGACCTCTGTCTACCCCTGTATTTGAAATGGCGTGGAGATATTTTTTTATGTCTATACCACCAAGCTTTTTGTGATAATAAAATTATTATATTCATCATGCTCATACACTTAAAACTAAATAAAACTTATTGTTAACTGTTAAAATAACGATACGTGCAGATAAATCGTAAGTGGCGGCGCATTGCGCTAGTAGACTGCGGTGCACGAAATACTTTTTAGTAAAGTTTAGTTAACGTGTTCGATATGTCAACTCGCATACTTCTGAGACGAGGCTCAAAAACGAGGCAATATGAAACAAGTTTGATGATAAGAGGCAACTGGGGCCAATAGAAAAGTAAAATTATAAAAGTTTCAAGATGAGTAGTTACCTCCGACTGATATGGAATGCTTCCGTATATTTTAAATAAAAAACAAAAGTATTATATTGAACAAGCCAAAAAGTGATTAAGTAAATAATGCCCACGGAAAAAAGTTTTAATAAGTTATCAATAAAAATGTGAAGTAACAATTTGCCCTAAAAGCATCGCGTTGTGATTTTAGGACTAGTACTGCCAGAAAAATTTTAGCTTTCCTTCCTTGTGTGTAGCGATCGATGGAGACTAAAGCAGGGCCTGAATATGCCGAAACCAAATCTTATAGACATACCCCATTTTTAGTCTATGCCAGAAACGTTGCTTGTTATCGCTTATCATGAATGCCAATGCTGAGAAAAAGAATGACTTGTGATATTTGTAAGAAATAACAATTCTACGGAATATTCGACAATTGTATTCGAATAGCTCTTGACTTTCTTCCCATCCTCGATCGTATTTTTGAGTTAATGCCAAGGCCGCGTGATTTACGAGTTCTGGCCCAGAGATAATGAACATCATTTATTTGCAAATAAACCAATTTCAGAAGCATAAACTAATTCCCTTGATTACATAGTGATCGTAAGAGATTTTCCACGGAAATGTACCTTTATTAAAATTTTAGATATTAGAGGGCTACATGAAAAAAAATTACCTCATTCTTAATACCCCATAATAATAAGAATAGGATAATTAGACAGAGTTCTAGACAATTAAGTCGGAAAGGGCACGCGTTTTTCCAAAAATGTATCCCAGATATTTCGGGCGCTACCGCTAGTTTGGTAATAAACCAAGTCACGCGGGCGAAATTTCATATTAGGAACTTTATTCAATTATTAGAGTACGTTCTCTCATTAGTTTACGCTCTAGATTGAGTTATCATTAGTACTTTACAAAAAAAATGCAATAAGGAACCTTATTTATGAAAAAGGGTAAGTAAAAGTGTTCCCAGTAAATGAAATAAAAATTGTGTAATCTTAGTAAAATAATTACGTTTAATTTGACACAAAAATATGAAAGTTATGTGAAGAATTTAATAAGAATATCGAGTACAAAATGTTTAAAAAATAAAGGAGATGGTTAAAGAAATTGTAGACAAAGTACTTTTGCATAAAAATGAATAATGGACGACAGTCAATGTTTTTATTAAAAATTTAACATCAAATGAAATACAAAGTAAAGAAAATAATTTAATTTGATTAGAACCTTTACAATTTTTGTACAATGAATACCTTAATTATTTTATTTTTGAGGTTAAATATTTCAGACGCTTATTATGATTGCGTAGTATGATGATGGTTGGCAATAGTATAGCAGTATATTAGTATAGTATAGCCAGCTGTGCGCAAACGATGCGATAGCCGTGGGCGTGCACCCCGCGCGCTTTGCGTAATTATTTCCGTCCGCTCATCCGCAGTTGGCTTCTTATTGCCGAAGGCGGAATACGAATTACCACGGTGTGAACAATATACAGTATGGAAACGAATGGAACTTACCGCACCGTAAGTAAGCTGCGCACGCGCACTGTGCGAGTCTTGCGTGAGTTGCTTTATTCATTTGCCAAAAATTTTACTTACAGCACGCGTGGAGCGCGCGAGCACATTGTGAGTAGCTCCCGAGAGCAGCGAAATCTGGGTATGCCAGAAGAAGCATAAAAACAAGTTGAATGGAGTAGAGATGCGATCTCTTCTTAAAATATGCGGCGTCACCTTGGCTGATCGAAGACGAAACGAAGAGATTCGTAAATGGCAGGTTTGAAAGATGACCTTATCACAAAAAATGATAGGGGCGTGCTTCGATGGTTTGGGCACGTTGATCGATAGATTACAGACCGAATGGTGCAGAAAATATATTGCGCGAAAGTTAATAATAAGGTAACCTTATTATTAACTTTCGCGTTAACCTTATTATCGAGATAGGCCGAGACTAACTTTCGAAGACCATGTGAGAAATTGCTCGTAGAGGGGAGGTTCAAGATTACTCGGATACCTAGACGTGCATGTATGAAGAAGATGATAAATTTGTAAGAAGCGAAAGAGGTATGTAAGGATCATAACTCTTGGCGATCTGTTCTCTCTGGCTATTTTTAAGAAATTTTTCACAATTCAATATTTTTGAAGCTCAATTTAACATTTTTATTACACAAATACAATTTTTCATGTAAAAGAAATAATATATTTGAATACTCATGATTGTGGTTTCCTGGTGGATCTTCGTCTTAAAATAAATTCAAATTCACTTTTACAAGTTCTACTATTTATTTATTTGCAATCCTGGCCGGTTACGCCCTTAGGGCACTATCAAAGGTTTATTATAAATATTAATGTCTACTGAGATAGGCGTTAATATTTATAATAGAAAGAAAAGAGACAAAACATACACATGTGGAATTTAGTTAATGGAAATAAAATTATGATAATGTACTGACTTATTTGAATTCTGTGCAAGGAGCTTAGTGTCGGATTATGTGAAAACCACCGAGATATCGTGCATAAGAGATGCATTCGCTTCAAAGACTCCTTTGTGCAATGTTAGGCGAGTAACGAGTACATTAAGAGGTATCACCGCATAAGGGAACAAAATTTAGTTTAATTGCATTCAAAAATGAAATTTCGTTTTCATAATTGAACTATCTAATTATTTTACTACTGTAATAGAATAAAACTATGATAGCAGAGTGGACGGATGATTGCAATTAGATGTCAAAGAGACTCAAGATCGATCTATATATACATATATATATATATGTATATATATATATATATGTATATATATATATATGTATATATATATATATATATGTATATATATATATGTATATATATATATGTATATATATATATATATATATATATATATATATGTATATATATATATATATATGTATATATATATATATGTATATATATATATATGTATATATATATATATATATGTATATATATATATATATGTATATATATATATGTATATATATATATGTATATATATATATATATGTATATATATATATATGTATATATATATATATGTATATATATATATATATGTATATATATATATGTATATATATATATGTATATATATATATATATATATGTATATATATATATATATGTATATATATATATGTATATATATATATATGTATATATATATATATATATATATATATATATATATATATATATATATATATATATATATATATATATATATATATATATATATATATATATATATATATATATATATATATATATATATATATATATATATATATATATATATATATATATATATATATATATATATATATATATATATATATATATATATATATATATATATATATATATATATATATATATATATATATATATGTATATATATATATATATATATATATATATATATATATATATATATATATGTATATATATATATGTATATATATATATATGTATATATATATATATATATATATATATATATATATATATATATATATATATATATATATATATGTATATATATATATATGTATATATATATATATATATATATATGTATATATATATATATATGTATATATATATATATATATATGTATATATATATATATGTATATATATATATGTATATATATATATATGTATATATATATATATATATGTATATATATATATATGTATATATATATATGTATATATATATATGTATATATATATATATATATATGTATATATATATATGTATATATATATATGTATATATATATATATATGTATATATATATATATGTATATATATATATATATATATATGTATATATATATATATGTATATATATATATGTATATATATATATGTATATATATATATATATGTATATATATATATATATGTATATATATATATGTATATATATATATATGTATATATATATATATGTATATATATATATGTATATATATATATATGTATATATATATATGTATATATATATATATATGTATATATATATATATATATGTATATATATATATATGTATATATATATATATGTATATATATATATATATATATATATATATGTATATATATATATGTATATATATATATATGTATATATATATATATATGTATATATATATATGTATATATATATATATATATGTATATATATATATGTATATATATATATATGTATATATATATATATATATATATATATATATATATATATATATATATGTATATATATATATGTATATATATATATATATATATATATATATATATATGTATATATATATATGTATATATATATATGTATATATATATATGTATATATATATATGTATATATATATATATATATATATATGTATATATATATATGTATATATATATATATGTATATATATATATGTATATATATATATGTATATATATATATGTATATATATATATATATGTATATATATATATATGTATATATATATATATATATATATGTATATATATATATATGTATATATATATATGTATATATATATATGTATATATATATATGTATATATATATATGTATATATATATATATATATATATATATATGTATATATATATATGTATATATATATATGTATATATATATATATATATATATGTATATATATATATGTATATATATATATGTATATATATATATATATATATATATATATATATATGTATATATATATATATGTATATATATATATATATGTATATATATATATGTATATATATATATATGTATATATATATATGTATATATATATATATGTATATATATATATGTATATATATATATATGTATATATATATATGTATATATATATATATATGTATATATATATATGTATATATATATATATATATATATATGTATATATATATATGTATATATATATATATATATATATATATATGTATATATATATATGTATATATATATATATGTATATATATATATGTATATATATATATATATATATATGTATATATATATATGTATATATATATATATGTATATATATATATATATGTATATATATATATGTATATATATATATATGTATATATATATATGTATATATATATATATATATGTATATATATATATATATATATGTATATATATATATGTATATATATATATATATGTATATATATATATGTATATATATATATATATATGTATATATATATATGTATATATATATATGTATATATATATATATGTATATATATATATATATGTATATATATATATATATGTATATATATATATATATATATATGTATATATATATATATGTATATATATATATGTATATATATATATGTATATATATATATATGTATATATATATATGTATATAGAGGCCTCTCCCATAGGGAAGATTAGCCATAATCGCCACGATTGGCAAACGGATTGGCAATCGCTGTACCTGACCACTCGCACCTCAGGCGCTGCTGCCATCGACGGGCTGATTATTTTGATCTGATATTTGTAGAGATGGTTATCCCGCCATCTTTCGGTTGCCCAACGATATCAAGGCTGTTTCCCTTAGTCGCTTCTTATGACATCCACGGGAAGAAAAGGTAAGAATATTCTCATATATAAATATAATTGAATACAAAATTGACACCTATTTGCAATTCCAATTTCTTTTCACGAAATGCGTAGGAAAGAAACGGTACTTACATAAAAAATACATTTTTAAAATTTTGTGTCTGTCTGTTTCCTTGTTTCGGCTAACCTCTGAAACGGCTGGACCGATTTTTACGGGACTTTCACTGTTAATTAACTAAGTGTTAAACCGCGGGCAAAAGCCGATATGGATAGGTAGTACATTTAATAAAACTGCCGGACATATTGGTAGCCATTATATATCAATATATTTGCGGGCGGAGAATTATAAACATAAACATTTCCAAGATTATTAAATGCGCTCACTCATAACTTGCTTAGCGGACGCTTTTAGTCAGAAAACTCTACTGGACTTTGAGAAGTCTTTTGCCTAGTTGTTGATATAATTACAAGAACCTTTTTAAATCTTTTTAGTTACTTTTTATAAGTCCGTTTAAATAATATCTGCTAACCTTCAAATAGAATGCTTTTTTACAGGAAACGTGAACGAACGTGATAAATACGATGGCATTTTCCTTCAACGCTGCAAAATTTGTAGTCTTAAAGCGTAAACAACCGATCTCAGATAACAGCTAGTCGTAAAGTTGTTCACGAATGCAATAAAATCACTAGAAAATGGCGTTACAATAGAAGCGTGTCTACAGCACATTTACTGCGGATGTCGTTAAATATGTTCGGTCGGCAAATCCCTTGCGCTTTTTTGATTTATTATTACTTAAATTTTTTTTGGCGTCGCAACAAATCATAAATAAGGTGCGAATTCCTTTTTTAACCATTATAAGGTTTAAAATAAGGTATGTTAAGTGTATCCTTAACCGCTGTGCATATATCAAGAAACTGATAAAATTAAACGAAGCAAAATAAGTATGTCAGGATCACTGCTAGTGAAAGGATGTCAGCTACCCCTACGGGAAAGACCCGTGTTGTTTTAGAGTGTATGTACGAGTATAACGCGCTTGAATAATAAAACTAAAATAAACGTATACACTATATGGCAATATACACAAGTGGCTCTGGGATACGTTTACTTTCATTTTTAATTAAATTCGCAAGTGGCTAAATCCGAAGCTAGTTTCTTTATGTGTTTATTTTCATTAACAGGGCGTGGATGTCATAGTGTATAAAATCTCGCAAGGGGCAAAGATTTGTGTGATGAACAATCGAGTCATGGATTTATCGATGAAAATATTTATCTATGTAAATATATTGTAACAACGGTTACTAAATGACGATAGGCTTCCCATCTATTACTTTGTCTTAAATAGTCTTCGGTCTTTCAAAACAATAAGTCATTTCCACACACCTTTTTGGTGACTTATTGTTTAGACATCTGTCTACCCAAGAATTGGAAATATGCTTTTAGATATATTATTTTAAATGTATATATGTTGATTATATTTCACAATTTACGAATTACTTTAGAATGAAGAATAATAACAATATTTATTGATAAACCCAATAATTCAAATTTAATTAGTCTATGGAAAAATTATAATATGTTACAAAATGTGTGTGTGAGTATTTGTGTGTTTGAGCGTGTATGTATGTGCATGTATGAATGTACTTAGTAAAATATTTATAGATAATAGATTTCAGTGCTTTTTTAATCGAACTTATTAAACTAGTCAGTAACAATACTCTTTATATGAAAATAAGAAGATAAATCAAAATAAGAATTTATGTTTATTTTATGTAGAATTTATTAAATCATAAATTCTAAATTTTCTTAACCATTAATTTAGAATTACTTGTGTATTTTAAGGGCCTGGAAAATTTCTCTGCTTACTGAGCGAGAAAACCTCCGGGTGTAAATCTAAACGGTCATTGTAATTAATCAAGTACGACATTGGTACAGCCTTTCTGTTTTTGTTTAGGAATAATGCTTTTTGTTTCAGTTCGTTTTACACTCTTTGTTGATGAATAGAATTAATTTTTTTATTGTCTTATATTTGCTTTTCCGTCTCTGCAATTTTCGCGGGATATTTTAATATCCTGGAGTAAAAAGCTGTCTATATCTTCCACCAATGAGTAGTAAGGCGAAAAGAAAATTAGAACCCTGTTTACTTTTTATCTCGATTGAATGAAGATATAAATATAAAAATATCTCACTCTGGACCTACAATAACATATTTAAAAATGTATTAATCGGCGACGTGCGGCGTATATATAAGTTTTAACGGCATTGCCTGTTCGGAGGTTCCGGGTTCGTTTTCCGGACGTGTCATACACCGCTTTTTCTACATTATATCGGGTTTCGGCGTATGTGATACCGTCGTAGTTTATTGGCTACTTAGGGAACAAAGCAATGCAAGTGACGTCGTTTTTGTCTACTTATAAATATAATTTATTTATCTGTCAATCTATAACCATACCCGTCTATTATAATATAGTCTATTCAATTCTTTTTATTCTATTTGTCTGAGGCCTTTGCATTGAATTCTTGGTCGCTATAAGTACCACGTCTTATCTCGTCTTGTAACCATATCACATTAGAGAAAATTATATTTTCCGGGATAAAAAATTTACTATTATGTTAATTTTTTTGGTTATCTTTGTGCTAAATATTAAGCTATTAAGCCGTGACAGGGTAATAAACATCTTAACATAGAAACTTTATATTCACATTCATATATTAGAATAAATTGAAAGATTTATATTACTTTTTTTATTTTCACACAATTTCCATACTGGGGTAGGCAAGAGTGTAGACAATAAATTACTTTAGACGCATCTTTCAACGAAGTTTATTTGGGAAAAGAAGTTAAATATTGAAGTGGTTTAATAAAAAATATTGAGCACATTTTATATACATTTCATTCACAGGGCGCTCGTGTACAAGTTAGAGTACCTTAGTGACAGTAGTTCCGTCTCCATTCTGAATTGTTGATATCAATTTAAGTGATGCTTTTTCCAAGAATAACAATGTCGTCCAGAGATCGTATACCTGAAAAATAAGAGAAACAAATATTAATTGAAGTTCACATAGAGTCTTTTCGTAGTTAAAATCGTCAAAAAAGAATTTCCAAAAAAAGAATTTTTCCAGCAATGGTTCTTTACTTTTGTTCCTAATCGATATTTATATAAGACATATGGAAAAATGAAATAAGTAATACATCAATGTTTTGTATAATTAATTGTAATTGTTCTCTGGAGAATAAAAAAAACTGGGCTGACAAGAAGATTACTAAATTTTTTCATTCTGTTCACTCAATTTGCCAAAGTGTCAAACGAATTTACATTTATTTCCAGCTTTATTTCAAAAAACATTTAAGGCTTCGTTAACTTTTGCCTGTTAAAATATCAGTTCATTGTATTGTCGAAATTTGTATATTGAAATTTTTGTTCAGATAATAAATAAACTTTCTGAAATATCTAATTTTGTATTTAAAACCTATTTGTTACAAGAATTTTTCATCGTAAACATCTAGATTATAATTCTATGATTTATCTGTAATAGTTATAATAATTAAACAATGTTTTTAGTTAACTTAATATTATTTGTATTTATATACTACATATATTCTAATAAAATTTAAGCGAGAGTTAGGTTGTCTATTAAACAATCTATTTTTCTTATTTAAATATGTATATATTATACTTAAACCATATCAAAGACATGATTTAATTTTTTGTGATACTAATAACTAGCAACTTATTTGAAAAACAAAAGTAACAATTCTAAATCTGTCACTAAATTTAAGTTAAGTGAAAGTACCAATACTTTCAAATTTATTTTACAGTGTTGATTTTCGTTACAATGTGATAAATAACGTATTAAACTACCTAATTTAATGAATACCTATACGTTTAATAAACAACTACGTTACGTACCTTGTACGGATTCGTGATTGTTTTCTTCAAATACATCTTTTACATAATTGAGATATTGATAATTTAATTATAAGCGAAAGCCAATTAATACGACAATTAAATTGAGTGACATAATCCATTTTAATTACTGCTAGCTGAAGTTACCACACAATTACATCTTATTTACATAAGCCTCATTTAAACAGAACAGAATAAGTAATTTAAGGTAAGCTCGGCTTTTGGAAACGAAATCAAGATTTGTCAGTCGTGAGCACAATTTCAATTCCGCTGGTAACAAGGGGTGGGGTCTACCTTCGTTAAGCATATAAAGTGGACGTTAACCAAGTTGGAAACTGATTCAGTACATTAGACGCCTTCTTTGCCTAATCGGTAATATCCAGGAATTGAAGTATAACGCCTAACTACGCTTAATAAAACGTAATTCAATCAATTCCGATAGCAAAGAAAAAAGTTGTTACTGATTATTATAGTAATGTTATAAAAGTAAAGGTGCAATATGTTTGATACTAATAATAATAATTTAATCACACACAAACAAAATAATAAACATCAAACTTGTTTTATATATATTTACTGATTTGTGTGTCACAAATCAGTAAATATGTATAAAACAAAATTCGATCTATGATCTCTGACTCCTGTACTAGGCAAGCCTGCGTTATAGGAATCAGTGCTCTTCTTATTTATTACAGTACCTTTGTTGTTTGTGCTTCCATGCCACAAGTGCTTTAGCTTATTATTTTAGGATCAAAGCAATAATAATACAACTAGGCTCAATAAGATATATGTTTCTAATTATGTTTAAATTTTATATATTATTTGAGTTAGCTTTTGAAGTTATGCTAGTTTCAAAGCTTGCATTACAGCAACTGCACCAAATTTCTCCAGATAAATCAAAATTGTGTCCTGCAACTAAATAAAAATATAATAAAATAAAAACAAAAAATTTATTTGTCCCGAAAATATCTTTGGTGGAAGGTAGGTCGAAGGGACTTAATTGTCTAGACTAGACCTCTGTCTACCCCTGTATTGGGAATTGCGTGAAGATATATTTTTTTTTATTTTATTTTTCTGTTCTCTTTGTGTATGTTTGTGCAAGCAGGTGTGTATAAGAGGATGTGACTTAAAATTAATATATTGATAGTACAAATATTGAAAAAAAGGTCTTCACGACATGCCCAAAACAGCGGTAGACAGAAGTCCAGACAATTAAATCCTTTCGACCCACTATTCACCTTTCTTTTGGGACTACGTGGCATGTGGTGATGTCGTCGCCGTGTTTATGTCCAAGCCAACGTTATAAAACGTACATAACTTTTGCCTATTCGTACGAACCCAGGGGATCGAACTCGGATCTCTTAAATCGAATTCCGATCACCGAGTGGTTGACATGCGGTTATCGTGACTTTATTACTATTAATATTGACGTGTATTAATAGTTCTTACAATCAAAATGAATGAATATAAATAAATACATATGAAACGGCGCCATATTTATTTCAGATTATTTTAGACATGTAAGAATATTATTACATTACATCATCATTACTTGTAAAATTGCACTGCAGGTTAGCCCTAATCGCCACACTTAACAAGCGGATTGGCGATCGCAGACATCTTGTTCCTTACAGGCCTGCACGCCATCGGTCTTTTGAAAATTGCACTGGTCTCTTTCGAGACGGTTATTTGTCATTATTTAGTGACCGATGAACTAAGCATGAAGTATACTTACGCATTTATGCATTTAAGATATAAAAAATACCATGTATTTTATTATTATTTGTGTAAACTTGTTCCGAAATATAATCGAGTTTCGTAGTGGTTATAAAAAGAAAAGCTGATTATCATATTCTATTAATTCTGGCGATTATGGTAAACCCTCCCGTGCGGAAGAGGCCTACGTAATTCAGTGGACTTTATGATTTGATGACAGGTTGTTATGATATAAATACGAGCATTTTCAGGCTTTTTAAGTAGAAACCTTTTACGACACTTACGAATTTTATTCAGTATCCCCGTGAATACTGCGAGAATCAATATACTTATGAAAATGCCTTTGGGATTTATTTATGTTCAGTTTGGAATTCCTATATTTACTACTTAGCATTAATCCTAATAATAGTAATAGGATTAATAATAAGTAGTAAATATAGGATAAGCTTCTGAATATAGATCTAGTATTTAAAAAGAAAAAAAAAACAAAATAAAAGTAGTAATAGAAAAAACTTAACGTAAAACAATTTTCATGTAAAAAAAAGTGAAGAAGCCTTAGTGGATTCCATGCACGTAGCGTAATTATTATTATGCTACGCATAAAGCGTAGTGCTTTTGCGATTTACGTTTACAGTTAGCTGCAAGTGATTCTAGCATTCGAAGATAATGATAGTTTATATCATCGTGTACTCCATCATCCACTCCACAGTGGACACCATATTCTACCATATCCTTTTACGTTTTTGTAAAAAATGGCCTAATAATTTAAGTTTTAAAGTTATTTCGGCTATTTTTCCACAACAATTGCGTAAAGATATTTATTTATTTATTTAAATTTTACCAAGAACAACGTTACACATCTCTATAAAATAAAATATTATAAGAAAGCTTTATAAATAAAACAATAAATAAATATCTTCGCGCAATTCCCTATACAGGGGTAGACAGTGGTCTAGTCTAGACAGTTAAGTCCCTTCGTCCCACCTTCCACCGAAGACATTTTCGGGACAACGTGACAGGTGGTGAGTCCGTCGCCGTCTTTATGTCCAAGCCAACGATTTAATTCGTACAGAAATTTTTGAAAAATCCATTAATACGAGTCTGCCACCTGGGGATTGAACTCGGCTCTCTCGACTCGTAATTACGACCACCCAACCACTCGGCTATCGTGACTTATAAAATAGCTTTGTTTATTTTAATATTTTTTGTAGTCATTAAATTTATACATTATGACTTTTGGGATAAAAGGGACGGGTGATGCGGATTCTTGGTTTGTAATTGGAAATAAATAAATATCTTCACGGAATACCCAATACAGGGGTAGACAGAGGTCTAGTCTAGACAATTAAGTCCCTCCGACCCACCTTCCACCCAAGATATTTTCGGGACAACGTGACAGGTGGTGAGCCCGTCGACGTCTTTATGTCCAAGCCAACGATATAATTCGTACATTAGTTTTTAAAAAAACCCTTTGGTACGAGCCTGCTCCCTGGGGATCGAACTCGGCTCTCTTGACTCTTAATTCCGACCACCCAACCACTCGGTTATCGTAACAAGTACGCATTACGTGTAATTGTAATGCGCATTGCTATACTGTATTTTCGTAAATATTTCCTAAAGTTTAAATACCTGTGTACAAAAAATATTATTCTTAATATTTTGACTTCATTTTTTATAAAATTCAACCTGCTGCATAAATTAATTTTATAAATTTTATGTATACTTTAACGCAATCTTTTATATGATTATTAATATTAAGTGTTCGGTTAAGTTTAATGTTTGCTTAAATTTAAAATTATCTTCATCGCCTTAATTAAAACATTTTCGATTTATTAGCGTGTCTGAATCCCTTCAGATGACAATAACATATCAAGAGTATCAACTAGGTGTAATAGTATTATAGTAAATATTTATAAAATTAAGAGAAAAATAACTTTTGGTACTTAAATAACCAGTAATGGTGTTTACACAATTTAGTTCACTCTATTTGCTAGAGTGATAGAGTATTACATATACATAGCACAAATACATAACGTAAAAGCTTAGTGCAGTCTTACTTTTGTAAGGAAGTGTTGTCTCTGCTACCCATCGCCATTCGCTGAGTAACAACATTTGTCATGTGACGCGTGTATTATCAGCATAGGTTTACATCGTCCCCATTCTTTGCCTTGCCTTTCTTGCGCCTAAGCCAAAATCCTTCGATATGTCTTTGGCTACCGTCAATTGGGGGAATAACCACCTCGAAAACATCAGAGAAAAGCAGACCGACAACGAGCAGCAGCATCAGCGGTGCGAGGTTTGTGAGAGAAGATGAATTGCTGTGAATACATGCCGTATACATCTTAGTGTATAGATTTAATAATTTAATTTTTAGCAGATAAATTTCAATGATACTATATGTTGATATTTCATTTCCTATTTTTTGATTTTTATATGGTGTGAAGTTTTGTACTTTTTGAATGTGACAAAAAAGATTGAATGTCATTACAGTAATAGCAACAATGCTGCAGTAATGTCTTCGCGCTACTAGGTTTATAAAGTTTGCACAGTACTTATAAGAAACAGCGCTAACGAGGCACTCGGTATGCGCGACACCCAGTAATAAGCGGAGTGGATAATAGGGGAAAGCATGAGGCGTGGACTCGTTCTAGATTTAAAGTAACGATGATAACGATATTTTTAACGAATATTTAAAATAATAATAAATATCTTCACGGAATACCCAATACAGGGGTAGACAGAGGTCTAGTCTAGACAATTAAGTCCCTCCGACCCACCTTCCACCGAAGACATTTTCGGGACAACGTGACAGGTGGTGAGCCCGTCGACGTCTTTATGTCCAAGCCAACGATATAATTCGTACATTAGTTTTTAAAAAAACCCTTTGGTACGAGCCTGCCCCTGGGGATCGAACTCAGCTCTCTTGACTCTTAATTCCGACCACCCAACCACTCGGCTATCGTGACTTATAAAATAGCTTTGTTTATTTTAATATTTTTTGTAGTCATTAAATTTATACATTATGACTTTTGGGATAAAAGGGACGGGTGATGCGGATTCTTGGTTTGTAATTGAAAATAAATAAATATCTTCGCGGAATACCCAATACAGGGGTAGACAGAGGTCTAGTCTAGACAATTGAGTCCCTCCGACCCACCTTCCACCCAAGATATTTTCGGGACAACGTGAGAGGTGGTGAGCCCGTCGACGTCTTTATGTCCAAGCCAACGATATAATTCGTACATTAGTTTTTAAAAAAACCCTTTGGTACGAGCCTGCTCCCTGGGGATCGAACTCGGCTCTCTTGACTCTTAATTCCGACCACCCAACCACTCGGTTATCGTAACAAGTACGCATTACGTGTAATTGTAATGCGCATTGCTATACTGTATTTTCGTAAATATTTCCTAAAGTTTAAATACCTGTGTACAAAAAATATTATTCTTAATATTTTGACTTCATTTTTTATAAAATTCAACCTGCTGCATAAATTAATTTTATAAATTTTATGTATACTTTAACGCAATCTTTTATATGATTATTAATATTAAGTGTTCGGTTAAGTTTAATGTTTGCTTAAATTTAAAATTATCTTCATCGCCTTAATTAAAACATTTTCGATTTATTAGCGTGTCTGAATCCCTTCAGATGACAATAACATATCAAGAGTATCAACTAGGTGTAATAGTATTATAGTAAATATTTATAAAATTAAGAGAAAAATAACTTTTGGTACTTAAATAACCAGTAATGGTGTTTACACAATTTAGTTCACTCTATTTCCAAGTGATAGAGTGATACATATACATAGCACAAATACATAACGTAAAAGTTTAGTGCAGGACTTTTTGTCTTACTTATGTAAGGAAGCGTTGTCTCTGCTACCCGTTACCGGTCTGCTGAGTAACAAAATTCGTCATGTGACGCGTGTATTATCGGCATAGCTTTACATCGTGCCCATTCTTTGCCTTGCCTTTCTTGCGCCTAAGCCAAAATCCTTCGATATGTCTTTGGCTACCGTCAATTGGGGGAATAACCACCTCGAAAACATCAGAGAAAAGCAGACCGACAACGAGCAGCAGCATCAGCGGTGCGAGGTTTGTGAGAGAAGATGAATTGCTGTGCATACAGGCCGTATTCATCTTAGTGTAAAGATTTAATAATTTAATTTTTAGCTTATATATTTCATTTATATTACATGTTGATATTTCATTTCCTACTTTTTGATTTTTGAATGGCGTGAAGTTTTTTTACTTTTTGAATGTGACAAAAGAGATTGACTGTCATTACAGTAATAGCAACAATGCTGCAGTAATATCTACGCGCTACCAGGTTTATAAAGTTTGCACAGTAGTTATAAGAAACAGCGCTAACGAGGCACTCGGTATGCGCGACACCCAGTAATAAGCGGAGTGGATAATAGGGGAAAGCATGAGGCGTAGACTCGTTCTAGATTTAAAGTAACGATGATAACGATATTTTTAACGAATATTTAAAATAATAATAAATATCTTTACGCAATTCCCAATACAGGGGTAGACAGAGGTCAAGTCTAGACAATTAAGTCCCTTTGACCCACCTTCCACCGAAGATATTTTCGGGACAACGTGACAGGTGGTGAGCCCGTCGCTGTCTTTATGTCCAATCCAACGATGAAATTCGAACATACGTTTTTGAAAAACTCATTGGTACTGCCACCTGGGGATCGAACTCGGGTCTCTCGACTCGAAATTCCGACCACCCAACAACTCGGCTATCGTGACTTCGATATTTAAAATCATTCACATTTACGAAATAAAATTATCTGTCATATATCTGGGTCTATGTTGTGTGTCAAAGGAATTTTATTTTACGATTAGAGTGTTCGTATGAAGCTGTGAGCTTCAAATTACGTCCAGAGAAGGTAATTGTGTCCAATATTTTCTTTGGCCCATGCTTGTGATTATTGTAAATTGACATTCATAAAAAAAGAATAATTTATACTTGCGATTGTTGTCACTTGGTGAAATTGCATTGCATTAAAATTCATTGTTCAACACTTGTTGTGTGTTCACTTTACTTCAATTATTTATTAATTAACCGACCGGTTTCGCCTTACGGCATTGACAGAGCGTATTACAAAAAAGAAATATAACGAAATCCATCATAAAAGAGGTGATATAATAAAAATGCTTATGGAATTTGAGGATTTTTTGATTTTCTTAGTATTTCTTCATCAGATCCCGACGTGGTGACTATGAGACTAAATAGTAAGTATACCATTAGAAACACAAAAACAGAATTTTAAAAATCGAGTTATGATTAAACAAATTAAAAAAGCATTCAACCGAATTGTGTACCTCCAAATTTTTTCGAAGTTAAGAGAAATTGTTATCAATTTAAATATCAAGCTTATGCACAAGCATTACGGGTACGTATAACTTCTGAAATAGGATTATCTTTAAGTAAATGAGGTTCATTAAATCTTGAATTAAGCTCGTATATTAGGAAGTGGTGCTATTATTTCAAAAAACGAGGCAAGTTATTTCAAAAAACGAGGCAATTTAACTTTTCAGTGCAATAAATTAAAGTAACGACTAGAAGTTTGCTGCTGATGTAATTAGTTTCAAACTTTTTCATTGCTTTATTCTAGGATTCTTATCACTTTAGTAGCTTGTTATCGTTCCTTGGTATTTACGTGGTAGATGACCTATTCTTATAGTTTAAATCGCAAAGTTCTGTTAAAGTACAGTATATAAAGTCATAATAAAAATTCCCACGGTTGTGAAAGTGAAAGTTTCCTCTCAAGTATTTATTTGAGAACATTGGAAGGACCGCCACGTTGTCATAGCGATTGATCTTCTACGGCCTTTATACCTGTTTATGGCTATGGACAAGCCATCCCTTTTCTGTCCGTATGTTTCGTATGACGAGGCTAAGGGGACCTTTAACACTGGAAAATAATATAATTTCAGCGACTAGTATACTGGTAATAACAGATACCAGGTATAAGGTGCCAAGCGTAGCTAATATGTATTATTTTTATGACAGCGAAGAATCGTATTGGAATTGTTCAATGGGGTCAGCATAAATTTGTGATTTTATCACAAACCCAAACTTTGCATACAAAAAACGTAAGCGGTTTAGTTAAAACTATTTCCTTAGACAGATCGACAGTTTCTATACAAACCATTGGTAAATTTTTTATTTCATAATGTTTTATAATAACTTACAACTTTTATACAATATTTTAAAATTTATCTGAGCTTAAATAACATTATAACGTTATTTAAGCTTATATATTTTATTTTATACAACTCATAGTTTTACGATAACTCAAACTTCTAGCAAAGTATAATGTTGTTCCAAAAATATTTCTTGCCATTTGCAAGTGACTGTTATGAATTGGCTCATTTCGTATTTTAAGAACGAATAAAAATTTATTTCGAAGTTTCTTGTAAGAAATTTCTAAACTTCAGAAGTCCCTAAGGTCTAAAGTATTAATGTTATTCAGTAATGTTAACCTAAACAATAAAAATTGGTTACTTACATTTTACTTTTCTTCTAGTGCATGAAACGGACCATTAACATCATATAATACAAAAAGTAAAGGTTATATCTGGCTATTTCTCCGTTGAGTTAGTTACTACATATTAATTTACTATACCTGCTTTTCTCACCTCTTCATAGCTTCTAAAAGAGTGGTATTGTAACTACAGTTTATGCCATCGTTTTAAACATTGCTGTCTGACAACGGTTAGCTTATTATGGATTAAGGATAGCTTATTATGTTCAAAGTTTTCTCCTTAATTGGAAATTCTTTCACCGTTACCATAAAAGCGACCTCGTTTCTTTCCCTCTTCCTCTTTCTCTCTCTCTGTTGTTTAGGAAATGATAATACTAAATTGAATGTAGTTGACAGTTACGATTGTTGACGCTTAGTGTATATCAATATAGGACTAATATCGGAGCATAGAAATGGACATTAAATAAAAAAGACCTTAGCTTATCACTCCATAGATAACAAACATACGACTAAAGGTTAGTAACTTCTAGGTGCTGAATGTGCATATATGTAAAATAGGTAGAACTGCCTTAGAGATAATTAACTACAATCCATAACTTTCAAACACCCTTCTTAACGAACAAATAATCTTGTCAAATTCACCAATCCTAGACAATTAAGTCCCTTCGACCCATCTTCCACCAAAGATATTTTCGGGACAACGTGACAGGTGGTGAGCCCGTCGCCGCCTTTTATGTCGTAAATAATTTTTTTCTAATTTGTGTGGTACTAAATCTAAAAATTCCATGTAATGAAAAAGAATTATCACAATCAGACTTCTATGTAGAAAGTTATGCGTAAACTTAAGAACCTTCTATTTTTGGTCACTTAAAATAACTTTAGCTGATGATGAAAATTATATGTACAAGTATACCGTTTCTCAATATTTGGTCAATAAACTTACTTTTGTAATGATAATGGTTTTAAAGAAGTTCGTGCCACTAAAGCCATCGTGCCATAAAAGTAGTCAGTGTTAATGTTCAGTAACCGCAATTATGGAACCTAACGTTATGTGCTCCCTTATCCCAAGAATTTACAGGGCATACTACGTAAAATTAACTGCAATCTGCCAAGTTATTACAGAGCATCTACATGTTACGGCTATTGTACTTATATGGCTATCATATAGGAGGTATCATCTGTTTATGCACAGTGTATTATTAAAATAGTAAGTGATGTTGATGTGCTGTGTTTATATCAATGTCTGTTTAGCAAGCTAATTTTTTAGTTCTATTCCACAACATTTCGATTTGCTTTTATAACAAGATACTGTGTGTCACACTAATAAACATAAAATACTTTTTTTGGGAATAACAATTACATAACAACTTTGTCCCGATATCAAAATTTCCTAATAATTCTGAACTGAAATAGTCACCAACATATAACCGCAACAAACGTTTTCCATTATCGGGTCCA
This sequence comes from Sericinus montela, assembly GCA_029286605.1. Classification (NCBI taxonomy): domain Eukaryota; kingdom Metazoa; phylum Arthropoda; class Insecta; order Lepidoptera; family Papilionidae; genus Sericinus; species Sericinus montela. The sequence continues at coordinate 6,530,174 of JAGSMR010000021.1, forward strand.
GCAAAGGGGCAACCCGTGTTCATAAAATACAACTTAATTCAAGGTAACTTTCCTAGAATATTTGTTTTTAACTTTACGAATCTAGTTAGAGGTGTAGACCTCTAACTGTATTGAAAGATAAATAAATTAGAATTCGACTCAAATTAGTGAAAGCTTATTTAGAACAATGTAATAAGTGGTGAACCTATCTTGTCTTAAGTGACCAGTGTATTAGTACGAGCCTTGCTCCTGGGGATCGAACTCGACGTTCCTGATTCATCGCAACATTTTACAAGTCGAATTTTATTTCCTCTTGTGGGGGTGGATTCCACAATGCGTTCGCTGAAACGAGGGAGCCGCTCAAGAACCTTTTTTCTCTAAACTATATTTTGGTATATCAGAAACTATTACAAGGATTTTGACAACAATTTTTATTTAGGTAGTGTTTTATATTCTATATTTATTAAAATTTGTGTCAACATTGTAGAAATTTTTTTATATCTAAACGAATTTATTAAAAAAGTCACGATGGCCGAGTTGTTGGGTGGTCGGAATTTCGAGTCGAGAGACCCGAGTTCGATCCCCAGGTGGCAGTACCAATGAGTTTTTCAAAAAAACTTACGTACGAATTTCATCGTTGGCTTGGACATAAAGGCGGCAACGGGCTCACCACCTGTCACGTTGTCCCGAAAAATATCATCGGTGGAAGGTGGGTCAAAGGGACTTAATTGTCTAGACTTGACCTCTGTCTACCCCTGTATTGGGAATTGCGTGAAGTTCATAATACTATATATTATCAATATGACTACAGAGCTTTATATACGTCTAGTTCTTCATATCAAAGGGCTACACAACGATTTTAAGATTCCTAATTAACTAAATATTGTATTCAATTTATGAATCTTGGTAGTTTATTGTTAGAAACTTTTGGCGGCCTGTAGGTGGAACTAAATTGCCCGTTTTCTTATCCATTGGAGAATGACAAAAAATTAAGCACGACAAAAACGCGTTTACGCTAAAAGAATACGAATGTGTTTTCCGCCAACGTTGGTTTTGTTTGCCGACTTTAAATGAAGTCTATTTCCCTTAGCTTTGAAAGCACACTGCAAAAATATTTTCGAACCGCTGACAAGGTCGAAGTTGAATTTCGCATTCAAATTCTCTATGAACTACTGCCAAAACATTTTTGATTTGACAATGTCACTAAGTTGTTTTTAATGCTTGCTAATTTAAAAAGACAATGCCAAATGTTTCGTGCATTATGTATGAATATTTGAATATCTTACTGCGTCTTAAGTTTGTACCCCGATATTAATCAATCGACATCTTCATGCAATTCCCAATACAGGGGTAGACAGATCTCTAGTCTAGACAATTAAGTCCCTTCGACCTACTTCCACCGAAGAGATTTTTGGGACAACGTGACAGGTGGTGAGCCCGTCGCCGTCTTTATGTCAAAGCCAACGACATAATTCGTACATAAATTTTTTAAAAACCATTGGTACGAGCCTGCCACCCGGGGATCGAACTTGATTCTCTTGACTCGAAATTCCTACCACCCTACCACTCAGCTATCGTGATTTTCCGATATTTATACTTCTTTATTATTACGTTTTAATTCAAATTAAGCTACGATAAGGTGGAAAAGGACCCCTTTGTTCTGAATACGAGGTTTGTCAATAGGAAAATCCAGGAAGTGAGACTGAATACTGTTGTTGTTTTAAGTTCACTTAAAAAGTTCACTTATAAACTTTTGATTCGATGTATATGTAAATAGTTAAGTAATTAGTAAACAAACATTTTAAGTTTGAGATATATTTTTTTTTATAAAACAGGGAGGCAAACGAGCAGGTGGCTCACGTGATGGTAAGTGATTACCACCGCCCATGAACACTCGCAATACTAGAGGCATAGCAGATGCGTTGCTTTGTATCCTTTCTATTTTATGGCTTTATTAGAAATTATTTATTTAAAAATATTCACCATAGACTAACCGTAAGTAAAGCCTAAGTAAGTTCAATATTAGCCAAAAGTGTACAATTATTATCTCAATAGTGGTATACTCAGAAGAATATATATATATATATATATATATATATATATATATATATATATATATATATATATATATATATATATATATATATATATATATATATATATATATATATATATATATATATATATATCACTCACCACCAGTCACATTGTCCCAAAAAATGTGTTCGGTGAAAGGTGGGTCGAAGGGACTTAATTGTCTAGATCTCGGTCTACCCCTGAATTGGGAATGGCGTAAAGATTTTTTTAAAACATAAAACTTTCTGCGATAGAACGCACTTTACAAAATATTTTTTAATGCAATATATAATGTAAAAAATATTCTTCTACGATATTTCATGGTTCATCGAGATTTGATTTGATCAATCATTCGTTTTATAATTACACCATAAAATACAATTCAAGGTGTACTGTTGTAAATTTGTAGATAAACTCATGAATCGAAACCATATTAGTGTATTGATTTCATGAGAGGCAAGAGGTCGTCTGCTTGGCGCCTAATTTTATGTCTTCGTTTAACTTTAAAGAAATCAGATCTTTCAAATAAGATAATATAAAAGTTAAATATACATCATACTTATAAACAATTAGGAATAATATTTCGAATATTGGAGATATATATTTAGTTTTTTTAGACGATGTGATGGCCCAGTTGATAGTGACACAGCCTTCGAAGCTAAAGGTAATATCAATGTTAATACTCCAGTTATGGATGTTTATATTTAATGATGAATATTTATGTACGTCAATATGTATATTTGTAACTGTATTGTACTGTTTGATGTCACATCAAACAGTACAATACAGTTACAAATTAGACTTACTTAGACAGCGATAGCCTCAACACTGTGACAGGTTTTCGAAATAATTGTTGAAAAAAGATGATACGAAACGACTTAATTATCTAGATTACTGTCTACTTTAATAGTGGAATATATGGAATATCAAAAAATATAATTTGCTAATAGCTTTTTCGTAACTAAGCTTTAAATTGTTTACTATGCAAATAAACAAGCAGAAAAATAATGTCATTAAATACAGCGCGATCAACGATCCAATATTATTTTATCAACTTTTATTTGTTAACCATGCCAGGAATTACAATTTTAAATTATTTATTATTTACACTTTTAAACATAAAAGATGAGTGAACAACAATATAACATAGATAAAAATAGATGATGAATTACAGTTTTAAGTATAAAAGAGAAATTTCGTATAAACATATGGGAGCTTTACGTAACCAGATTCTTTATCTTCTAACATCTTTTACTGTGTAAAGTTAGAGAGTAAGCAAAATAAGAATGAATGGAAAGGGCTCTCCATGTGCGACAAGCTCGCGACGAGGGCGGTCGAGAAATCGAATGAAAAGTACCACAATATTTACTTAACCTCTTGAGATCGAATAAACTTTTCTTGTATAGGAAAAAGATGTTAAGCAGTTTTATTTTGAACAGGCAAACACAAATTGAACCACGAAAATTAACTCACGTCCATTATGCTTTGTTGATACATTTTTGTACAATTAATTTTACGAGTAGTAAATGATTGGATGAATAATACAAGTCTGTCACATAAAAATGTATAAATATAGCCCAAGAGTGCCAGACATTCGACCTGTGCAAATCGTGACAAGAACGCGTTTGATCTTAATAAGAACCTTTTCAATAAAGCTTATATCAGCCTCTTTAAAATGATCCAGGAGCCTTTTGTGTGACGTATTGTAATAAAATTCCCTTACACAATATTTTTTTTACCTAATAACGTTTAAAAGGGGCTATTTCTTTGGCGACTGTACACCTACAGTTACAAGGAGAGATTATAATTTGGAGTTTTTATTTTTTATTTAACTTCACGCACAGTCCCTGACGGAGTAGCCAGAGTGAACTGATCGCCAAGTGCCACGATCCTTACATAGCTCTTTCGCTTCTTTCAGATTCTTCATTTTCTTCATACACAGTCAGGTCATAAGTATTTTCACACAGTAAAAACTTTTCTTTTAGAATGCTGGACACAAAAAAGTTTAATGAATACGAATTTCGAATTGTTCATGAAAATAAAACTGTAAATTTTTTGAATTTTACTCTTTTTAAATATGGAGTGGATGCTTAAAGAAGACCGTGTTGCAGTTATTGCGTTGCATCGTTGCGGTTATGCGCCAATTCAAATTGTTGACATACTGTAAAATTTTAATATAACCAAAAGATTATTTATCGTACCATCAAACGATACAATGAAGACTCTAGTGTAGATGACAGGTCAAGAAGTGGTCGCCCTCGGTCTGTTAGGACTCCAGCAGTGATAAAAGTTGTAAAGGTTCGAATTCAAAGAAATCCCAAACGTAAGCAGAAAATGTTGACCCTTCAGATGGGGTTAAACAGAACCACGGTGAAAAGGGTGTTAAATGAAGACTTAGGGCTTCGGGCATATCGAAGAAAAACAGGACATTGTTTGAATGCTCGTCTAATGGACCTAAGACTGAAGAGATGCCGCGCTTTGTTGAAGCGGTACGCGGGAAAAAAATATCGGGAAATTCTTTTTTCGGATGATAAAATTTTTACCGTAGAAGAGAGCTAGAACAAACAAACTGATAAGGGGTATGCATACAGTAGTGAAGAAGCGTGCAACCGTATTCCGCATGTCCAACGAGGTCATATTCCATCCTCGCTCATGGTTTGGTTAGGAGTTTCTTATTGGGGCTTAACAGAAGTAAATTTTTGTGTAAAAACGAATGCAGTTATGTATCGAAATACAGTCCTGACGAACCTTGTGGAACCTGTTTCACATACCATGTTCAATAACATGCACTGGGATTTCCAATAAGATTCGGCGCCAGCTCATAGAGCGAAGAGCATACAAGACTGGCTGGCGGCGCGTGAAATCGACTTCATCCGGCACGAAGACTGGCCCTCCTTCAGTCCCGATTTGAATCCGTTAGATTACAAGATATGGCAACACTTGGAGGAAAAGGCGTGCTCAAAGCCTCATCCCAATTTGGAGTCACTCAAGACATCCTTGTTTAAGGCAGCCGCCGATATTGACATGGATAGACGACTGGCTGCGCAGATTGAAGGCCTGTATTCAAAATCACGGAGGTCATTTTGAATAAACTTTAGTGTCATAAGAATCTATGTTTTGTTAAGTTCATTTTGGTATATAAATGGTTACATAATGAATAAATTATTTTTCATTTATTTTATATTAAACATGTGACAGAATTTATGACCTGACTAGGTTCATGCACGACTAAGTATCCGAATACTCTTGACCCTCCCCTCTTCGAACAATTTGCTCACATGGTCTTCGAAAGGTATTCTCGGTCCTCCTCGACACATTTTAACTTACGCACTGTATATTTTCTTCGCCATTCGGTCTACACTCATGCGCTCAACGTGCCCAAACCATCGAAGCATACCCAAACAAATTTTAGTGATAAGGTCATCTTTCAAACCTGCCATATTTTGTTTTTGTTATAAGTAATTTTTATGTTGTTATTTAATTATAATTTTTTAATGTTATTTAATGTACAAATAAAAATAGAAAACATAAGGCACTCCTTTTTAAGTGCAAAAAGGAGCACGTGCCACTGAATACACTTAGTGGGATCGAAATTTCTCGGATGATCTTCAAAACCCTATTTTTATTTAAATTATAGTGAAAAAAAAACACTATCTACATTTGAAACTCCAGACATCTTCTAGACACCAGTAAGACAGAGATAAACTTAATAATTTTACTACTCATTTTAGGTGAACATAAAATATATTTCCTTGACAAACTACACACGGTGTAATTACAGCTTGCAGCGTTTTCTTTTCTTTTTTATACAGCTTTAAATGTATTTATTTCATTAATATGACAATATGAACACGTTTATAACGTCTAATTACATATATTTAATTTTACTCACTGTATTTTGTTTTATAATTGAGATTTTTCGGAACATGCGGCCTATTTGTATTAACAATAATTACGTATCAACCCAGTGGCGCTTATACCGGTTTCCATGGTATCACCGTTTTTTAGGTCCCGGGTTCCACTTTTTGTATATTATCTGGGGTCTGTGTATTTCTTTGTTAAGCCTTTTCGACACTTTTAACCGAAGCTTATATTTAATTGAATTATGCACTTTGGTCACTTAAAAGTTTTCGAATATGAGCCGTTGTAATCGGTATTTATAACGCTAGTAAATTTAGCACAAAACGATCATTATAAAATGTACTTCACACAAAAAAGCATAATTTTTTTGCTTTGTTTTATGAAAGCATAAATGCATTTGAGAGTCACGATAGCCGAATGGTTGGGTGGTCGGAATTTCGAGTCAATAACGAGTACGAGCCTGCCACCTGAGTTCGATCCTCAGGTGGCAGGCTCGTACCAATGGGTTTTTTCAAAAACTTACGTACGAATTATATCGTTGGCTTGGACATAAATACGGGCTTACCAACTGTCATGTTGTCCCGAAAATATCTTCGGAGGAAGGTGGGTCAAAGGGACTTAAATGTCTGGACTAGACCTCTGTCTACACCTGTATTGGGAATTGCGTGAAGATATTTATTTATTTATTTATCAATTTTAATAAAAAATAATTACACTATGGTAAGTACATAAAAATATCCTAAAGGAAAAATATGCTATTCAAATGAGGAGGAATAAGAGGCGTGTGAAGTGTTATTCTGTTAACAACAATACTCGTTAGTACAATCACAATATAATAACTGAAAGTTATATTTAAGCTGATTGCTTTACGGTATTAAATAAGAAAAACATTTAAATACGTACGTATAAGTGACAATTGCCTTTTTTAATACGTATAAGACGGCGACGGGCTCACCACCTGGCACGTTGTCCCGAAAATATCTTCGGTGGAAGGTGGGTCGAAGGGACTTAAATGTCTAGACTAGACCTCTGTCTACCCCTGTATTAGGAATTGCGTAAAGATATTTTTTTGTCTTTTATTAAAAAGACAAAAATTACCTATAGCTTTTTATTCCTAATCATTTAATTTAACCGAACCAATATGTTTAGAATTTAAAATGTGACTAGCAATATGTTTATTACAACAAAAGCCGAATAGTTGGTTGATTTGTATTTGAATTAGGAATCATCATAAGAATTTACCACCCCCGTTTTTCTCGTAAGAAGCTAATAAGTGGAAAGTTTGGAAAATAGAACTGGCGCATAATGATTCATGGCTGTGTGGAGTTGGTGGATTTTAAACAACATTGATGCAATTTTTGAAGTTTGGCGCTTTGGTTTTGGACGCTTTAGGGGATAGTGTCAGTGAATTTTTTTTGATCCGCTCGCGAAAGGACGTTCAAATTGACGCAATGAAGTTGGTTGATCACAAATGATGTGCGCGTTAGATACATAATCTAGTGCATACTCGACAATGTATCCGTAATATTTCCACAATTTGTGTTTTATATCAATACATAAATAATAATAAATAAATTTCTTCACGCTTATATCAATACATAAATAATAATAAATAAATTTCTTCACGCTTATATCAATACATAAATAATAATAAATAAATTTCTTCACGCTTATATCAATACATAAATAATAATAAATAAATTTCTTCACGCTTATATCAATACATAAATAATAATAAATAAATTTCTTCACGCTTATATCAATACAGGGGTAAACAGAGGTTTGGTCTAGGCAATTAAGTCCCCTTGACCCACCTTCCACCGAAGATATTTTCGGTGGAAGGTGGGTCGAAGGGACTTAAATGTCTAGACTAGACCTCTGTCTACCCCTGTATTAGGAATTGCGTAAAGATATTTATTTATTTATTTATTTATTTATTTATTTATTTATTTATTTATTTATTTATTTATTTATTTATTTATTTATTTATTTATTTATTTATCAATTTTAATAAAAATAATTACACTATGGTAAGTACATAAAAATATCCTAAAGGAAAAATATGCTATTCAAATGAGGAGGAATAAGAGGCGTGTGAAGTGTTATTCTGTTAACAACAATACTCGTTAGTACAATCACAATATAATAACTGAAAGTTATATTTAAGCTGATTGCTTTACGGTATTAAATAAGAAAAACATTTAAATACGTACGTATAAGTGACAATTGCCTTTTTTAATACGTATAAGACGGCGACGGGCTCACCACCTGGCACGTTGTCCCGAAAATATCTTCGGTGGAAGGTGGGTCGAAGGGACTTAAATGTCTAGACTAGACCTCTGTCTACCCCTGTATTAGGAATTGCGTAAAGATATTTTTTTGTCTTTTATTAAAAAGACAAAAATTACCTATAGCTTTTTATTCCTAATCATTTAATTTAACCGAACCAATATGTTTAGAATTTAAAATGTGACTAGCAATATGTTTATTACAACAAAAGCCGAATAGTTGGTTGATTTGTATTTGAATTAGGAATCATCATAGAGTTGAACGGTCATGTTAAATAGAAGAAGTTAGAAGACAAACGACGCGGCTCGGGTTCGCGCGAGTAGCAATGGATACGGAATACATTAGTTTTTCTTTTGTAATCTTATATTATATGTAAGAAATTTCACACTTCTTTCTTTATAAGACAAATTTTCAGCCTCTTATCTTAGAGGCACAGTTTTGTAAAACGCTGATTTAAACATACACAATGTTTAAATCGGCGTGTGAGCAGAAAAGTGTATGAAATTTCATTTATTAATTTTCAAAATGAAGGGGTTCCCAACAGTCGTTCATTCCATATTTTATCTACTTTCGTCCTAAGTGGATTTTTTTAACATAAGACAATAAGTCATCAATTGGCAAAACTTTAAGTTTAAAGCAGTTGCGATTTAGACTTGATTGATTGATTGTTAGTGGAAATTTAATATGAGAGGCTTTATAAGAGCTATAGGAGTCAAAACAATATTTTTTAGACGTCGCGTGTCGATTTAATTTAATTTTAATAATCATCTATTTTATATCTATTCTAAATACATCCTGCATGCCTACAGCCCAATTAATAGTAATATTTTAGTCAGGTATTTGTTGATAGTGATAGTTATTTTATCTTTTAACAGTTTTTATACAAAAATACTTACTGTTTTTAATGCTCAAAAGGTATATACATTAAGCTTTTTGAGAGCAACGAATACGTTGTTTTCATTAAATTATATATAAAAAAAAGCTGTCGCAGTTTATGGCAAAGAGCACGACCCTCTTCAAATGTATCTGGCTGTGAAACATAACGTAGCAGGTTCGAGTCCACTATGAGATTTTTGTCATTAATCAATCATTACACACAATTACTTAGTTGCAGTGGTTAACATGAATACTAGCAATGTTATTTTTTAAATAGCATTTTCACAATACACGGGAAAAAGATGTCTATACAATAAAACCTTTTTGACCTACATTTCACTGTAGAAAATTTCTAAGAACGTGACAAGTGATGAGTACACACGCACACACACACATAGAACTAAAACCCTTAGCATAAAAGGTAACTTATTTTATATCTTATATAACTTTTATTTTTAAAAGTATATGTGGAATTAGTAAAAGTGACTTTTAATGTGTTTAAAGATGAAGTTCCACCAAGAGACATCAATCGTGAGTATTCAAAATAAAATATAACTTCTTTAATATCTTATATGCCGCTACGATCAAATCATGCCACGCAGAGATCAGACAACACATAAATCAATTGAAAATTATATTTTTCATCCCTAAAAATAAAAGCTTCGACTTAAAAGGCAATTACCGAGAGGCAGATATTCCATTAAATAAATCTGTTGCTCAAATAATTTTTAAGGTGGAATAAAAGCTAAACGGAACTGTGTAAAAGCAAATTTTTATCTTTGAAAATTACCAATATCAGTTTTTTGGTTTTATTTAGGAAAAAGCCAATATACTAAAAACAATTTCCATATAGTGCGGCTATATCTATAAAAGATAATGAGAACATAAATAATTCAAAATAAATAAAAATATTTAATTTCATTAGAAACCATTTTCTCTGTAACTAGTCTATGTGAAAGATCTACGAATATATATTGTGTATTATGTACATACTATACGTAATGATGCAGATGATGATCTCTTCGCTCGCCTGGAATCCGTTATATTTATGTATTGGACTATTGACAGATATTTTTAAGCGACGAGTTATTGTGACCGCTTTTTTCATCGCGCAACATTTTAATAGGCAAAATAAGTGAAAGCTTCTGATCGTGCGCCTTGTCGGGCTGCAGTGAAGGGTTGGCTGTGATAAGTTGTACGTATCTTCACGCCATTCCTAATACAGGCGTAGACATAGGTCTAGACAATTAAGTCCTTTCGACCCACCTTTCACAGAAGACGATTTTGGGACAACATGATAGGTGGTGAGCCCGACACCGTCCTTATGTCCAATCCAATATATAAATATATAAATCGTACATAAGTTTTTGAAATAACTAATTGGAACGAGTTTTTAGTTTAGATCCATGTAGTTTCACGGAATAAAATTATCACGAAATGAAAATATTCAATATGCTAATCAAGTTTTCCAAATTTTATTTGTGTTCCAAATTTTATTATAATCCTATTTTGTGTGTTCGAGTTACATCAATGGGATAGAATAGACCAATGTACAATAATTTTTCCTTATGTAAATGTTTGGGGTATTAAATTACATTAATTACGGGTGTAATGCACTTTTTAAATTTGTCATCCTCATCCGGAATATTTCTAGAATTATTAAATATTTTGGCAGTAAAGACCCTATTTAAAACGGGAAGAAAGGTGACATTTATCAATCATTGTATAACTACTTTAATATCTATAGTATCAAAAAATATAGAAGTGTTATTTGTACTTTTGAACATGCTTATGCAACGTAGCAAAATATACATGGCGTGTATGCTTTTGAATCTCGTGTTAAGTTGAAGCGAGTCATGCATGAGATTGAGTTACAAATAGTCATATTTCTGTAAGTTTACACATATCAATTATAAACCGACAACGTTCTCATGAACCACTTTGTCCCTTAGTGAAAGCCATATTAAATACCGACCGTGTTTTTGAGTTTATTGCTTACAACAAACAAAAATGTATGCTTTATAATAAATTGAGTTTTTAACACTTCTTAGTAATACTAAGTGTAGGGCGAATTCTCAGAGTCTAAAATAATTTGAAATCTTTGAAAACGTAGTAATACCAGATAGCAATTTTATTGAAATAGTTCCATTTCAAAATAAATAAAAATATTTAATTTCATTAGAAACCATTTTCTCTGTAACTAGTCTATGTGAAAGATCTACGAATATATATTGTGTATTACGTATAGTAATGATGCAGATGATGATCTCTTCGCTCGCCTGGAATCCGTTATATTTATGTATTGGACTATTGACAGATATTTTTAAGCGACGAGTTATTGTGACCGCTTTTTTCATCGCGCAACATTTTAATAGGCAAAATAAGTGAAAGCTTCTGATCGTGCGCCTTGTCGGGCTGCAGAGAAGGGTTGGCTGTGATAAGTTGTACGTATCTTCACGCCATTCCTAATACAGGCGTAGACATAGGTCTAGACAATTAAGTCCTTTCGACCCACCTTTCACAGAAGACGATTTTGGGACAACATGATAGGTGGTGAGCCCGACACCGTCCTTATGTCCAATCCAATATATAAATATATAAATCGTACATAAGTTTTTGAAATAACTAATTGGAACGAGTTTTTAGTTTAGATCCATGTAGTTTCACGGAATAAAATTATCACGAAATGAAAATATTCAATATGCTAATCAAGTTTTCCAAATTTTATTTGTGTTCCAAATTTTATTTGTGTTCCAAATTTTATTTGTGTTCCAAATTTTATTTGTGTTCCAAATTTTATTTGTGTTCCAAATTTTATTATAATCCTATTTTGTGTGTTCGAGTTACATCAATGGGATAGAATAGACCAATGTACAATAATTTTTCCTTATGTAAATGTTTGGGGTATTAAATTACATTAATTACGGGTGTAATGCACTTTTAAATTTGTCATTCTCATCCGGAATATTTCTGGATAAATTAAATTAAAGACAAATTAAAAAAAAAAAAAATTATTGATGCTTTTTTAGTTTGGTAATTTGATTTTTAAATTTATACGTCAAATGTAATACTTCAACTTTACTGTTTCAATTGTATACGAATTTAGTATACGACTTTTATTAATTTAAAGTTTAGATTCTTAGGCCATGATAAGCTCGCCACCTATCTCGTTGTTCTGTATAGGGTTCGGTGAAAGATAGGTCGTAATGACCTATTGTCTACCCAAGAAAGATAGTAATATACCCTCTAGTATTACATATGAAGAAAAAAAATTACAACAATAAGTATTTTTTTATAGTGAGAAATAAAATTAAGTAATAATTTTATTTCTCACTATAAAAAAAATACTTAAACAGAATCCGTATTTTCCGAAAAATCTCATTATAACGTAGTTTTTTATTAGCCGGTATATTACTGGGACCAGGTTTCCAGCGTGCTCTTTCATGTGAATTTTAACACAAACGGAACAAAGTGCTGAGTTTAATTTATTCTCTGCTGTATTCTTATGTAAGAGAGCAATTATTACTAATATTGTAAACTGGAAAATCGGAACAGATCTGGATAAATTAAATTAAAGACAAATTAAAAAAAAACAACTAACACGGGCGTGATTGTAACCCGCAACCTCTGACGTACCGTTGTATGAAAAAACATTAATATCAAGTATTTCAACTCATCTAATTTAAATAATTTAAAGAAATTTAAGAAATCTGAATTTATGAAAAACTTCACACTGTGGCACGAAATGCTAAAGGTCGCAGTTCCGTCTGTGGATTTTTTAAATTTCTATTTAATTTAATGACAAGAAACCAGCATGACCTGCGTGCTTCAAAAAGTTGCTAGTATTTGGAACAGTTAACTTATTCGCAAAGAGTTAATGCACTTTGCGCCAAGGTTTAGTATTCTCTTATGCCGAAACATGATAGCATACACTCACACTATTATATTTTTTCTACTTAAGGCAATGGTCTACATAGGTTAGAGGCATATCACCACAGAATCTTTTTTATATTAGTCTAGTTACTAACTTAAATTACAAACACCCTTTGGACAGAACTTTCTATAACTATAATATATGGGTCATAAAGAAATTTTACTACGCGACAATAACAGTTCTCATTGCCATTATAGAAGTAAAACAAATACATGCTTAAATAACAATCCTCCTTTATGAAATGTTATCGGACAATTTGCATTTCAAAGCTAGGACAAGCTTTAATCGATCCTTTGTATCCTATTTCATGCTTTAACAAAGCCTGTTTGTTTTTAAATATTAAAAATAAATAGTATATGTATTTCAAAATAAATACACTGTAAAAGTAGGCATCCAGGTACCCGCAAAATAAAGTTTTGTGTAATTTTTGTTCTTAAAGCTACGTAATTTTTGAGAGCTTAGCTTACCACTTACTCGGTAATAACAAACCAAAAAAATTTAATAGATATCAAAATATTTTCTGATTATATTAAAAATGTCCTTTGAAGTGTTTTTAAATATCTAGTTTGCTACGCAAATTTCCAAGTAATAAAAATTTATGATATAATAAATTAATGACAATAATCATTTTGTACTTTAAAATATTACGATAGAAATGGAATGAATACGCATACTGACATAATATGTGTATAATCAGATTCCATTCACACACACACACACACACACACACACACACACACACACACACACACACACACACACACACACACACACACACACACACACACACACACACATCTACCGGTAACATTATGAGGAGTCACTCTACGTAAAGTGTCAGAATTCAAATATATTGGTTTGAAGGACGACCTCGATATGGAGAGGGCTAGGAGTGCTATTGCTGTCCGATGTAATGTGTTGGCTCGTACGTTCACACGTACATTACATGTGAGAGTTACTCTAAACGTTTTAACTCTTTTAAAGGTATTAAAGTTTTAAAACAAGTGGTTCAATTATACACAGAAGACGTGGAGTGCAATATAATAACGCCTTCAAGACGATGTTGGGGGTTTTTCATAATACTGCTGCATTACAGTTTTCAAAATAAATACACTGTAAAAGTAGGCATCCAGGTACCCGCAAAATAAAGTTTTGTGTAATTTTTGTTCTTAAAGCTACGTAATTTTTGAGAGCTTAGCTTACCACTTACTCGGTAATAACAAACCAAAAAATTTAATAGATATCAAAATATTTTCTGATTATATTAAAATGTCCTTTGAAGTGTTTTAAATATTAAAATAAATAGTATATGTATTTCAAAATAAATACACTGTAAAAGTAGGCATCCAGGTACCCGCAAAATAAAGTTTTGTGTAATTTTTGTTCTTAAAGCTACGTAATTTTTGAGAGCTTAGCTTACCACTTACTCGGTAATAACAAACCAAAAAATTTAATAGATATCAAAATATTTTCTGATTATATTAAAATGTCCTTTGAAGTGTTTTAAATATTAAAATAAATAGTATATGTATTTCAAAATAAATACACTGTAAAAGTAGGCATCCAGGTACCCGCAAAATAAAGTTTTGTGTAATTTTTGTTCTTAAAGCTACGTAATTTTTGAGAGCTTAGCTTACCACTTACTCGGTAATAACAAACCAAAAAATTTAATAGATATCAAAATATTTTCTGATTATATTAAAATGTCCTTTGAAGTGTTTTAAATATTAAAATAAATAGTATATGTATTTCAAAATAAATACACTGTAAAAGTAGGCATCCAGGTACCCGCAAAATAAAGTTTTGTGTAATTTTTGTTCTTAAAGCTACGTAATTTTTGAGAGCTTAGCTTACCACTTACTCGGTAATAACAAACCAAAAAATTTAATAGATATCAAAATATTTTCTGATTATATTAAAATGTCCTTTGAAGTGTTTTAAATATTAAAATAAATAGTATATGTATTTCAAAATAAATACACTGTAAAAGTAGGCATCCAGGTACCCGCAAAATAAAGTTTTGTGTAATTTTTGTTCTTAAAGCTACGTAATTTTTGAGAGCTTAGCTTACCACTTACTCGGTAATAACAAACCAAAAAAATTTAATAGATATCAAAATATTTTCTGATTATATTAAAAATGTCCTTTGAAGTGTTTTTAAATATCTCGTTTGCTACGCAAATTTCCAAGTAATAAAAATTTATGATGTCATAATTTATTATATTAATGACAATAATCATTTTGTACTTTAAAATATTACGATAGAAATGGAATGAATACGCATACTGACATAATATGTGTATAATCAGATTCCATTCACACACACACACACACACACACACACACACACACACACACACACACACACACACACACACACACACACACACACACACACACACACACACACACACACATCTACCGGTAACACTGAGTAGTCACTCTACGTAAAGTGTCAGAATTCAAATATCTTGGTTTGAAGGACGACCTCGATATGGAGAGGGCTAGGTGCTCTTGCTGTCCGATGTAATGTGTTGGCTCGTACGTTCACACGTACATTACATGTGAGAGTTACTCTAAACGTTTTAACTCTTTTAAAGGTATTAAAGTTTTAGAACAAGTGGTTCAATTGTACACAGAAGACGTGGAGTGCAATATAATAACGCCTTCAAGACGATGTTGGGGGTTTTTCATACTACTGATGCATTACAGTTTTCAAAAATATAAGTTAATGTCCTTTAGTCCCTGTAAAGGACCCGAGGTCTGAAATTTATGTATTTTATTTTTATATGTTTTCTTTATTTTACGTTGTAAAGAGATTGCAAAGAATGATTTTAATTTAGTCACTCTGAATGTTGATCGCCTTGTTTTGACGAAGGAGAGAAGTTTTGGTATTGCTATACGCTACTTTTATTGCTCTCCGCATTCGTTTATCTTTAACGGGTGACTAATATAATCGAGATTTCCACAGTACACTTTTGTGCACAGTGTGACATGGTATGAAATAGAAATAACCTATCTTTGAACTCACACAATCGAATACTAATATATGCTAATATACAAACCGCCGCTTCTTGTACAAGGATTGTCAGAGCTAAAGATAATTTAGTCCTTTCATTTACATTTAAAGTAAGCGTCCAAACCAGCAACACAAATTCTACATAAGTTTCGAAAAAAAAAAATCATTTGTACGAGCCTCCCTCCTGGGCTTTGAACTCGAGTTTCCTGATTCGATTTTAGATCCCCAGCCTCGAATCGTTTTTGCTACTATGATGACTTTTTATGTCTCATTGAAAGAATTAAATAATAAAATGGTGAAAAAAGTTGCCAGAGTTACTAACGTACCCGAGATTCAATAACACATTGCAACACAAAAGTACCATCACAAAACAGTTGTTAAATGAAATGAATGAGAACGCAGACTGACATTGACATATCTATTATCAGAAGAATTCGATTAAATAGAGTAACGTCCCAAAAAATAAAAAACAGAAAATATCTGACACCATACCTCTTATTTTTTAATGAATCTCAAATTATGTTTTGTTTTTCCTCGAAGAAAATGTTTTATACATGCCTCATATTAGCCCGCAAGTTGAAAGGAAAAATACGACGGTGATTGCTGCTGTCTAGCCGTCACGGCCCTCAAGAAACTAAAGAAAACTTCCCGGAAATGGGAGGAATGGGGTTCGCGACTGGGAGAACCGAAGTTCCCGATCGGGGAGGTTGGAACAGTTCCCCTTGTGATTTTTGTAGAATAAATAATTCGCAACATACCGCACTGCTGAACACCGAACGATATTTGGTCACCAAGGTAATGCGTATCAATTGCACTAAATTCTTTTTAACTTCACGCATTTCCCATTTCATGTGCAACCAGAAGTCTAGACAATTTAGTACTTTCGATCTACATATCATCGGAGTTTAGTTTGGGACAACCGGGCAGGTGGTGAGCCTGCCGCCATCTTCATGTCCAAGCCAACGGTGTAAATCGTACATAAGCTTTAGAAACCTCATAGCTACGAGCCTACTTCTTGGGGATCGCATTCGGATTCCGATCACTCAACCAATCAGCGGTCGTGTTTTCAAACTAGCATAAAAAACAAAGATTGTATTAAAATCTCTTCATTTTGATTTATGTTTTATAATATGAGGCTTTTAACATTCCTCCCTAAGATTTATGTTTATCTATTATCCCTGAAAATAGGCGGGGTATCAAATAAATGGTAGTTATGAAAGGCGCACAAAGGATACGGCGAGAAGTTGTAATGGTTATCACTATCAGTGTTCCCGATAGTATATTGTTCTGTGGGAAAATAACCCCAATGATATTTATTTTACATAATATATAGTTTCACATGTTATCTTAGCCTTTGTTTACAATCACACGTATTAATCTTTAAATATCTTTAATATTAATGTAAGTCGTACCAAGTATAATAACGATCTATGAGCATTCTACTTTAGTCCTTATGTGTCCCATTAGCTTACAATCAATTACAATTACAATCATAAATTTTAAAAAGGAACTTATATCACATATTTTTACAACATACATATTAATACAATATAACAGTTTTTTAAGTATACTATGACATTTTTTAAAATAGAAACTAAAGAAGAAAGGAGAAAAGGTTGCGTGAAACTCCACATGTCAGAACTTTAAGTATAGAAGGTCATTTACCCTCACGTGATCCCGCTTTTTAAAAAAATAATTTAAAAATAGTTTTACTTAAATTTTTTTAATAAAGAATAACTTTTTAAATTATTATTTTTAAACTACAGTACTAACTTTTACGAGTATACTACGACAAACTAAAATAACTTACTAGGTGTAACATGCGACCTCACAACTTTTCAACTCCATGAGAAAAGACGACTAATGTTATTTTTACAATTTATGTATTAATGAAGTATAATATTTTGTTAAAGAAATTTATTTTTAACTTAATGTTGGATCACATTTAAACTTCAATGGTCATTTTAGAAGCGTGCTTGTCGCGATCCCTGCCAGCCCATTTTAGGGCTGCAATTCTACACAGCTGCGCACCCATGCTAACGAGGGTTAGGGCGTCCCCCCAAGGCGACGCACACCAGTTCGTCCCCGTTGGTGTGGAATGCAGCGAGCAAAGCGGCGATGGGGACCGCCACCCGTCACACACAGCCCGACACGGCGGAAGGTGAAGGACGGAGTGCAGAGTTGGCACGTGGAATGTTAGAGGAGGCATGAGAGATAAGACGAATGAGTTGATTGAAATAATGAAAGAAAGAGAATTAGATGTCGTGTGTTTGTCGGAGACCAAGCGGAACAGCAGCGGTACTGGAGAGCTCCCTGGCGGGGCGTTAGCTCTATGGTCCGGAGTCTCGGAGAGCGAGAGCGCCTGCCAGGAAGTGGGGGTTCTGCTGTCGTCTCGGTTGGTCGATGTTATGACTGAATATAAGGTTGTGAACTCGAGACTTCTCTGGGTTCGCTTTAAATTCGGACTGACGAAGTTATTCCTTTTGGCTGTTTATGCACCGGTAGCTTCGTCGTCCAGAGCTGAGCTGGAGGAGTTTTGGGAGAATGTAAGAGAAGTTCTAGATTTGGTTAGAGGAAACGAAAGAATTGTTGTATGTGGTGATTTGAATGGATGGGTTGGTACCGCTCGGCCAGGATACGAGTCGGTGCTTGGAATGTTTGGTGATAAAAGGGTTAACGATGCTGGCAAGCTTATCCTGGCTGTATGCAAGGAAAAGGGTCTTCTTGTGACAAACACTATGTTTAGTCACAAGAAAATCCATGTGTGTACCAGGACAAGAGAGAATGAGAGAAGTATGATCGATTTATTCCTGGTGGATGACCGACTGCGAAAACAGGTGATGGATACGCGTGTGTTCCGGGGTGCTGACCTGGGAACGGATCACTATCTAGTGATTACTAGATTTAGGGGTCTGTTCGCGGGTTGGCGCCACCGGACGGCGATACCAGAACCACAGTCGGTCGGTAGCATCCGAAGCTGGAACTAGGGAAGTTCAGGAAGCGGACACTAGGGATAAATATCAAGCAAGTGTAGCCGAAAAGCTGGACATCATCGATGTCAGGAAATAATGTTTGGAAGAAATATGGCAGAGCCTTAGAGATGGAATGGTTAGTGCAACGGAAGACGTGTGTGGAACTGTGAAAAGAGGTAGTAGTAAAAAGGGTGATGCATGGTGGAATGACGAAGTGAAAGAAGCAGTAAATAAAAAGAAGAAAGCATGGTTAGACTACTTGGCCTCTAGTAATGATAAGGATATGAGAGAGAAGAGGAAAGAAAGATATAAGCTCCAGAAAGTTCTCACGAAAGCATTGATTGAGGAAGTGCGTGAAAGGAGTAGAATGGAAGCGGACGAAAGGTTGTCGCACAACTTCAAGGAGAACTCCAAACTCTTCTGGAAAGAGGTTGGAAGGACCCGGAGTGGTGCGACGGCATTAAAAATGAATAAAGTGCTTTCGGGAACCAATGACGAATTTTATACAGAGATGTATGCGTGTGATGATCTTAGTGAGAGATCCGGGGATGACGCCGTGACTGGTACGCCAGACTCGGACCTCGATGACACTGAGGTCATCAGTATGAAAGAGATTGAATGTGCGATTAGAAGTTTGAAATGTGGTAAGGCTGCGGGACTAGACAGAGTTACTGCTGAAATGGTCAAGTATGGTGGGCCACGCGTCTGGGACAGCTTTCATCTGCTGTGCAATTTGTGCTGGCGAACGGGGGCTGTTCAGGATGATTGTGCCTTTATATAAAGGTAAAGGTTCACATTATGACTGCGGGTGCTATCGGGCGATAAGCTTGACCAGTTTAGCAAATAAAGTTTACTCGAAGATTTTGACACGTAGGATGCAAGAGAAATCGGAAAGATTTCTATGGGAGGCACAATGCGGATTTAGACCTGGAAGAGGATGCACGGATCAAATGTTTTCTATCCGCATGATCACGGAGAAGCTTCTGGCTGCTAACCAGAAGATTTTCTGTGCTTTTGTGGATCTTGAGAAACCATTTGATAAGGTTGTAAGGAAGAAAATGTGGGAACTGTTGCCGGGGTATGGTTTGGATGGTCGATTGCTAAGGGCTGTGCAGTCACTTTACTGTGACTGTAAAGCCTGAGTGCGAGTAGGGCATGACCTGTCACCCATGTTTAGCGTCCAAACGGGCGTAAAACAGGGTTGTGTCATGTCTTCCTGGCTGTTCATACTGTATCTCGACAGCTGTTTACAGAAGCTGAAAGATAGCTGTGTGGGTGTGAAATTGGGTGACATAAAAGTAAATTTTCTGCTGTATGCTGATGACGGAGTGCTTATTGCACCATCAGAGGCAGAACTGCAGGCATTAGTCACGTGTATTAAAGAAGAATGTGAAATTAAAGGTCTCCGTTTGAATGCTAATAAATCTAAGGTTCTGGTATTTGAAAGGGACGAAGAAATAACGAAGTTTGAAATTTGAGTAAATCAAGAATGTCTAGAACAGGTGAATGAAATTGTATACTTGGGGAGTGCGTTTAGCCGGGATGGAAGATGTGATTTAGATGTGGACAGGCGTGTCGCTGTCGGGAACAAAGTCAATGGTGCCCTGACTGCGTTAATCAAAAGGCAAGGCGTAGTGAAAAGTGCACGCCTTGCAATACATAACGCAGTGTTGGTACCGACTTTGTTATATGGCAGCGAAACCTGGGTATGCCAGAAGAAGCATAAAAGCAGGTTGAATGCAGTGGAGGTGCGATCTCTTCGTAAAATGTGCGGCCTTACCATGGCCGACCGAAAACGAAACGAAGAGATTCGCAATATGGCAGGTTTGAAAGATGACCTTGTCACAAAAATGGATAAGGGCGTGCTTCGATGGTTTGGGCACGTTGAGCGAATGAGTGAAGACCGAATGGTGAAGAAAATATATAGCGCGAAAGTTAATATTAAAAGATGTCGAGGTAGACCGAGACTAACTTTCGAAGACCATGTGAGCAAATTGCTCGAAGAGGGGAGGGTCAAGAGTACTCGGATGCCTAGACGTGCATGTATGAAGACGATGATGAATCTGAAAGAAGTGAAAGAAGTATGTAGGGATCGTGACAGTTGGCGATCTGTTCTCTCTGGCTACCCCGTCAGGGATTGTGCGTGAAGATAAATAATATTGAGTTATTAGTATTATCATCGGTTTTACAATTTCAAAATAAATTTTCATCTAAAGCTTAAAAATGTTTAACTGACGGAGTCCAATTAAAAGTTTTTTGACAATCTTCGTGAATTTTAAGTTGTCCGAGCAAATACAAAAGACTCATCAATTAATGTAAGTTCCACAACTTAATTTTACTTTTACAATAAATGGAATGAAAATCCCTATGATGGAATTTAATAATAGTAATCATTAAGTCTGACCATGGGTGACAAGCTAAAATAAGTATATTAATTGCACTTTTCTTCATATAGCTGTAGTCCAGTGAAGCTGCCATTTTGCCTCGTTCCGTCAGTCAAGTGTTCAGAGGAAAATATTAATGTTATACGATAGACTGCAGCATCTTTTAACGTAATACAGCGTATAATACTATAACAATTTTCATTTTCAGTCATTCTTACTAGTCCAAACCATGGTAACGACTATTGTAATCTAAAGACAGGATAATCAATATCCGGGTGAGATCTAATTGACATATCAAACTATTAAATAGCATAAGTAATAGCATACGTTAAAAACCCGATGCTGGCTGTACTCTTGCAATATTCAGAAAAAAAAAGGAATTTTATTTGTACTGCAACCAATGTACACGTATCAGTAGTATTTACTTTGGCGCACGGAAACATTTCTCATTTTAATAATTTATTACAACGTTCGAAAAGTACAATTTGGAGATTTGCTATTCGGTATTCCACTCGTCGTCCGTATTTCATTCGGATAATGAAACATTATATAATGGCTTATTCAAAATATGAGTCATGTGTCTCGGCTCGAAATTTATGATTGTTAGATATTTTATATCTACAGTATAGCAATAGAATTGTAAGGTAAGTTCATCATATATAACAACATAATTTAAAAAAAAACATTAACCGAAGATCAATGTACAAAATGAAGGTTAAATAATATCTTATGCGTTATTATTTAGTAATATATTTTATTAGATTATTTTCTTTATTTTCTGATGTTATTAACATGTACATTAGTTGTGGAAAAACTAAAGTTATTACTGTAATTTCCTTAAAATCTGATTGACTCGACTCAAAGCCATTAATGGAAATTGTTCTAAGGCCGGCTTTAGCTGCATAAACGAAGGCGAATGGTCTTGTCTCCGTTTAATTATTTCTAATGGGAAGTTAGTATTTTTAAATTTCCCAACACGTCAAGCATCAACATTGACTATTAATTTATGGTCCGATCTACGCGAAACGTATTAACTATGTCTTAAATCTAACCTTCTATTTTTATATGTGTTTTATCAAATAATATAGTATGGTTTAGGCGATGCTGGCTGTACTCTTGCAATAGCGTATACGCTTAACATAACTGTATTAAGTTCTCGCGTTATTGACGTATCTATTGTATTATGATGCGAGATTTAAGTATACTTTCTTCTTAACAGCTAGTACTTTGTGATTGAAATTACGTTATCATATATATTACAAAAATTAATATTTTTAGAGTCATAAGGTATTTCTCAATGTGTTTAATATATGTACACACCCTTAATACGAAGTATATTGCGGCTAACGCAAGAGGTCGCAAGCGAATATTAATAGCGAATATTAATATTCGCGAAAAGCGAATATTTCAAACCAATGTTGCCTAAATAATTTTCAAGGGTACGGTAATCAGTAATATTTATATTGAGATTGGTGTTGGTTGAACATTAGTAACGGATTCAAGATGTAACACACATCAGTGAAGTCGCCGATAAGTGGGCTTACCCCACTTATACTTACACTTTACTGATGTGTGTTACACAGCTCTAGTACCCTCATATTTTATAATCCATTGCATATATTTATGTAACAGGGTTTTTTTGTAGCGGCGTAAAAATAGGCCATTCCTTCTTTCCTGTGACCATGTTAAGAGGCGATTATGGCAAAGAAAAAAATATATTCACGCCTTTCCCAATACTTTGGTAAACAGAGGTCTAGCCAGTACCATCTCATCGATACCCTTTTTACTGATGATATTTTTTGAGACAACGTGACTGGTTGTGAGCCTGTCGCCGTATTTATGTCTAAACTGGTTATTGAGATGGTTATTCTGCTTTCTGTTGGTTGCCATTATAGTATTCACGGTTTTAATAGTCACGATAGCTGAATGGTTGGGTCATTCAAGTCAAGAGACCCGAGTTCGATCCACAGGTAATAGGTTCGTATCAATGGTTTTCGAAACTTACTAACGATTTATAAATTGATTATAAATACATTCATGTATAATAAGTTAGTAAAATTGTGTTAAAAATCCTTACATTTACCTTACAAAGTTTTCAAGATGAATAATCTAACCACTGTTGTATTTAGTTATGGGATATAATCGGTTCAACTAATAGGCACGTGTGGTCCTCAACAAGGGATCGGCTTTCTTGAGCATTAGGCTGATTTTATACATAATTACGTAAATTTGCTATAAGGGCATTTTAGTCGTGGTAGAGATAAACGGTTGACTTTGTGGCTGAAGGCTTACTCGACTGAGTTAAGACAAAAAAGTTCATTAAAGTTTGAGCAGTTTTTTTATTTCTAGTTTTCGTTTTATATTAATGTTATTTTATTGTATAAAACGGAAATGAAAACATATACGGAAGTTACATAGAATTATCAAAGTAATTTAATAAAAAATTTTCACCGAGGATTACTAAAAGGGGAAATTACATTTCTTATCTCATATTGTAGACGAGAAGAATGAAGTGGTTAATGACAGTAATTTTCTTTATGCTTACATCACTGTGACATGTTATAATATCCCGGGCGAAATTTCGTGAACACTAGAGTGTGTGAAAAATTAGGAGAAGTTCTTGGAATATTACAGCTTTTGGTATGATTAGAGATATTATTATTATTAGAATAAATATATATTATTATTATTAGAATAAATATACTATACATACACTCGTAGCTGAAAATAAACTGCGTTATCATTAATACGTGATCGTCAATAATTGGTGTATATTTTTGACTTAAATGAGTCAAAGGTAATCTCTTTCCAAAGGCTCTTTAGAATAGGCCAAAAAATGAAAATCACGAAGTCTAAAGCTTAAATGAATTGAATATCTTAAGCCTTTTATCTTGTAACTAATATTCTATAAAAACGAGGCTAGGCCTATTTATATATTCATATGATTTTTTCTACTTAAAAGCGTTGTCGTTTTAAGTATCTTAGTTAAATGACGAGGACTTAATGAGATTTCGCTCAAATTTAATTTATATCTAAATTGTCTCTACGGAAAAATACAAGATTCATAGGTATTTTAAAATAGATGTCTAATTCTAAGTTCAAGAGTTCTTCAAGTATGTATCACGAGTTATTCAACATTATTATTATTTTGTACAATTTTGATAGTATGCACATTTTTTTACTTTAAATTTGTCTTTACTAAAAACTACTTCATATCTCGTAATACCTAACCAACAATTTGCCGTGGTGATACGGCTTATGAACCGCCCTCTTTCTTGACGTGGGTGTATAAGAGGCAATTGAGAGAAGTCTTAAAAATTCTGCAGGAACCGATGGCGTCGGGATAACGTTTTCAAAAATACCACACCAAAATTGAGCAGACCGGTGACGGCCTGCAGCGTCTAAGGTGTACGGGGTCTGGTACAGCGATTGTCAAGCATCGCGATTATGTCAACCCATCTTAACGGGAGAAGCCTTTATTTCACAGCAGACTGCAATTTAACTAACTAGAATTTGCTTTGATGTAGATCGAATATATAGATATTAAAGTTTGTCTATGTAAAAAGCATGGCCAACAGAAATCACTATAGAGAAAACTGGTGCTGCCGTTATTTACTGGTGGAATATCGATATGTCAACGTTTATAATAGGTTGGGGAAAATATTCTTCGCATTTTTTAAGAAAATTCACAAAATGTTTTAAGAAAGATTATTTTCATTTAACTAAAGTATGTAGGTACCATTTTGTTCAATAACTTTTGCCATCTTGTAGGTGGGGACACGATCCGATTGCTATAGAAACTTTCGGGCTTCTAATCAAAATACCGCGACAATCGGTTTTGGCAGTCCTCTCGTGACGCTAACCTGACACTGCCTAAAGGATTTTGAAGAGACCAAAATAGGTGGAAATCTGAATGTACGAGGTCAGGACGGCGGATGCATTAACACCTCCCAGCCAAAGACTCTTAATTTTTGCTGAGAGGCAAATGATGTGTGAGGTCTAGGTTATGATGAAAAACCACGCCCCTTCTGTTGATTATTTCCGGCCGCTTTCTCTCAACTTCTTACATTAATCTCATCAGTTGTTTGCAAAAGAGTTCAGAATCGATGGTCCTGCCTGGTTACGTTTTTTTAGTAAAATTTTAAAATGTACCGAATCCATTAGATTCACTCATCTTGACAATACGAAATATAAATAAAAATCACACATTTTCCTAATTTAAATTTGGAATTATATTCTTTAAAATTTAAACTTTTAATGATACCAAAACCAGCCAGATACAAATAGTATAGCCAAAGAGATTTTATTACAAGTTCATACAAACTATAATGCGAAAAGACTTTTTCCCCCAACCTAATATTGTGTTGCATTTTTCTCGTAGTCTCTACAACATGCGTTTTAGAAGAATGTTAATGAATATTTCAATAAAAAAAAATGTGTATCCCGTTTGGGCATTACGATTATGTAATACAAGCTTATAAATGCAATAACGTTTTAAGTATTATAAAGTATTATTAGCAAGGAAATGAGTGAGTTTTAGATAACGATTTTTGAATTAGAAAACTTTGCATAAATCCTCCACCGTCATTCTAAAAAAATTAACTCGGAAGGTCTTGGTATGTTGTTTAAAGGGAAATGTCAATTTCCAACATTTCTGTTTCGTCCTTTTTTTATAAAAAATTTACCAGAGTTTATTAGGGAAAACGTGACAGGTATATATTTACGACATTAATAGTCATCACATAAATGTTTACCCATAACTTGTTTCGAACCCACAGCCCTACAGCACAGCATCAATGGAGCGGATTTTCTTGTATAATTCGTTAATGCTGTTACATGCAGAAATACTTAATCTATAAAGTAAAATTAAAGTCACGATAGCCAAGTGGTTGAGTGGTCGGAATTTCGTGTCGAGAGACCCGAGTTCTATCTCCAGATGGCAGGCACGTACCAATGGGTTTTTCAAAATAAAAAAAAAATACAAAATATCTTCACGCAATTCCCAATACTGGGGTAGACAGAGGTCAAGTCTAGACAATTAAGTCCCTTTGACCCACCTTCCACCGAAGATATTTTCGGGACAACGTGACAGGTGGTGAGCCAGTCGCCGCCTTTATGTCCAAGCCAGCGATGAAATTCGTACATAAGTTTTTGAAAAACTCATTGCTACTGCCACCTGGGGATCGAACTCGGGTCTCTCGACTCGAAATTCCGACCACCCAACAACTCGGCTATCGTGACTTCAAAAACTTATGTATATGATATTTCAAAAACTTATATATGTTATGAATTATATCGTTGGCTTGGACATAAAGACGGCGACGGGCTCACCACATGTCAACTTGTCCCGAAAATATCTTCGGTGGAAGGTGGGTCGAAGGGACTTAACTGTCTAGACTAGACCTGTGTCTAGCCCTGTATTGGGAATTGCGTGAATATATTAATAATAATAGCTTAATCTATATACTACACTAGACCGCAAACTGGAAGTACAATGGAGAATGACAGTCTACAGATTGGGTAAAAAAATGGATGCTGAGAGACATTAATTCACATGGAAGCTTAAATTTCTGCAAGGCAACAAAGCATGTAATTAATTTATTTTTGCTTCCAAAGGTAAATTCAAAATATATTTCAACAACATTTGCATTAACTCGACATAAAATCTCGTTATAAAGTTAAAGCACATTATTTTCTGGTTTGTTATACCCGCCCGCTGTGGTGTTTTTTGGTTAAATAACAAGCGTGATAAAGTTTAATTTAAACTTTTATGAAAACTCAATTACCTCCATTTTTGCGACAAAAATATAATAAGAAAATAAAATACAGAAAGGTTAAACAGCTATTAAAGAATTTTAATATGGCGAAAAGCTCAACAATAATCATGTTTTCCGAAAACTAACTCTTGATAACTTGTGGCTTAGATTTCATAGTTAAGAAGAAATATAAAAACCTGTGAAAATAGTTAAACATTTAATTCTTAAATAATTATTCTCTTAATAAATAGAGATAATTAATTTTAGATTTATTCGATAGGGGAGTTAGCAGTGGAGAATCTCCTTTAAATCAAAGGGTTGCAGGTTCGATCCGAATCCGGGACCAAACATTTATGGGATGAATATAAACATTTTTTCTGGAGACGTAGATTTTACGTACTAAACATCTTTTTACATTTTCTCAGAAAATGTAAAAAGATGTTTAGTATGTTTAGTATTTTCTGAGAAAATGTAAAAAGATGTTAAGTATGTTTAGTATTTTCTGAGAAAATGTAAAAAGATGTTTAGTACGCTTTGGGTTATTAAAGCTACGCTATTTTTGCCTAGATTTTTATGTTGAGAATTACATACGTGTATATAAGCAAATTTCCATCACAAATATTAAAATTAAAAAAATATACCAAATCTAAGAATCTCCTACATCATAAAAATTCTTGCTAAGAATCTCCTACATCATAAAAATTACGTGTTAGATTTCACCTCTTGCTAAACCTAATATCTTATTTTTATTGAATTGCTAAATGTGACTAGACAGTTAAAATGACGAGCAAACGACCTTTCGTTTGCTCGTCAATCGACTGGGCTCAATTCGCAATTTAAAATAAAAAGACTGGTGTATATTGATTAATTACTTTTTTTATATCTTTACATAATTTCACATACTCCCCTGAGAGGCTACCCCAGCCAGGTGTCAAGACAATGAAGTTCTTTCGAGAAACTTTTCACCGAATTTTATTTGGGACAACGTGTCAAGCGGTGACAACTTATCAATGTAAATTTATAAATAAATAAATAAATATCTTCAGGGGCTATCCCTGGTGGTAGCCGGAGAGGACTGATCGCCAAGTGTCACAATCCTTATATACCTCTTTCGTTTCTTTCAAATTGATTCAGTTTAGCCTTTAGTTTTATTTTAATTCAAAATCTTATTTTCATATCCCTCTTTCACGCGCGTGACATTAGCTTGCAGTTCTGCCTCTGATAATGCAATAACCACTGAATAATTAACATACAACAAGCAATTTACTTTTATGTTACCCGATGTTCATCCAAGCAATGATCTTTTAGCTTCTGCAAACAGAGGTTAATATGAATAGCCAGGCAGACAACATAACCCTGTTTAACACCTACATGACGTATTCATGCCCGACCCGCACACAGGCTTTGCTGTCACAATAAAGTCAGCACACACCCCTTAGCAGTGGGTCATACCCTGGCGACTTTTCCCAGAGTTCTTCCTCATCAAATATCCTCTTAAGATTCACAAAAAGACGCAAATCTTCGGATTATCATCCAGAAACTTTCTGTGATCATACTAGGTTTAAATCCGCATAGTGGCTCCCATAAAAGTCTTTCCGATTTCTCTTGCACCCCACGTATCAAAACTTTCGCTATATTAACATAAATATATATCAATGTGATGTTGTCGCAATTAATGTATTTATATATTTATTTGTAAATAAATAAAAAATAAAATCCTCTTCAGAATATATACATATTCTAAAACGAGTATGTACGAGTACCATTACATCCAGTGGTAGTAATATTACATTAGACGGTATCGCCCATCGTCGTTCTGCATCCTCTGGATTATAGCATATCTTGCTTCATAAAGTATTTATATATATATATATATATATATATATATATATATATATATATATATATATATATATATATATATATATATATATATATATATATATATATATATATATATATATATATATATATATATATATATATATATATACATATATATATATATATATATATATATATATATATATATATATATATATTCGCGTCCAAACCCAATGGGAACAATATGTACATTTTTATTAAGTTGATCCAACAAGAATTTATTTCTGTTAGTCTAAATAATACTCATTGTTTACTTAAAATATAAAAGGAAATCAAAACATTTGAACATATCAAAAACACCATCTTGACCCAGTGCCAGTGCTCATCTCTGCCGCACTTTAGCTGTAAAACAGCAGTTACATTCAAGTTTGAAAGGTATAGACAGCCAATGCAAATACGGGCATTGAGGCTTTCTATCATAGGGGTTAATGATGTCTTGTCTCTTTATAGAATCAAAAACAATAAACAATTTATTAGAAACAATAAAAACTATTATTACTTTCACTATTAAATTACAGATGTGCGTTCACCTAAGATGATTTCATATTCATTTTGTATCTTACATTGCGCTCACTGCAGACTGACGGTGCTCAGTACATTGCATGATTGATTGACGTCATGGCATCGGTCAGTGTAATTACTGCCCCGTACATGTACGGATATGTATATCTACATATCATCAACCAGTATATCAATAGTGGATATAGGAAGCCTGTTTACCAATGAGTGATATATGAGTCGTTCGATACGTGAACGACAAGGAGATAGAGGAGCTTGAGAATTCTTTCGTGTCGGTACTTCTGGATTAAAAATATTTTCACAATATGTCGTTCGATACATGAACGCCAGATATGTGTTTTCGTTTAAATATTTTAAAATTTCGTAGTCATAATAAATATTTTAAGTAAGATTCACCTTCCAAATAACAATATTTATTTGAAGTAGTCTTTCGGAAGTGTGGGGAAGTCGCAGGGTGCGATTTTTTGGACATTAACCATAGTTTGATTATGACTATTAGACGAAGATAAATATTACGACTTCGTCAATTATTGAAAGACATCAACGCGAGTGAAGACGCGGGTAAAAGCTAGTGTAATGTAATAATATGGTTCCAACCATAAACTATTTCAATCTCAAATAGCATACATCTAACATAGCAAGTAACAACAAATATTATAACAAAAGTTAAAACATTTGATATTAAAACAGGAAACAGTACTCCTACAATTCACAAAAGTTTAATTTAGCCTGCCAAGCCGGTAACAGTTTACACCTGTGTTATACGACCCAGATATTCATCTCACTAAAAGGAACAAGTCAATGGAACTTATTATTTTTCCTTTTTTTTAATGTCCCGGAATATGTATAATTTATCATTTATATTATACTAGCCGCAGTTTCTCTCGTTGATGTCTTCAAACTTTCAAACAGCCTCAAAGAAATAGTAATTAATATTAGAAAGTTCTAATTTTAGAAATCTTTCTAATAACTACAAAAAACTTTCTTTTTTATGGCTTGGATAATTAAATTTTAGACTTTTAATTTTACATTAGACATTACAGTGATAAGTTTAAAACGTTAAACTGAAAATGTTTTTGTTATAATAAATAACTTAAACTCATTACACTACAATAAGTTAATATCATATTTTATACTTCGCGATAGGCAAGTGGTTGGGTTATCGGAATTCGAGTCATAGACCCCAGTTCGATCCCCTGGTAGTAGGCTCATCCCAATGAGTTTTCATCCAAAAGTTATGTACGATTTATGTCGTTGGTTTGGACATAAAACGGCGAGAGGCTTACTACCTGTATTAAGTAATATTGCGTACATCTCACCCTCTTCTCACTGGTCATTGTATCCTCGCAACGTCGTTGCCTGGAAGAGATGGCTTTTAGGGGACAAGGCCGCCAATTATACCTTAATTTAATATGAGTTTTTCGTTTGTTGTTGTTTAATGTTTCGGTGTACAATAAAGCCTATTAATAATTATTATTAAGAGTATTAATTGCATAACCATTACAATAATAAAGCAAAATCAGAACGGATTTGCTCGGTACCCCATCAAGACTTTTTAATTTCTGATATACTGTTTTTCTCATCTTATTGCTTTGATCGGTACAAGCTTTGTGAGATAATATTACTTACATACATATATAGCGGCCAGGAAAAGGAAGGACTATGGCTATGTTCTCCGAAAAAGGAGAATTTACTTAGAAACCGGATTGGCGATTCATTACAAACACTTCGCACTGTCGCCATTGCCGTTAATGGTTTTTCTGTAATTGATTTATCAGTCATCTATCGGTTGCCATTACTTTTTTATAATTTCTCGTCCCCGCGTAAGACATCGACGGTAAGAAAAGGCTGTTAAGTTCTTATGCCAATACTAAGCACTAGTTACAAGTAGTAAATCATCCTTTCGAGATTTGTATAAATGTTTACTCACCCACTAATGATTTCTTGTATTCATGCGAATACTACACATTTTAAATAAAACGATTTACAGGATGTAATTTACGGATGCTGTAAATGGGAAAATGGGAAACATGGGCAAATGGGTAAATGGGAAAATGGGAAATGGGAAACGTCGGGAAATAAAAATAGCTTTTAAAAACTACTTAAAATACGCTATAAAATCCGAAAATACTTTTATTTAAAATAAGGTCCCACTGTACGGTGCGCTACAATACATTTTGTGTTTATATTACTGAATAATTTATGTTACTACTGTCTGTTGCACAATATAATCTTGCAGCGATTATATTACTATTTTATGTATGGGTTTAAGGATTACACGCGTTGAGTGGTATACATAAGAAAGTTTTTCGTGCAAGGGAAAAATCAAAGGTGGCGGCTTATATTGCTATTTTATTTTGATACCTAACTTGATACGCTTCTTCTTCTTCTTTACAGCCTATTAACAGTCCACTGCTGAACGTAGCCTCCCCCAAAGATTTCCATAGAGAACGATCCCGAGCCACCTGCATCCATCGACTTCCTGCAATGTTGTGCAGGTCGTCACTCCATTTTGTGGGGGGAGGTCCACACTGCGCTTGCCAGAACGAGGCTGCCACTCGAGAACTTTTCTTCCCCAGCGGTTGTCCGTTCTGCGAGCTATGTGGCCGGCCCATTGCCACTTCAGCGTACTAACCCTCATGGTTATGTCGGTTACCCTAGTTCTGCTGCGGATATCATCGTTGTAGATTCTGTCACGCAGGAAACACCCAACATAGCCCTCTCCATGGCCTGCTGAGCAACTTTGAGCTTCCTCATCCGGCCAGCAGTGAAGGACCATGTCTCAGTTCCGTAGGTCATCACTGGCAACACGCACTGGTTTTTCTACTTTGCTTTAAGGTTTTGAGGTATACTTGACGTGAAGATATGGCGTAATTTCCCGAACGCTACCCAACCAAGTTGGATTCGCCGATTGACTTCTGGATCGAAGTTGGACTTACCTACTTTGACAACTACTTGATACGCTAGTACTTTCTAACTACTAGTAACTGAAAAAGATTTAAATTTCAATTATTTCGGTATTAAACAAGTAAATACACAAAACATAAACTATGACAAGTTTTATTATTTTGATAATTCTACTCGTATTGTGTACCTGGCAATTGCAACTGTAATAATATATGGTATTTTTTAAATCAATGGTAAAATTTTAAATGAACCCAATTTGTACTTTTGTATAAGCTGTTAAAGACCGGACAGGAAAGGTCGAGGGTAAATATTTTAAATATGAGCATTTAAATCAGACTCGCCGCATTGGGACGGTGGAAGCAATAAATTCTTACTGCCCTCGAATATGGCTCTAGCTTATTTGGATATACGTAAATCTAAACTATTCTGACATGATGCCATTAACTATTAAAAAAGTTAAAAATATTTGAAATAAAGCATTTATAATTTAGACCTGTTTATTATTCGATTAAAGCTTCTGGTATTTACTTAATAAAATTATCTTGCTATAAGCATACCTATCCGAGAAAATATTAGCCCACATTTGGGATTATTTGGAATATTTAGGTTATGAATATTTCTGTAGTTTTTTAGTAGGAACAAGAGGCACTAAACTCATTTGTTTCCAGTGTGGTGTTACATGCAGGTTTGGTTAACTTTTGTGTACCATTTAGTTATATAAATTCTGGCACCCCTTTTAAGTACTCATTTACATATAATATTAAGTAACATTTATATAATTTAGTGTCAATCTATATTAAAAAAGATGCGACCTATATATCATGTCCTAAAAATGACTCGCTGTTGAACTGAACTGAAAAAGACTGAATGTTTCGTACAAAGGTGTCTTTGCACTTCATTGGATACTCGGAAAGCGTTCACTGCTTTCGCTACACGCTTGAACGCTTTGACATTTAATGCGTTTCTATCAATTGACTGTGGAATTTAATATACGACCTATTTTATTTTCATTGAAAAATTTTAATTAAAACATTTAGTACATTTTATACACACCGAGGCCATACTCTTCTGAATTAAAAGATTTTGATAATGATGTTAATGTTAGAATTTACCATTTCCTTTCATCTCGCGAGCGTCTTAAGGAAAAAGGTTCGAAAAATATGATTGGTTAAGGCAATAGTTATTTCGAAAAGACCAGGCCATGTTTAAGCAGACAGGAGACAGACAATAGCGACTAGGAATGTGGTGTGTGGAGACTGGTAGAGCAATCGCCAAATTGCTTGAGAAAGTGAGGGGCGTATGTGGCACCTTTTACAGACCCTAGGAAATGAGAATAAATATTTATAATTTTTTTAAATTTTAAACTCTATGATGTTCGTTTATCTTAACAATTAACTAAATTAATAACATTCAATGAAATTCCCTCCTTCATTTGGTAGCGCACATTGTATTTCTGCCAAGAAATTCCACTTCTTTAATTCAATAATAGTATAGTATATATAGTATACAAAAGTATAATAAATATCTACTTAGATAGAGAAAACAGAAAGTACAATGATTTATAATTTAAAGAGAAATTTAAAAAAAAAGTTACGTGAGCTGGATTTGAACCGCAAACTTGCATCGATACGGCAGACAGGATTTTTGACTGCAGTTAGAAAGTAATACATAAAAGAACTATAATAAAGAAAAAATACACAATATAATAAAGAAAAAATACTTATGTAATGAATGAGTGAATGAAGTTGGGGACAAAAGGTTTGCAATTTTTTATGCTTTAAAAATCCAACGAGAAGAATAATTTCCTGAACATTAAATTACCATTTTAAATCGAATTACAATGTTCACCAAAGGTGTGAGGAGAATATAAATCTCATTGATACGTGATTAATGCTAACGTTTAAATTTATAACTTTAGAATTCCGCAGTTTTTAGAATTAGAAATGTCGCAATACAGCAAACGCTTTATTTCAATTTAATTCGTGTATACACTTTATATATGTATATAGTATTATTCTTATTTATCTTCATCGACGTTTCATCATTTTCTTTATACGTGCACGTCTAGGTATCTGAGTACTCTTTCTTGACTCTCCCCGCTTCGAGCAACTTGCTCAAATAGTTTTCGAATAGAGTCTCGGACTACCTCGACGTTTTAATATTAATTTTGCGCTATATATTTTTGCACTCATTCGCTCAACGTGCCCAAACCATCGAAATACGCCCTTATCAATTTGAATGATAAGGCCAGTGATAAGGATAAGTAGATTAAATATTCACGTATACTTATTCCATTAAGCATTATATCGACTACAAATAAATCATATAAATGTTTTTCCCTTGATTCAAATCCCCAACACTTAGCTTCGAAAGCAGGGTCGTAAATTACGCATTTGTATTAACATATTGTGTTGTGCATTGTGGTTACGGCAAATATACCACACTGTCTGATGAAGGGATAAGCATCTTGAAATATAATACCAAAGCAAAATTGAATAGACCGATGACGGTGCGTCTACGGTGTGAGGTGTTTGGTACAGCGATCGACAATCCGCTAGCCAACCGTGGCGATTACCCTACCATAACAACGAGGTCTATGTCTTACTATTTCAAGCAGTGATGATGATGATGATGATTATAAAAATGTAAAAACATTATGTATAAAACATCATGTAAAATAAATGTATTCAGAATTGAGAAAAAAATACTCCACCTTTGTTTTCATCTCGTGACACAAACAAGGACCCAATAAATATAGCCTTGTTTTTCCAAAGTAAACAGTATATATTCATGAAAGTTAAAGAACTCCTATAAAATGTACTCCAGTTTTTATTAAATGGAAACAAACATTAGGCAATATTTAATTTTAACATAACCGTAGTAATTAACACACGCATAGAAACTTTTTGATAACATGAGGTCAGTCGTAATCTAAGGGGAAAGTAATTAAGCTCTCGGATTGCTAATTGAGATAATGGGTCTCACATAAAAGTTCAATTGGATCACATTCTAGGTGGAATTGTAACTGAATCAAGAAAGTTAGTTAAAGGAATTTCTCAGATGTAATATTAATAGAAGACGTCAGCTAGAAGGGTTTTAAGAGATTCTAAAAGGGTTTAAGAGAGAGAGAGAGAGAGAGAGAGAAAGAATTCTAGGAAATTTTTGTGGTAGGCTATTTTCTTTTATAAAATTAAGTATACAAAAGCCCAAATTAAAATACAAAAGTGTCCATCGAACTTGCTTGCTGATGCGGCACGGAATTTCTCAAGATATAAATCTAAAAGTTGGTAATTATTTATTTGGCGTGTGTATTACTTTTGTGTGGTTTCTTTTTTTTAAACGTGGGGACATACATATACCTGCCCCCGCGGGGACAATAACGGGTGATGTCGGGCTCGAACCGACCAAAATTCCGCGTTTGCCGTATATTGTTAGGTTCACTGGAACACTTCCGTGCAAAAGTCCTCGGGAGAGGATGAGTTCCGACTATTGATTTATCTTGACTATCCTATTGATTTATATCGTATGTATATTCTTATAAGCTTATGTACGATTTATATCTTTGCCTTGGATAAAAAATGTCTTCGGTGGAAAGGACTCTAGACCTCTGTCTACCCCTGTATTGGGAAATACGCGAAGATATTTATTTATTTTATCTTTATCTTAAATATAAAAATAGGTAGATAGAAACTATTATATTATTTAGATGGGGACGTTCTATAAAATTTTCTTGACATGGTCCAATATATGGGCTTGATTTTCACCGTTACTTGTTTTAAAATCTTTAATAAGTTTAAATTTAGTTCATACTATGAGGATGCTCTAAACTAATGGTATAAACAAAATCCTCTCTTTGGTGGCCAATAAAACTAATTCAACTGTCTTTGGAGCATGTTTGCTACAAGCAAATCCCAGTTTTTGTTGTTGCTTTGTTTCAGGTAACGTACCAGTACCAGTTTTAGTTCGTTCCCATTTCCTTACTTAACATCCTGTTAAAGCTTAATGCGTTATGCAAAAGCTTTCCTGTGAAGATAATTTTCAAAATTGACAAGATGTTTAGTGATTCTAGCAGTACACACCAAGAACCTCAGAACCCATCATAGGTCAGCTTAAAGTCAGTCTGGTATAATTCGAGATGGATTCGCTTCATAAGACATCAGCGAAGAGTAAGTATGATAAACTGTAACGCTAACATTAGACGGAAAACATATACTCTATTCTCGAGTTTAATTAATATTCGTATTTCCTATATAATATCTCCATGCCATTCCCAATACAGGGATAGATAGAAGTCTAGACAATTAAGTTGAAGACATTTTTTGGGACAACATGACAGGTGGTGTGCCCGTCGCCGTCTTTATGTTCAAGCCAACGATGAAAATCGTACTTAAGTATTCTGTCTTTTTATTCTGTCTTATATAATATGGTGTTCAAAATTGGACTAGATATATAAGACTCACTGAAATAATGATAGTGCTAGAGATAGTTATTCTGTAAGATGTTTCAACT
Source organism: Sericinus montela (assembly GCA_029286605.1). Taxonomy (NCBI): domain Eukaryota; kingdom Metazoa; phylum Arthropoda; class Insecta; order Lepidoptera; family Papilionidae; genus Sericinus; species Sericinus montela. The sequence goes on from JAGSMR010000021.1 coordinate 6,567,139, forward strand.
GAGTATCGGCATGCCAAAACTATTTACTGTTCAATTACTGACAACAGTATTAAACAACAGCTTAGGTAATAAGCGAGCAAAAATTGTTTCTTGTTGTTTGTTTGTTATATTTTTAAGGCGCTTGTGACTGTTTATTGTGGCTGTCTATACTATCAATAAAATCTGTATAAGTTATTTATGTCTTATAATTTTTTATAAGACCTGTCATTAATAAATAATTCTATATGAATGCAATTACGACTCACTTAGAATTAGGCACAGTGGCTCCAAGGACCTCTGAGGCAAAATTAACTCTATAAAACTTAAAAAACTTCTTCCACCTCGAACTCGAAGTCTTAAATAAACTGTTTTAAAATCTGGTATAGGGGTTTCGTTTACTAAGGGTTTACTAAAGGGCAATTTTCTACTCCTCTATTGGGTATATAATTAAAAAAATATTCATTAATACTGTTTTATATTTTCTATTAACTCTGCTAACATGCTGAATTTTCAATGTGAAATGTAACAATAAATGTTAAAAATCTTATTTTATCTTTATCTTACTTGTACTAAAAATCTTTAAGTCCTTTCGACCCACCTTTTAAAAATAACCTCTATTGTATATTGTACGCACGTTTTTTGAAAAGTACCTATTGTTGCAAGTACCTGTTGTTGGGTTGAACTCGGGTCTTTTGACTGGAAATTCCGACCACGCAACTACTCGGCTATCGTAACTTTACAATTATATTGCATACAATTAACTTGCGTCCATTACAATTATTATTATAAAGTTGAAAGATTAGCGGCTTTCTGCAGCTGATGCATATATATCACTGGACTTGCTTGTACAAATTGTCTAGTATATTTTCTAAAAACGTTCACAGATGGTCACACAAGACGCCTCCGGGAAGCATATTCCAATTTTGAACAACTCGATTGCTTAGAAAATGTTTTCGCGGATTGCTTGTACATTTTGTTTTTTGTAGTTTTAGTCAATGCCCCTCTGAAGTCATTGAAATCCATTTTTATCCTTTAATTAAAATCCATTATTGCCGTGTGGTTTCAGCGTTTGAATATCCTGTTTCTTCCCGTTGGTGTCGTAAGAGTTGACAGAGATAATGCTTAAAATGCCATTAGCGTACCACTGAAAGCGGAACAACCATCTCGTAACATAAAAGGGTTTAAACTGCATAGTTTTTGGTATACTCATCACAAATACGCTTGCCAAGCTTCACGATTATGTCAAACCCTACCTTGAGGCCGGTATGCTGCAGTATGTTTCACAGGAAGTTATGATGAAATATACATTTACTTACAAAATGTAAAAGATGATCTTATTCTTTTTGGTGGCGAAAGGAAAAATCTTGAAAATGCAGTTGATTATCGACAGATGTCGGAATAATCATCATAAACACACCAGACCGAAATTCAAAATACCTGTCAAGCATCAAAATCGTGGTCTATTTGACATCCTCCCGTACTGGTTAGGCTTATGTCCAGCAGTGAACTTTTACAGGTTGTTACAATGTCAATGACGATGATGAAGTTAGCAAGTAACAAGCTTCAAATTTGAAATGTTTATATTCATTTAAAATGCCATGCCAAGCTATGTAATATAATGAGAGTTAGTAGTGTCATCAAATTATAAGAATTATTAACCCTGATCCAGAACAGAGGTGTAGACAAAATCCGAAGTATAATGAGTATAACTTGCAGAAAAGTATTTAATTAATTTTTAATTGCAATAATTTCGTTTTGTTGTTGTATTAACTGTTAAGTTTATCAATTGTAGATTTTGTCTGGAAACAGGATGCAACGAAAAGTTATTAAGAATAAAACAACAGAATTTTAGGCATATTATGATATCTATATTAGGGATCTTAAAGATTTATTTGTCAATTATGATTACAATTAAATTATAGGTCTACATGTACAAAATTTTATATACAGGAATCATGCATTCATATTTAAAACTACATTAGTTACTAGTACAATAGTTTTGACACAATGTGAATTTACATTCAACACCTAATTAAAAATTTTATGCTTCGAGAAAAAATAGAAACTATTCAAAAATTCATCAATTTTCATTAGCATAGTATAGAAAATTATTTCGCAAATCTTATTCACACTAATTTAAATTGACGGTATTTCATAAAAGAGTACTTAATTTATTAGTTATATTGGACACGCATAATAACTTATCTGTGATTGCACCGTATATTTGGGAAAAGGTTTTGTTCCCGGCGCATCCTAATACAATCTAGCGCAGTTCCATTTTTTATGTTATCGAGTGACACAATATTGGCAGTACGCCACCCAAAATAACATTATATAATATACCACGAACACCAAATAATGTACGATTTCACTGTATTTACACACTTTTATGCTTTAATATTTGGCACAATTACGCATTACATGCACACACACACTGCCTTGTTATAATTACTACTGGTTCTGAGCAAATATAGGTATGCAGAGATACATAATATACATCTATAGAAATAAAATATCGTCGTCATCTCAAAATTTAAGTATTAAACGTGAGTATTACACGTTAATTTAATTATTTACACCCGCAATCAGTCGTATGAACTATAATAATTAAAACAATAATTTATAACATAGTATAACATGACAATTGGCTTTTTATAATACTTCTTTTGTTACTAATTAATAAATTTTCACTATCACAAGGGAATTTGAAAACAAGCCGGGAAATATACACTTGTAAAAATTTCAAAAGCAAAATAATTATCACGATTGGCACTATGTGTAGTCCTAAATAGGCCGGACTAAAAGCTACCAAAATATTATACTATGTAAAATCGTTAATCTACTTCAAACGTAGAAATTGAATAAATTCCGAAGTCGTAGTGATAAAATTATTATTATATTTGACAAAACCGTCAGAAAATTATAAATCTCACAACCTGGTCTTCGGTACCTAATGAACAAATGAAGTTCTAGAAGATATGACTGATCTAGTCTTTTTACTATACCCTACACTTGAAAGTTGAAAGTATGGTATTGTCAAGAGATTCAAGTCTGAGTTAGTAAAGTGTATGAAAACATAACCTCCTAGAAATTGCTATCGTAATCGGAACGACGCCGCGAGTAGTGTGAACGTGGATACTCGCCGGTGTACCCATACACTTGCGATCCACCTCCCGTCTGTCCATACAGTTGAGAGCCTCCGTAGCTGAAAGACAATTAAAAAAATCTATTGTTGATATTCTTACATCAAAAATAATTAATCAAAAACATTATAACATAGTAATGTGTAGTCACGATAGCCGAGTGGATGGGTGGTCGGAATTTCAAGTCGAGAGACCTGAGTTCGATCCCTAAGTGGCAAGCTCGTACCAATGGGTTTTTTCAAAACCTATGTACGATTCATATCGTTGGCTTGGACATAAAGACGGCGACAGACTCACCACCTGTCACGTTGTCCCGAAAATATCTTCGGTGGGTCAAGGGGACTTAATTATCTAGGCTAGACCTCTGTCTACCCCTGTATTGGGAATTGCGTGAAGATATTTTTGATAATAATGTGAAGAATTCGAATAAACAACATTCCAATATGGTTCTTGATGACTCTACTGTTGATGACTTCGGTTGCGGGTTCGAATATCACAAAAAACAAATAATAGTATGATGAATATCAATGTGGGTGTTCGACGTTTATTAGTATATGTTTGATTATGTTGTATGATGTTTAGGTGTATCTACGAAAGTATATTATACCGTTTCGGAGGACACTTAGATGACGAATGGGTCAGCTCCTGTCAGGTTGCCCTACATAGGCTCGTAACAATTTAATCGTCTAGACTTCTGCCCCAATATGGGAAATGCATAAAAAAAGTTCAATAAAACTCGATACGAACCCATAACCATTTCCAGTAGCTCCATACACCTGCGAGCCTCGACCAGAGTCAGGTGTATAATGCTGCATGTACTTGTGTAATTGAGGCGTCCATTCTGATCTCCATGAATCACCAGGATTTGGATATGCAAGCTGTTCGATGAACGCAGTGGACATTCTCTGTTATATGCAATTATAATATACATAGGTATATATAAAAGGGAAGAAATTATGAATATGTGTTAAAGGATGCTTACAAAAATTTATCCTTACGGACACTTGTAACGTTCATAAACGTATTGGCAAAAAACCAAGAGAATTTGATCTAAGCAAGAGGAAATACAAGATAAAATATGAGATAGGGCTTGAAATTTTAAAAAAGTAAAATATAAAACAAATAAAGTACAATAAATTGTATTTTACTCTGATTATATTATATATTACTTTAAAAAGAAGAAAATTATTAAAATCATTACTTTCTTAATAATAATAATGTATAATGTAGAATAATAATGTATAATAAATTTACATAATAAAGTAATAAACGACAAATATTAACATTATTGTAGGAAAAGAAATGAAGGGTTCGATGAATCAGTTCTCGAAAATATTTGATCGGTGCGATGTCATAAAAGGCTCCACTCTTTTTTCACCCTAATACTAATATTTTTCGATAATTATTTTTTTTTCTATAAAAAAGTCACGATAGCGGAGTTGTTGGGTGGTCGGAATTTCAAGTCGAGAGACCTGAGTTCGATCCCCAGGTGGCAGTACCAATGTGTTTTTCAGAAACTTATGTACGAATTTCATCGTTGGCTTGGACATAAAGGCGGCGACGGGATCACCACCTGTCACGTTGTCCTGAAAATATCTTCGGTGGGTCAAGGGACTTAATTGTCTAGACTTGACCTCTGTCTACCCCTGTATTGGGAATTGCGTGAAGATATTTTTGATAATAATGTGAAGAATTCGAATAAACAACATTCCAATATGGTTCTTGATGACTCTACTGTTGATGACTTCGGTTGCGGGTTCGAATATCACAAAAAGCAAATAATAGTATGATGAATATCAATGTGGGTGTTCGACGTTTATTAGTATATGTTTGATTATGTTGTATGATGTTTAAATGTATCTACGAAAGTATATTATACCGTTTCGGAGGACACTTAGATGACGAATGGGTCAGCTCCTGTCAGGTTGCCCTACATAGGCTCGTAAGAATTTAATCGTCTAGACTTCTGCCCCAATATGGGAAATGCATAAAAAAAGTTCAATAAAACTCGATACGAACCCATAACCATTTCCAGTAGCTCCATACACCTGCGAGCCTCGACCAGAGTCAGGTGTATAATGCTGCATGTACTTGTGTAATTGAGGCGTCCATTCTGATCTCCATGAATCACCAGGATTTGGATATGCAAGCTGTTCGATGAACGCAGTGGACATTCTCTGTTATATGCAATTATAATATACATAGGTATATATAAAAGGGAAGAAATTATGAATATGTGTTAAAGGATGCTTACAAAAATTTATCCTTACGGACACTTGTAACGTTCATAAACGTATTGGCAAAAAACCAAGAGAATTTGATCTAAGCAAGAGGAAATACAAGATAAAATATGAGATAGGGCTTGAAATTTTAAAAAAGTAAAATATAAAACAAATAAAGTACAATAAATTGTATTTTACTCTGATTATATTATATATTACTTTAAAAAGAAGAAAATTATTAAAATCATTACTTTCTTAATAATAATAATGTATAATGTAGAATAATAATGTATAATGTAGAATAATAATGTATAATGTAGAATAATAATGTATAATGTAGAATAATAATGTATAATGTAGAATAATAATGTATAATGTAGAATAATAATGTATAATGTAGAATAATAATGTATAATGTAGAATAATAATGTATAATGTAGAATAATAATGTATAATGTAGAATAATAATGTATAATGTAGAATAATAATGTATAATGTAGAATAATAATGTATAATGTAGAATAATAATGTATAATGTAGAATAATAATGTATAATGTAGAATAATAATGTATAATGTAGAATAATAATGTATAATGTAGAATAATAATGTATAATGTAGAATAATAATGTATAATGTAGAATAATAATGTATAATGTAGAATAATAATGTATAATGTAGAATAATAATGTATAATGTAGAATAATAATGTATAATAAATTTACATAATAAAGTAATAAACGACAAATATTAACATTATAGTAGGAAAAGAAATGAAGGGTTCGATGAATCAGTTCTCGAAAATATTTGATCGGTGCGATATGTCATAAAAGGCTCCACTCTTTTTTCACCCTAATACTAATATTTTTCGATAATTATTTTTTTTTCTATAAAAAAGTCACGATAGCGGAGTTGTTGGGTGGTCGGAATTTCGAGTCAAGAGACCCGAGTTCGATCCCCAGGTGGCAGTACCAATGTGTTTTTCAGAAACTTATGTACGAATTTCATCGTTGGCTTGGACATAAAGGCGGCGACGGGATCACCACCTGTCACGTTGTCCCGAAAATATCTTCGGTGGAAGGTGGGTCAAAGGGACTTAATTGTCTAGACTTGACCTCTGTCTACCCCTGTATTGGGAATTGCGTGAAGATATTTTTGATAATAATGTGAAGAATTCGAATAAACAACATTCCAATATGGTTCTTGATGACTCTACTGTTGATGACTTCGGTTGCGGGTTCGAATATCACAAAAAGCAAATAATAGTATGATGAATATCAATGTGGGTGTTCGACGTTTATTAGTATATGTTTGATTATGTTGTATGATGTTTAAATGTATCTACGAAAGTATATTATACCGTTTCGGAGGACACTTAGATGACGAATGGGTCAGCTCCTGTCAGGTTGCCCTACATAGGCTCGTAAGAATTTAATCGTCTAGACTTCTGCCCCAATATGGGAAATGCATAAAAAAAGTTCAATAAAACTCGATACGAACCCATAACCATTTCCAGTAGCTCCATACACCTGCGAGCCTCGACCAGAGTCAGGTGTATAATGCTGCATGTACTTGTGTAATTGAGGCGTCCATTCTGATCTCCATGAATCACCAGGATTTGGATATGCAAGCTGTTCGATGAACGCAGTGGACATTCTCTGTTATATGCAATTATAATATACATAGGTATATATAAAAGGGAAGAAATTATGAATATGTGTTAAAGGATGCTTACAAAAATTTATCCTTACGGACACTTGTAACGTTCATAAACGTATTGGCAAAAAACCAAGAGAATTTGATCTAAGCAAGAGGAAATACAAGATAAAATATGAGATAGGGCTTGAAATTTTAAAAAAGTAAAATATAAAACAAATAAAGTACAATAAATTGTATTTTACTCTGATTATATTATATATTACTTTAAAAAGAAGAAAATTATTAAAATCATTACTTTCTTAATAATAATAATGTATAATAAATTTACATAATAAAGTAATAAACGACAAATATTAACATTATTGTAGGAAAAGAAATGAAGGGTTCGATGAATCAGTTCTCGAAAATATTTGATCGGTGCGATGTCATAAAAGGCTCCACTCTTTTTTCACCCTAATACTAATATTTTTCGATAATTATTTTTTTTTCTATAAAAAAGTCACGATAGCGGAGTTGTTGGGTGGTCGGAATTTCGAGTCGAGAGACCCGAGTTCGATCCCCAGGTGGCAGTACCAATGAGTTTTTCAGAAACTTATGTACGAATTTCATCGTTGGCTTGGACATAAAGGCGGCGACGGGATCACCACCTGTCACGTTGTCCCGAAAATATCTTCGGTGGAAGGTGGGTCAAAGGGACTTAATTGTCTAGACTTGCCCTCTGTCTACCCCTGTATTGGGAATTGCGTGAAGATATTTTTTTTTCTACATAAAAAATTACTTTTTAAATTTTTATTTTGATTATTATCATTAAAGTGTGTTTTTACTTTTTTTAACATATCTTATTTTTAGATAAACTTTATTTCGCAACCATATCAAATCTGTATTTGCTCTATCTCTTTCGCTGGCTATGCAAAAGAGCTTTAAGAAAATTATTGACTATTCTTATTAGGTAATGAGGTAATCTTATTGGATTATTTTAACGCCATCGGATCTTGATAAGTTTACGAAGTTTAAATGAAATCCGACCGTTTATGATGGGAGAAAACTGAGTTTAAAGGAGTCGATTACAAACCAACATACAGGTGAAGCTAATGAAAGCGTTTTGAAAACAGGTAATCACTATGTTTTTAATAATATAAATAAATAATAAATATTTAATAATATGAATTCAACAAAGTAATCCGATTATAATTCAATTATTAATGTAGTGAAAAAATCCAATAACAAATTTATGACTGCATGCTTGATGTCTGACTGACAAAGTTATATATACAGAAGCATGTCTTATGTTTCTGTATGTATTATTATGTTACATAATTACATATTACTAGCGACTTTTGTAAAAATATTTAAAAAAAATCTAAGATTAGTATATTTAGTAGTAATAGTTACATAATTCTTAGAAAAAAATATGCTTTTGATTTAAACCACTTTTTGATGGAATAAAATTATATAATAATGTTTGAGTGACCAAGCTTTGCTTGTTAAGAAGCAACGGCAATATAATACATTTCTTTTCATGTAAGAACGTATTTTATAAGCGATATCTATTTCGGAGATTCACAATTCTCTCAAAGAAAAACATCTCAGATGAAATGTAAAATGTTGTTGACACTCACTACTGTCGTCGCTTGATGGAGTTCCGTATCTGATTTGAATCAAACACTTGTACTTTTCCAATTATTATGTTGTTATATGCAACAAACCCTGACCGGTTTCGGCTATAAAGGCTTCATCAAAGGTTTAATCTCACGTAGACAGCAAAGCTAGTTTTTCTGTCTACATGTTGTAAAGTCAATATTTTGTACTGTTAAAGTAGTAAAGTCACTATTATTAGAAGTCATCAATAGCATGCATATTGATGATTTTAATATAATTCCTCCAAAGAATTGTATATCCATAATCCACTTTCATACCAAATTCCTCTCCTTTGATCAATGAGTTACGCTTTTTTGTAAATAGGTTTGATTAACTGCGTAGCTGAAGTATGTAACTCACCTTCCCTGACGGAAGATATGGCAAATCACGCTCTTTCATTTGATGAGTGTCTTCAAAACCTCCCATATGGCTTTTGTCTAATTCCCGAAGCATGTCTTCACTTAAAGGTATTGGTTGCTTTGCTTTTGCACTTTTCTGTCTGTTGACAAGCTAAAAAATAAGAACGTAAACGTAAATCTTTATTAAAAATTTCTTTTTATTATCCTATAAAGACCGCTTCTATTAATAAACGAAATTGGTACATACTACTGTGACACCAAAAATAACAACGAAAAGAAGTGAAGCCATGGCAATAACAATAACCGCTATACCCCATTGCGGTAAAAATGCTTCTTCATCTGGTTCGATTATTGTTGGTTCTGCTTGTTTCGGTAATACTGTAATGAAAACAATCATTCTATCAACTTAGATATCTTGTTATATGAAATATAAGTAAATCAAAATATCACATAACAAAAAATGTTTAGCAATTGTTTTAATTTCCAAGCCGTGTTAGACTTATATATTTAATATAAGGGAAATAAAAGCAAATATGTATAAGTATTGTGATTGACTCTCTATCCATTGAAATACAGAATTTTGTTTTGTTGATTTTTATTGATTTGTCGACTTTGCGCGTTACTGACAACTAAATGAGACTAACACTTAAACAGTTTGATAAATTTTGTTTAATATTACCAATGAATTCTGTATAAGCAGGATCCATTACAAACTTTCCCAATTCTAATTTTCCAGCTGATTTATCAATTGTCTTAGTCATTTTTTCATTGCTCTTCTTCATTTTGTCTTCATCAGGTTGATCACCTAACATTACATCTGGATCGAATTCTTCTTTTAGTGCATTTTCTTCAATTACAGAACCAGCCTTAGCTTCATGAAGAGATTTGTGAAATAATCTTTTAAGTTGTAAAGTGTCTACCCTGTCTTCGACATCATTTAGTTCTATAATATAGTCCACCAACACAGATCCCTGAGTAAAGCCATCTATGCGAATATCTTTGTACCATTTCTTTAGGAGGTCTGATTTTGTGTAAACTGAATTCAACTGAAATAAGATAGAGTAATAAGTAAAGCAAATGATGGTTTATGTGGCAATATCCTACTTATTTAGGGTTCGAATTATGAAACATACATATATAACAATATGAAGATACGTTTGAAACCGCACTGGGCATTGTCCTAAACCACTCCAAATACAAGCCATGCAACTTAATTGAACTTAAAGTGGTAAAAAGGAATACCGGTTATATTATTTAGCAATGTTAGGATTCTTAAAAAAACTGACGATAACTAAACTTATATTACAATATATCTAAAAAGTATTTACTAAATTATGGAACGTGTTATTTAATTAATTAGGTATTGTTAATAAAATTTGTTAATAAAATTTTGCAAATCAATGTTATAGTAACATTTATTCCGTTTTCAAAATTGCATTTACTGGTGACAGACGGCGGCACAACGACAATGTAACAAACTAAAATGAAGCGGCCTTTTACAGGCAGCAGCATTTTAAGGAATCCCTAATTTTGGATCTCATGCGATGTCCTATGGAGTTTCCGGTTATTTCTCTATTTGAGAATGTCTTCTGACGGGAAGTCACGATGGCCGTGTGGTTGGGTAGTCGGAATTTCGAGTCGAGAGACCCGAGTTCGATCCCCAGGTGGCAAGCTCGTACCAATGGGTTTTTCAAAAACCTATGTACGAATTATGTCGTTGGCTTGGACATAAAGACGGCGACGGTCTCACCACCTGTCACGTTGTCTCGATAATATCTTCGGTGGAAGGTGGGTCGAAGGGAATTAATTGTCTAGACTAGACCTCTGTCTACCCCTATATTGAGAATTGCGTGAAGATATTTATATATACTTATTTATTTATTTATTCTGACGGGAATAGTTACATGTTTTTTTTTTGGGACCGCAAGCATCATTCAATATTTTTATATGATGTTATAGTTGATATTTTTTATTAGATGTTATAGTTGATATTTTTTTATTAATAAACTTTATAATTTTTTCCTTAAACAATTAAAAATGCATGCATTATGCTAATCGTTCTATTAAACTTCAACGTACTTAATATTTTAAATCGAATTAATATTAAAACTTTACGAATGTAGAAATAAAACAAATGTAATTTGTAATTACCTCTTCTTTTACTTCCTTAGCTAATTTTTGCCATTCTTCTGTATGGTGATCTAAAAGTTCAGGAACCCATTTCACTCCTGATAACAAATATATATTTTTATGATCAAATAAAAACTATTGTTAAAAATATTGTAACAATTGATAGCATTATATTTTTGTGTTACGAAGTTTAATGAGTATATTATTTACAAATTAATGTGGTGCTTTTCCCTTATTATTTTCATTGTTACCACGTATTTACTGCGATTTTAAAAGATATATGAGTGAACTTGTTTTAATCAAAAGTTTGTTTTTGTAAAAATCTTTTAGTAGCCTCAATTCAATAAAATAATGGATAGGAAAGATAAAAAACCTATTGTACTTTACATTTTTAAATAAGATCTCATACCACGTATTATGTGTCACTAAGTCAAATAGTATATTGGAAAAGTAAGCAACTTAAATAAGATTCAAAAACAGACACTGTAATACGTTAATATTAATGACTTTGCAAAGAACGAGATAAAGACGCATATCAGGCCAAATCTAGGTGTATAAGAAATAATATTCTTTAATAAAATACTTTGCCAATTAAAATAAATTGCTTTAACTGTGGACAAATTTTGAAGGAATGTCATGCCAGGTGTAGCACTGTGAGTTGAATATGTTGTATTATTTAAATAAAATATTATCGTTAATGTACCTGCAACTATTTTAATAGTTGCTGCTATATCACATTCATGTCTGCATACACCAGGAGTTGTCGGTGGAGGAGGTGCAACAGTCGTTGTGGTCGTTGTCGTTATTCGCCGAGTCGTTGGTTCGGTAATTAAAATATTTAATGGAGTCGTAGCTGTCGCGTTCCTTTGCGCCTCCAAAAGTTTTTCAATTGAAAAAGGTGTAGTAGATGGTGACGGCCAGCCAGTAAATTCAGTGGAAGCTCTAAAATAACAAAACTCGGTAATATAATGCAACTTTGATAGTCAAAATCGATATTAAAAATGTAAACATTAAATTTTACCTAGTTGGCCAGCCCTTTTGAATCTTTGGTGTAACTGGACTTGGTCCCATTCCAATATTTGATTTAGGAGTAGCTTTTCTCGCATTTTTAGCACCCGGTCGTGATGGAAAAACTAGTTTTATTCCACCAGGTGCTTTTGTAGTGCTTGTACTTGATGGAATGTTTTCTTCTGTTAAATTAAATCCTGGTGGCAATAAATTTAAAACGTCTGCTATTTTAAACTTATCTAAAATATTTGTACCACTTTCTATTTCACTGGTGTCATTGATTTTGTAGTTTGCCGGTAAGATTGCTGATATGTCGACAGAGATTGCACTTAAAGGCAGTTTCGCTGTACTTCTATAAGCTTCAGTAGTTGTTATCGTAGAAGTTTTGTTCAAGTTAAAGGTTTTGGGAAGAAATGAAGAAACGTCTACTTTTTGTATATTTTCTAAAACATCCGTTAGTTTTGCTTCGGTAGCCTCGGGACCTGGCGACTTAAAACCTGGTGGTAAAAATTTACTTATGTCATCTTTGTGGATCTTTTTTAATAAATCATCTTGAGGTTTGTTTTCCTTTGGTCTATACTCTTTAGGGAGTAAAGACTTATCATCAAGAATAATAACTTTATTTTTCGAGTTTATTCCAGAAGATCTTCCTTGCGTACCATTGATAACAGGAATGCGTGATGATGATAAAGGCGCTGTTGTAGTGGGGGCTATGGTTGTAGTAGTGGTTGTTGTGGTGGTAGATGTAGTAGTAGAGCTAGTGCGCTTATCCTTAAATGATAATTTAGGTTTATATCCGGGAGGTAGAAAACCAGAAAGATCATCCATTACAGTCACTAGAGATGGTTTCTTCCTGGGTTTTGGTGTTGTGGTAGTGGAAGATGTTATTCGTGGTGTAAATTTCTTTATTAATACAGGTAAAGGGTCAGGAGCTGATCGTTCTGTTACAGACGAAACTTGAGTACTTTTTAAAGTAAACACATTCAGCGAAGAGGGAGTTGTGGATAACATAGTAATATTTGAAGTTGAATTCATTTGTTCTGTCGTAGACTCTGTTATTAGCTCAATGTTTTTGTTTTCACTATTTAAATTTCCAGATAAAACACTGCTTGATAATTCAGACTGAATGCTATCTAATTTATCGTTAATATTTTCAGTAGATGAACTACTAAGAAGACTACTTTGATCTTGAGCATTGCTGGTTATATTTATTTCATCGTCTTCTTTTTCGTCAGTGATAACTTGTTTCTTTTCCTCTTGTTCTACAGTGGGGAACGGTAAAAATCGTGCCCCTGAAACACTTCGGCTTGTTTGTACTGAAGCAACAACAATCCAATTTTCAGTTGTGACAGAGGGAAGACTTTCGTTGTTTTCGTTGTTTATATAGGAGGGGGAAGTTTTTTCAGAAGGTCGGGGAGAGCTAGGAGGATATGTAACATCTGGAATAGATATAGTTCCATTGACGACACTCTTTGTAGTTACGACAGAAACCACTTCTTGGCCTAAAATTGAAGGTGTTTCTATGGTCGATATATCTTCACTAGAATAAACTTTAATATTTGGAGCAGTTGAATTGTTCGATTCTTGGTCCACTTGGTCTATTATGGTTGTATCAACAAACTGTTTAAAGTTGTCATCCTCTACCATCGTATTATCTGGTTTCATAACAAGAACATCAAATGTTTTTGTTTTATTCGTTGGCATATCTTCGGTATCTTTTTCTAATTCTTCAGTGGCATCGTAATCATCGTAAATGTCCGTAACTTGCTCTTGCTTTACAGAAGCAGGTATTTGAGTAGTAGGCTTAACCTCAAGATTTTCTGTTTCATCGTAATATTCCACGTATTCTTCTTCATCATTCACTTCTTCACTCTCTCCTTCGTTGGAAGCTTCGCTGGTCGTTGGTAGATTGGTCGTTGTAGATACATAAGATTTGTTGGAAAATTGCGTTTGAGCAGGCATTTTTAACAAATCTTTTGGTATATTATCAGGACTCATGAAACTAGCATCAGCTTTACTGTCATTAGGTAAATTAGTGACTGAATCATTATTTTCTTTAATTACTTGAACATCGAATGACTGATGAGTTTTTTTCATTAGTTCTCGAAACGTACTTATGTCACTGATATCATCTTCAAGCAAAGGTTCTATATCCAACAGAGATTTATATTCAGTTGAAGAACTATCATAAAGTGCTATATTTTTTCGTGTTTTAGAAGTATTACTTATGGTATATTTATTATTCTCTGAATTTAATAGACTATTTTTTTCAGGGATCGATGGAGTATTAAAATGTGAATACCGTGATCCATTTGGTGGTAAATTGACCTTGGGTTTCAATAATAATTTATTCGGGTTATATGTTGTAACTCTATGTTGATCAAAAAGGTCTTGGTTGTCACTTTCAATGTCATCATCATGTGTGATATGACCACTCTGGCCGTTAATTTTTAAGCTATTTCCATCAAATGGAAGGTTTTTAAACCTATTATTTTGTAAGTAATCAATATCCGGATTATTAATTGTTATTTGACCTAAAAATGTTTCTTGTTTTGAAGGATCGTTTTGATAAGCTACTGAATGTATCTGACTTATGTCAGGTTTCTTAGTTGAGGCAGGATGAACAATTTGATAATTATATGGTAAAGATGGCTTGAACCTCTGGCGTTGTGATGGACTAAATTCTGGTTGATTAACATAGTATTGGGTACCCGATTGACTTCTTCCTGTTGGTAATTGAAATGGTGATGGATTTTGATTATAATTAGGACTTGGAAAACGTACTTGTCCATTATTATATAGAGCTTGTTGGGCATTTGATGCAGAAACCCTATAACTATCTCCTTGTTCGAAGAATGACGCCGGTCGCGTATTTGGGAAAAGAGGCGGTTGAACTTGAGCAAAATTTCTCTCCACTGGTGTATAATAAAAGTCATTTTCATCTGAAAAAATAAAGAATATTTTCTTTAACAAATTTGTATTGGAATACATTTCTTTTATAGTTCAGATAGTGTGCACGAACTTTAACAACAAATTCATTTTATAAAACCAAACCAGTTTAAAGCACCTTAACAACATTTCTCCACGCCTCGGGTTGACTGGCAGAGAATGCCTAAAGGCATTAAGTCCGCCCTCTGTATAACTTTCTTTGTAAGATTTGCAATAAAGTGTAAATAAATAAATATTATTTATTATTATATTAATAAAAATAACATATATTCTTCTGCAATAAATATTAATACAATTGATTAAAACCATTTTCTCGAGTTAACTAAGTATAGTTCGACTATGCCATACATAATGCATGAAATTAGTTAATTCATTTTGAATCTTTTGTTAAATCATTTTGATAATACCTTAAAAAGCATCCCAAGTTTTTTTAAATAAAATATTTTTTATATATTATTCTTATTAATTTATATTTATTGAAATTTTTTACGTTATTCTTAATTAAAATTTATTTTCTATTTTTTAGTTCGGTTTTCTATAAAAAGCGTGTTTTTTAGTTTTTTTTAAGCTATTATTTATTTTTTACTTTTTTGTTTTTCTTATCAAATTAGTGTATTGTCATCGGTCCTCGATAAATCTAAAAAGTTTTATCGAAATCTGGCCTTTTAAAGTGGGTCAAAATCGCGCCCAAAGAAGTCGGTTACAAACATACAGGTGAAGCTAATAAAATAAGTGATCAAAATTACAGACGGATACTAAAATATCATTTTATGGATCAACCTATACAGTGTTTGACAGATACTGGTTATGACCATATAACTTACCTGGCTTAGTTTGTTTCCTACCTTTAATTATGTTCACCATAATTCTACCTTTGCTGTTGTAAACTTAACACAGTGCACAGAAAGATCTATTGAGGTTTTTGTAGCGCAAATCATGTGTATTGTAATTGTAGTCTTTGCTTATAGTATAATAAAAAAATATGTTTTTTAATCGCTTAAATTAATTTTCTTTTTTGGTAATTATATATTTAACTAGAGAGATGTATGCGTGTGATGATCTTAGTGGGGGATCCGGGGGTGACGCCGTGACTGGTACGCCAGACTCGGACCTCGATGACACTGAGGTCATCAGCATGAAAGAGATTGAATGGGCGATTGGAAGTTTGAAATGTGGTAAGGCTGCGAGACTAGACAGAGTTACTGCTGAAATGGTCAAGTATGGTGGGCCACGCGTCTGGGACAGCTTTCATCTGCTGTGCAATTTGTGCTGGCGAACGGGGGCTGTTCCGGATGATTGGGGATCCGCGGTCATTGTGCCTTTATATAAAGGTAAAGGTTCACATTATGACTGCGGGTGCTATCGGGCGATCAGCTTGACCAGTTTAGCAAGTAAAGTTTACTCGAAGGTTTTGACACGTAGGATGCAAGATAAATCGGAAAGATTTGTATGGGAGGCACAATGCGGATTTAGACCTGGAAGAGGATGCACGGATCAAATGTTCTCTCTCCGCATGATCACGGAGAAGCTTCTGGCTGCTAACCAGAAGATTTGTGCTTTTGTGGATCTTGAGAAAGCATTTGATAAGGTAGTAAGGAAGAAAATGTGGGAACTGTTGCCGGTGTATGGTGTGGATGGTCGATTGCTAAGGGCTGTGCAGTCACTTTACTGTGACTGTAAAGCCTGTATGCGGGTAGGGCATGACCTGTCACCCATGTTTAGGGTCCAAACGGGCGTAAAACAGGGTTATGTCATGTCTTCCTGGCTGTTCATACTGTATCTCGACAGCTGTTTACAGAAGCTGAAAGATAGCTGTTTGGGTGTGAAATTGGGTGACATAAAAGTAAATTGTCTGCTATATGCTGCTGAAGCAGTGCTTATTGCACCATCAGAGGCAGAACTGCAGGCATTAGTCACGTGTATGAAAGAAGAATGTGAAATTAATCAGAAAGGTCTCCGTTTGAATGCTAATAAAACTAAGCTTCTGGTATTTGAAAGGGACGAAGAAAGAACGAAGTGCGAAATTTGGGTAAATCAGGAATGTCTAGAACAGGTGAATGAAATTGTATACTTGGGGAGTGCGTTTAGCCGGGATGGAAGATGTGATTTAGATGTGGACAGGCGTGTTGCTGCCGGGAACAAAGTCAATGGTGCCCTGACTGCGTTAATCAAAAGGCAAGGCGTTGTGAAAAGTGCACGCCTTGCAATACGTAACGCAGTGTCGGTACGTAAGAAAATATATAGCGCGAAAGTTAATATTAAAAGGTGTCGAGGTAGACCGAGACTAACTTTCGAAGACCATGTGAGCAAATTGCTCGAAGAGGGGAGGATCAAGAGTACTCGGATACCTAGACGTGCATGTATGAAGAAGATGATGAATCTGAAAGAAGCGAAAGAAGTATGTAGGGATCGGGACACTTGGCGATCTGTTCTCTCTGGCTACCCCGTCAGGGATTGTGCGTGAAGATAAATAAATAAATATATATTTAACTATCGACAAGATTTTAATAACGAAGAAATGTCAAAGGCTTATTAACGTGCCCTGCGGATCCTAAAATTAAATTTCAATATTTGTATATACAAATATTACTTTGTGGTTTTGTGAATATCATCTAAAAAAAAATACATTTATGTAATCATATAATTATTTCATTATAGAACGAACAATTTAAATAAATAAATAAATATCTGCACGCAGTTCCAAATACAGGGGCAGACAGAGGCCTAGTCTAGACAATTAAGTACCTTCATCCCACTTTCCTCCGAAGATTCTCTCAGTTGTAAATTGTTCGTTATAGGACAACTTACGACAGAAAACTATTTAAATTATACAAAACGACTGTTCCATTTCACGATTTTTTTAAATTTTATTTAAAGCATATAGCTTAATATTTTATTAAACTAAACTCTCTGTGAAGTTATAAATTTCATCGTCATTTTAAACTTCGTATATCAAAACTTTATTTAAAATATTGCAGAAACAAAGTTTATAGAAGATATATTTTACTAAAACTTTTCATAATTTTTGTACTCGTGGGTTGGAGTAAAAATTATGCGGGCTTAAAACATGGGTGGAAATAAATAAGCCAGGCGTTTAGCATTAACACGAATTGTCCTGAGGTTACTTTCAACACTAAAAATTTTATTCAACCCTCATTTAGGCTATAACTACAAGTAATACGATAATTTTGTTTTTAAATTAAATATCTTCGTCTCTAAGACGCAACATCTATCTTGTCGTTGCGTCTTAGAGACGAAGATAGATTTGTCTCTTAGTTGTGAAGACATCTCGGGATATTTCTAGGTAAAAAATTATACCGATTAAAATGAACTTTTAGCACCTCGTGAAAAGCAGCTTTTTTGATACATAAATTATATATCAAGGAAATTTATTCATTAAAATAAACCATCGATTTTAAAATTTAATTTAAATGAGTGTTGAATCGATGTCTCAGATTTTAAGTATGTAGTTTTTAACTAATCGATATACATTATTTTTATAAAACTAGTATTTGTATCACGCCTGAGCCAGAGAGGCGATAGCAGCCCCTCGGTGTTCGTGACTTAGCTGAAGAACAAATAGAGCGCCAGTTTGTCGCCACACGTGGGCGACAACGCCTAGAGATATCCACCCACTAACAACAATAAACATTTTATTTTGCTTTGTATGCAATCCATTTACGTTTCAAAATGTTCTTTAAATGTATCTTACAGAATTATAAGGATGCCTACTAATATGTGAGGAAATACTTTAATAATATACTTAAATATATACAAGTCAAGAGACCCGAGGTCGATCCTCAGGTGGCAGGCTCGTACCTATGGGTTTTTCTAAAAAAAAACCCATGTACGACTTACATCGTTGGCTTGGACATAAAGACGGCGACGGGCTCACCACCTGTCACGTTGTCCCGAAAATATCTTCGGTGGAAGGTGGGTCTAAGCGACTTAATTGTCTAGACTAGACCTCTGTCTACCCCAGTATTGGGAATTGCGTGAAGATAAACAAACAAGTGTATAAATACAGTTTGCAATTATTTTATAGGTGAATTTATCAATCCTTCAAAAAAATTGGTGTCACAAGACACCGTCCAAAGTACGAAGTGTCTTAGATTACGATCGCCAATCCGCTTACCAAAGGAGGAGATTGTGGCATATCTTCTTTGTCGGAGAGACATATCTTACAGAGAAATTCCATAGGCTGCTAGATATCACCCACCTTGACATTGCGTATCCTTTATTATGAAGAGCAGGAACGCCGCGATTGTTACAATTCTCCAACGTCGACGACCCATTTTGTTAAATTTCTATGTTTCACCGTACCATTTATAATTCTGTCTTAAAGCTCACTCCAGCGTCTACAAGGTTTTCTGATTTCTCAAGAAGGTCATATTTGACACAGAGAAGTTGGCACATTCATCGACTGCGGCACGATGTAAAGTAATTGATGTGACATCTGAAACAACAAGAAGAAGTAATGGTTACTAAAATTTTCAGAAAATTAATATCATCAAAAATAATAGACACATGTATCATTTTTATACACGTAACAACACAATGATATTGGTAAATCGAATACAAAACAATTGTATAATAATTTATTTTAGTTGGCATAGAGTTAGCAAATTGTACATAGGTTTTAAAAATAATAATAATTGGTACGAGTCTTCATGCTAGGGATGGAACTCGGATCGTCTCATTCCAATGCTTAACATCTAGGTTACTCAGTTGTCTATGCTCTTAAATAATATTATAAAATTAATCGTAAGTGAAAATATAGATTTAAAATTTTAACTGGTGCATGTAGGTTAAACGTATCCTACGTAGCCATCGAGCTCGGAAGTTAGAGCGTTACCACGGTACGACAATGGTCGATGGTTCGAGTCCTGACCGTGTCAGTTATTTTTTAAAATTTTCTATTAATTTAATATCATATAATCTAGTCAAACCACCATATGTCTACTTCATACCAGCATTAGAATACTACAAAGCCGTTGTCTTGCCTTAGTCGAGTTGGCCTATCCAAGCTGTAATGCCCATTTTGAGTTTGTAAGTACATAAAATGCACAAAGGTGATAGCAATGATAGCAAGCATAATGAATGATAGCAGTTATAAGTAGCCATCATTACTAATAATAAATAATTAATAAATAAATTATAATAATAAATAAATAAATAAATATCTTCACGCAATTCCCAATACAGGGGTAGACAGAGGTCTAGTCTAGACAATGAAGTCCCTTCGACCCACCTTCCACCGAAACATTTTCGGGACAACGTGACAGGTGGTGAGCCCGTCGCCGTGTTTATGTCCAATCCAACGATATAATTTGTACATGAGTTTATGAAAAACCTATTGGTAAGAGCCTGCCACCTGGGGATCGAACTAGGGTCTCTCGACTCGAAATCCCTCGAAAATATATAAATAACATTTAACAAATGTCTCCACGCGTATCCCCAACTGGAGAGAGGTCTAGGTAAATAAGTCAAATTACTGAATTACCTAGACTACCCTACTGCCTAATTAGTGTATTACAGTCTTAGTGACCAAGCTTACTTGGTTACCTGTTTACCAGAATACCCGAATATATAAATAATTTGTCTTTAGCAGTTCTTAGACTCGACTACTCCTGATGATACTCGGCAGTTGTGTTCATAGTGTAAGGTATATAATATTTGTTACAAGTAAAAATGATAACAGAATTTAAAATATAGGAAATACAAAAAATAAAGTCACGATAGCCGCCGAGTGGCTGAGTGGTCGGAATTTCGAGTCGACCCACCCGAGTTCGTTGCCCAGGTGGCAGGCTCGTACCAATGTACGAATTATGGATTGGATTGTGGATTGGATATAAAGACGGCGACAGACTCACCGCCTGTCACGTTGTCCCGAAAGTATCTTCGGTGGAAGGTGGGTCGAAGGGACTGTATTGTCTAGTCTAGACCTCTGTCTAGCCCTGTATTGAGAATTGCGTGAAGGAAATACAAAGTAATGATTTTTCATTAACTTGAAACTTTTCATTCAAAGTAAGTTATATGTTTAACTTGAACAGTTTTCTTTTATTATAATGATTTAACGATCAAGGATAAAGAAAGTACAAAACATAACGACATCAGAATGTTAATATATTCGATAAGGTTCCTTATAAGAATTTCTGAACCTATAAGAAGTAAGCCAGCATAAGTGGTAAAGTATTTAATGTGTCGGAATACGTGAGGTGAGTACGAAATATTATTAAAGCAATGGCTAAGAAATTCATTAATGAAAATAAAAATGGTAAATAAAGCAAAAATATTATAGATTGTTTCAATTATCACAATGTTAATAAATAAAATAAAAATATCCTCACGTCATTATCAATACTGGGGTAGCCAGGACAAGTCAAGACAAACTCCTTTCGACCCACCTTCTACTTAGGAAATTTTTTGGGAAAACGTCGAAAAATTGGTTACTTTTTGAGAAAATTTAAGTAACATAAATGTTTTTTACATTGAACCGCCTTTTAAAATATGACAAAAAGTAAAACAATTAATAAGCAAATATTAAATTTTCTAAAGCATGCAAGTCATGTTAGTTATTTGTTTGTTTTAAAAATATAAAAATGCATCATAAATTGTATCATAAAGTTGTAGACGGCGAATTAATATATTAATTTATATATTAATTTTCCATAGCTGTAGGACACAGTGGCTCGAATGTAAAAGCGTTGCCTCGATACCGCAGAAGTCGTGAGTACGAATCCAGCCCGTGTCAGTTGATTTTTTTTTTCCATTCTCTTTAATTTTACAACAAAAGAATATCAATATTCATCACGTGTGCTTAAAAATGTGAAAAATTCCAATTAACATGCTATTTTTATTAGAGCATCGTTTGTGCATACGAAACGTAGTGAAACGTAACGTGACGCGACGACTGCGTCACGTAGATACCGTCGGCAGCGGCGGCGCGTTCGACTCGTGAAAGCGGCTCGTTCTGGCTCGATGGGCAGTTTCTCGTAAATACGCACTCCGTTATTGACGGATGTATACTGTATGAATATTCCTACCAGCTAGTATCCATTTTTGATCTAATTATAAATTTAGATTAGACAATATTTATGATTTCAAACGTACTTAAACGAGTTTTGGGTTCTGGCAAGACTCGTGTAAATGCCATTTGAATAATAGATGACTGATAAGCTAGTTGATAGTAACCATGCCGTCGAAGGGAAGGGTTGGAATGCCGCTAGGGGCAACATCTGTGAAATGAATAAAAAGGAGACTTGAACTCGAGTAGTAACTCAATGTCAATAGATAGAAGATTTCGGATGCGGACAACGAAACATAACGTTGCAGGCCGCCCTGCCGGTATTATCGTACCACACCAGAAACAACCTTGTAGCTTAGTTAGAGTGGTTAACGCAAATGCCAGTAAAGTTATTTGGCATTGCTAGTATTCTTTATATAGTTGGCTTCAAAATAATATCTTCGGTGTAATGCGTTTCGATAGGACGTAATTGTCTGGACCTCTATCTACTCCAATATTGTGAATGGTCTCAAGATATTTTTAAAAATATCTATGCAAATATATATGTTTGTAGGTATAATGTACTGTTAGCGTGGATATTGAACTGTCATACAGTCCCAAATAAACTTCGGTGGAATGTGGGTCGCAAAGATTTTATTGTGTATATAGATCCCTGCCTATCCTTGCCCAGTGTGGGAAATTTCGTGAACATATGTAAAAAAATAACACGATGACAAATATGGCCTTAAATTTGCTGATGCGGTAAACCTTTTAATTAATGCTGAGCTCGCCTTTTTTTTCATGTTTTGACTTATTCTTGTTTTATCCTGTTCATCCTCTGCAGCTTCCCTTAGAATTCAACTACGATAAGCTTATTGCTTACGACTTAAAAACTGTTCATGGGAACAAATTTCGATAGAAATTTTGTTAGGAATAAGTTTTCCCGAATATATTTTTAAGATTACTTAATACCATTATAGCTATTAAGTAATTTAATTATTAGTAATTTTGTAGCTATATGTACATAAAAATAAACTGAAATACGGAGCAGTGTACAACTACTACCCCTGCCTTATGAACTTTAAAAGTCAATTGGCAACTGACAAGACGCGTATTGCGCATTCGTTATAATATTAAAACTGAAATCTTAATAATTAACTTAACTTAGTCATGCCTAAGATGAGCCGGCATATATTATTTCAAATTATTTTTCAAACTGGCAAACTTCAAGTTTAGGTTATATTTTGGTTATATTTATTGTATATTTTGCAAGCTTGGCAAGCTTTAGTGATGCAGATCCACTGACAGAAAAGGTATAATGCATTTCTATATACTTAAATGATTTTACTTTAGTAATGGTATAAGGTCTTATTTTCAAGTCAACGAATTCGCAATTAATATTACAAAGTTAGTGTGTACATCTTGTTGAGATGTTTTCCTCGGTTGAATAAAAATATTTTAATTTGTGCATTTCATTGTACATAACGTAGTTATTTATAACCAACTAGTTAGCTAATATAATATATTCATCTTATCTATCCGATCTTAAGTTATTATAATGTGTAAGAATTAACTATGCAACTTCGACTTTACATATGTATCCTTTCTGGTATCCGTTACAATATTGTTATAAAGGATACCTCAAAACTCATAGTTAGAAAACATTTATTTGGGTTAAAATATGAAAATATCTTTGCTTTTACATACACACATACATAAATGCCTCCAACAGGAAGAAAGAGGGTGGTAAACTGTATAAAAGATTCCAAACAGCAACTTCTCCTCTCTTTACATTAAGTCGTAGAAATATAATAAGCAGTTTGTTTAATTAAATGTATGTACATAGTGGTTACACCAGCTTGAACAATACACTCGCTACTAATAGTAAATTGGTGTTGCACATATTTTCGTGCATAATTACTCTGCGAGGAAAGTTTCACAACAAAGCCGGTCCCATACAAGCAAATAACGTAAGTCTAAGCGTGTCAGAAGCAGATTTAAATTGCCCCTATTGTAGAGATTATGAAACATTCTCACGGCCGACGCATTGTCATGTGCGGAGCTCATACCTTTGCGCCACGTCGATTGAAATACAATTTCGATGACTGTTGTCCATTGATCACATCTTGTTTACTTTTATCATTTTCTTAATTCAAATCATCAATCATCTTCTTTCCATTTGGCACGTGGTCCCAAATAAGCTTCGGTTATTAGAGTCTAAAGGAATTCAGTGTCTAGACTTCTGTCTACTCCAGTATCGTAAATTTTGTGAAGATATAAAAAATATGAATGCAAAATATTTCAATTTGTTATTGAAATATTATGTAATATTATAAATGTACATTCACATTAAGTTTTTTTGTTACGCATTGACGCAAAAACTACTAAACCGATCATCATGAAACTTTGTACACATATTTTTGGAGGTATTAGAAGTAACATAGGATACTTTTTATTAAAAAAAATACGAAAAATTAAAAAAAAACTGTCAAAAAATCTCTAAATCTAGCTTCTTCAACGCCATCATGTATATGGTACATACACCAAAATATTTTTTTTTACAATTTTTGTTTGTCTGCCTGTCTGTTTGTTCCGGCTCATCTCTAAAATGGCTGGACTAATTTTGACGGGACTCATTTTTCGACTGGTAGATAGCTGATGTTATACGGAGTAACTTAGGCTACTTTTAATTTTGAAAAAAATAAGGGATCCGCGTTAAGAGTTAAACCGCGGGTATAGCCGCGGGAGACAGCTAGTTATGTTACATTAAAAACAAAAAGTATAGATACATGGATTAAAAGATAGGGACATTTTCACATAAATTGCTCTGGTCCCAAAGTAAGCAGCTAAAATGTTATGGAATCGGAAACTAAAAAGGTAACACAAACATCCAGACTCGAACCAATGTTAACTAACCAACCCATAATTATATGGAGATTATGCTTCTTCTAGAATTTCTCATAAATTTTTATACTGTCGAAAAATACGGGTCAGTGAAAACATCTATGGCTAAACATAAATAAATAATAGTTAAAAAAAACTAAAAAACACGCTTTTTTTGAAAACCGAACTAAAAAACAGAAAATAAATTTTAATTAATTTAAATTAAAAAAAGTGTTAAAAATTTCAATAAATATCAATTATAAATAGTGTGAATAAAAAAATATTTTATTAAAAAAAGCGTGGAGTGCTTTTTAAGATATTATTTTATTATTATTTAAAATGAAAATCACTCTACTCATATCTGTCAATAAAATATTTATAACTATGGACATCATGCACCCCACGCTTTTTTTAAAATAAAATATTTTTTTATTCCCACTATTACTAATTTATATTTATTGAAATTTTTAACACTATTCTTAATTTAAATTTATTAAAATTATTTTCTATTTTTTTAATTCGGTTTAAAAAAATCAGCGTGTTTTATAGATTTTTAAAATATAATTTATTTTTTACTTTTTAGTTTTTTTATCAAATTATTGTATTGTCATCGGTCCTCGATAAGTCTACAAGTTGAACGAAATCTGGCCGTTTAAAGTGGGTCAAAATCGCGCCCAAAGAAGTCGATTAAAAACATACAAACATACAGGTGAAGCTAATATAAAGCGTGTAAAAAGCAGCAGCAAATATTCTTACTCAGCAAAGTTTTATAACTTTCAACATTAACATTATTAAAAAAAAATTACTGTTTTGAAATATATTATGTTAACCAAGTTAAATATACTAATTTTATGTTAGGTTATGCAAATACTTCTAATTAAGTTGCGTATAAAGTTACAAGGAATTTAAATAAGTTGCGTAAAATTTACATTTCTAACCTTACACTCGTAGTTGCAAAGTTTCATAAACCTTGCAGTTTTACGTATTTAAAACCAAGATACTTCTATATACTTTGTAATGTCTAAACACTAATACACATAAAACAACTGGTGTTTATGACAACAAAATCATACTTAATGATAGTACGTTGTACACATAAAAAAATTGCATGCCTGGTTAATACCTCTTTGGAATTGCACAGCTAAATCTACCATACTTACGCTAATAAATTTCATTTCATTACACAAATAAACTATTTGATACATAAAAGAATAAGTGTCATGAGTATTTATAAACCTAAAATCTATCGAGCAAGATATCATTATAATACAATTTATGATTACGTTATCGAAAATTAAGCATATCCAGTCTGTAAATATAACTTAAGAAAAGTAATGAAGTATAAATATCTCATTGTTAGGCACGATTACTTTTAAAATTTGTGAAAATTTTTGAAATTGAATTGGATAGTCCAATTAAGGACTATCGGACTATAAGGAAATATATATTTTAATATGTGTGTATGCGCAAAATATATTTTATACCAGATATTGTGATAAAACTTACTTAGTTCTATCCTTCACCGCCGGCCTCGCGGCGTCGTCAGTACTTAAATTAAGTAATAAGTCAGTAATAACAATACGGAAGTTTTCACATTGATTTAGTACATTTTTAAATTTTAGTAATTCTCTCAGATTTTCATGTCAATAATCTCAGAAATGTGTAGTTTTTTTTTTGTTTTAAACATATGTCATACGTCATCAGAATGTCCTTACGTATTCCTCTTTTGCCTATTAAATTGTCTATATTTTTTTTTTTTTTATAGAAAAGGGAGGCAAACGAGCAAGTGGCTCACGTGATGGAAAGTGATTACCGCCGCCCATGTACACACGCAACACCAGAGGCATAGCAGATGCGTTGCCTCCCTTTGTGTGCCCCCCCACCCCAGAATTGGGGCAGGGGAGTGTGTGGGCCTCCGGTTACCTGCGCTCACCAGACGAAACGCAGAAGTTTGTTAGACTTCTACTTCACGCCGGTATTCTGGGAGGTCGTGGTACTTCCCCGGTCGAGCCGGCCCATTCATGCAACAACAAAAGCTGATGCGTGGCTCTACCACTGTTAAATATATGATGGTTCTATTCTAATGGGAAACCAATGAAATCGTGGATGAGCTTTCATCGGTCGAGAAAAAGATAAGAAAAATCGATTTTTGAGCTTCTCTACTTTCGTCGCTTGACAGGAAAATAAATAAATTAAGTTTTCATTAAAATAAAAATCGCATTGTGGACACAAATCATACTCGTTAAAATAAACGCCCATAAAAATTAGATTATTCGTTGTTTAATATTGCATAAAAGGATAGTATATGTCCATTCTGTGCTAATTATCATTGTGATAGTTGTCACAAATAAATAAAAAACAATCAAACTTCAAAAATGGCGCCTGCATTTTATCGGTCCGCTAGATTTGATCTAGCTTTATCAAATGTGTTTTATTTAAATGTGCTAATCGACCTCTAAAGCTTAACCCTAACTAATTTCAAGGTGATGATAATAATAATAACTATGCGAAGGTTTATTTGACACTTTATTCAAGTAAAGTCGTTAACACAATACGATTCGTCAATGATCAATTCGTGACTGAAACACATAAATAGTTATCACCAATTGACCTCCTTGCTTGAACCTTCTGATAGTAAGTAGCAATACTACTAATTACCGAGAAAATAAAATTTGACTGTTAAGCATTTCAAATTGGTTTATTTTTATTATATTTTTTAATACAACCGCACATAATACAACCGCATGTCTTACTATTTACAGCGTCTGTTAATCCAAGAGGTCGATACCGTATTAAACTTATCAAAAATCATAAACAAATGTCCATAAAATATGAATGTTTCGGTGTGATTTCATTGTTATGTCGTGTGGTGCATTTTATTGCATTTAATATACATTTATATAATTACATTTAATATATAATGAATACTTGTAAATACACTTACAATTAGTCTCTTAAAAAGTACTTTAACCCCAATTTCGATAGTTTGTATTAAGATGGGTTATACATTTTTTAATTTATATAGTGTCATTGCAGAAAAAAATAATTTATATACGAATAAAAAATTTAAATCTATGAAATAAAAAAATCTTCATAAAAAATTCATTTATTTAAATAATTAATAAATAAAAGAATAAATTAATTAGAGTGGACACATTTTAAAGGTTAACATTTGTCGAAGTATTTCTACACTACACAAAAATACCCGAAAAGTACCGCTTGTTAGCTAAGTAAACCGCACAATCGTTTTAATAATTTAAATTACCTGTCTTTTCAATGTAATTCATAAATTAATAGAGCATAAAAAATTCTACCGGAAAAATTGCATTAATTCACCCAGTGCTTTCAAGTTTTTAGCCCTACTATCAAAAATCTATTTCAAGGTTAAAGTTTTCCTTCATAATTCTACCTCTTAAAATAAGTTTCAGAATTCAAGTCTGTTAGCCGAAGGATAAGCATAGGAAACAGTCAGGTTTAATTGTTCACGACTGAAATTGGATAAAAGTCTTCAAACAGCATTGTCGAATCCAAAGAAAGCTTTATTTAAAGCATGAATATCTTGTTATTATTCTGTTTACATAAAACGATAATTACAACG
The DNA here is from genome assembly GCA_029286605.1 of Sericinus montela. Lineage (NCBI taxonomy): Eukaryota > Metazoa > Arthropoda > Insecta > Lepidoptera > Papilionidae > Sericinus > Sericinus montela. The sequence continues at coordinate 6,595,712 of JAGSMR010000021.1, forward strand.
AATTGTTTATTAAAACAATTAACCATCAAGGTAACAATAAATTTTCGGTGTATTATGTTTGCTTTTGTTTTGAGATTTTGCCAGAATTAAGTCTGTTTGAAAGGACGTTTATATATTTACGAAATGTAGTAATAATTTTTATGTTAACACTACATTTTCCATTCGTTTTATCTAATTAAATGAGATGGTTTGTTGGACGTGAATTGTACCCGAGAATTTCAAATCAACACAGTAATAACTTTGACCTAGCCTGAAGTCAAGACTTCATATTCTAGACTTCATATTCAATATAAACAAAACATAAAACGCAACGTCTAGAAGTTATAAACTACTGAATCATCTATAAGGTTTATTAACGCAATTCCTATTATTTATTACTCAACAAGTTTGTTTGCTAAACCTGAGGTCGAAATAGCCGGTTAGCAACCTTGTCCTCACCCCCTCTATTTCTCCCTTCCCCCCTTCTTCTTTGATGCCGTACGACTTTCACTCCGACCTTCCTTCTTACTTCAATAGCCTTTATTATTTTGTATGTCCGTATACTTGTTAAAGAATTACCTTATTATTTGAAACTCATTGTTCTTCTCCTATATCATGACAAAAATTATATTATTATATTTATTATATTATAGTCATGACAAAAAAAATTATAACATGTCCGTCCGTGTATCGTTATATTTGACATTGAATTCTCTGGGAGTGAAGATTTTTATTATAGTAGGTAAAAAAGTATCAACCCCATTCCGTACAGTTCTGGGTAAGTGTTTTTGCTATATTGACCCGTCCAGATCATTTCCGGACGGGTGAATGTTGAAAACCGCTTTTGGTTCATTGTCTCGGGTCTGGGTATTTGTGGTACCTTCGTTGTTTCTGACTCTGTAATATAAGTGCTTTAGCTATTTACTTTAAGATCACAGCGAAGTGATATTTCCCGTCTATATATTTATTTGTTTAATTTTTATATCTTCACGCAATTCCCAATACAGGGATAGACAGAGGTCTAGTCTAAACAATAAAGTCCCTTCGACCCACCTTCTACCGAATATATTTTCGGGACAACGTGTCAGGTGATGAACCCGTCGCCATCTTAATGTCCAAGCCAACGATATAATTCGTACACAAGTTTTTTGAAAAACCCATTGGTACGAGCCAGCCACCTGGGGATTGAACTCGGGTCTTTCCACTCGAAATTCCGACAAGCCAGCCACTCGGCTATCATGACTTTTTTTTTTAATAATAGCTTTAACCCGCGGCTTCGCTAGCCATAATGTCTTTAATATAATTGCTAGAATTATAGTCAACACCAATAGAAAGTGAATTAAATTATATATATGACTAGCTGCCTCTCGCGGCTTTGCCCGTAGTTTAACACTTAACGCGGAACCCTAATTATGTTTCTAAAATAAAAAGTACTCCTAATAAGTAGCTATTCGTTATTGAAATTCCTGTTAAAATCGGTAAAGCCGTTTCAGATATTAGCCGGAACAAACATACAGATACAGAAATACAGAGTAGGCACAAAAACAATTATTTCAATATTACACACTTCAATTTTATTTATATGTATAGTTTATTTCTCAAACAATTAGAAACAGCTGTCACTATACTTAAATAGAATGAAGAGCTGACCTTCGATGTTTAATTATTGGAACTTCGTGACGCCTTAAAATTTTGCACTGATACATATGGAATGTTAGGTGTCAAAAGGATCTTCATATATATCTAAATTTTCTAACAAATAACAAAATGGCAGCTCATCTCAAACAAATACTTTACAGACAAATCTTTGATTTTTTTGGTTACATTATAATAATTATAGAACGGATCCCTAATTAAAATTATAGCCTACGTTACTCCATGATAATGTTTCTATTGGTGCCAGAGTTTTGAAAATCAGTTTAATCGTATTGACGTTACAGCGAAACAAACAAACAAATTTACTTTCCCATTTATAATATTAGTTAGAATATATTTCTCTTCGCCCAGAGTTGCTTGGCAGATAATGCCACAAGGCATTAATTCCGCCATTTGTAAACCATATTTTAGAAGAAAGTATAAATAAATTATAAATATATGATAATTATATGAAATAATTGATAATAATGTTGACACACCCTTTGGACACTCGAACGCATTTGTTTCTTTTTCTTTTTTTATGTGCTCGTCATTGTTATAACGACAAAAACATTCGCACCTAATCTACCCTCACTAAAAATTCCTATATCATGTTCGTAATTATTAATGTAAACTATCTGGTTTATAATAAGTAAACTGCTAAATAATGTTATCTGTATGGATGAACTCCATTGTACAAAAAAACCACTTGGTTTTATAGTACAGTGTATTGTTGTTTTCATTTGTAATTTGTTTTTTTTTCTGAATATAAATAAAATAAAAAAAAAATATGCTAGATGTGCATGTATGAAGGAAGTGATGAATTTGAAAGAATCAAAAGTGGTATGTAAATGACACTTGTCGATCTGTTCTCTCTGGCTACCCCGTCAAGGACTGTGCGTGAAGATAAATAAATAAATAATAATAAAATTGTATGCTGAGATGAACGTACATATGTAGTATAGTCATCATAGTAAATGAGGTAATTTATCAAAGTTGGCAGCTTAGTTTTAGTTCTTTTCTTATATCACTCGTAAATATGCAAAATTCGGCACGTATCATCTTCGTGTCCGGGTTCAAAAACTATAATAGCATAATTAAAAACCGGTCGGTTTATGCGAATTAAATGACTTATGTGTAAAATATTCACTATAGAATTCTTTGAGATACCGGTCTGTCTTCTCAGCTAGGTATCTTGGCTATGTATCGTGCAAATGCGTATATAACTTGTTATGATTGCAACGCGGAAGATAACAATTTATTTGCTTCGAAGTGTTTCATTTAAATTTATTACAGCACTAAATTTACTTATTTGCGTAGTAGAAAACTCAGGAAATTTATAATGAATGAATATTAAATAGATTCTAGCGACGACTTTTGATGCTACGAATGGGCCGGCTTGACTGGGAAACTTATACGGCGGCGCAGAACGGAGTAAAGATATGCATAACCGACTTTAAAACAGGAGGAAATTGTCAACTCTCCACGCACACAGGGGAAAGGGGAGAAGGTGAGACAATTTAGTCCCTATGACCCACATTTTATCCAAGCTTATTTTGGGACAACGTGACAAGTGGTGAGCCTATCGCGGCCTATGTCCACGCGAACAATATAAATCGTACATATTTTAGGAAAAAAGTAATTGGTACGAGCTTGACCTCATGAGGATCGAACTTAGGTATCTTGACTCTAATATCACTTAGCTATCATATTTTTATTGACATTAGTGTATTGGAGCTCCTTTTTGTGTAATTCAGTCGTTTAAATTTAGGCATCATTTCGGCTGATGACCTGTTGAAAGCCAGTGCACTCCTCCATTAGTTATACATTATTGGTTACGCATATCGTACTTATCATTATTATCATCTACAACATCATTCTGACTATTGATTTCAACTACTGCTTGGCATGAGCCTCACTAAGACTGTGCCCTCAAAATACTACATACGTACCTTTTTCTTCACTAAAATCAATTGGATTAAAGATTAAGAGGATACAAATTACAAAACACTTGGCGCTGACTTCAAGCACACTAGTAAGTGATGCTCATTGGAATACTTTATTTAAATTAATAAATCACCATAGCCGAGTGGTTGGGTGGTCGGAATTTCGAGTCTAGAGACCCGAGTTCGATCTCCAGTTGGCAGGCTCGTTTTCTCGACCAATGGGTTATTCAAAAATTTCTATACGAATTATATCGTTGGCTTAGACATTAAGGCGGCGACGGGCTCACCACCTGTCACGTTGTCCCGATAATATCTTCGATAGAAGGTGGTTCGAAGGAAAGTATCATCTAAACTAGACCTCTATCTACTCTTGTATATTGGGAATTGCGTTAGGATATTTTTTAAATTAATGAGTAACCAGTTTGGCGAATAAAGTTGTTATTTGAATTTTATGTTTTTTATAGGGACTATTTAAAAAAAAGTTATGTTTTTTTTTGTTCGTTCCCTTTATTCTTAAGTCTACGTTTACCTGCAGGTTATCTTTCTGAATTGCTTATTCTGGCTGACTTTCGTTGATGTTATGTGTGTGTAGGTTATCATTATTTCTCACATTCCCTAAAATAAGAAAATCCACATTAAAAATACATGCTTACAAATTTTCAAGGGAATACGTTTTTAAGTTTGTAAGCATGTGTGTTTAGGGTAATCTGTACCACTTATATAATTCTGAAACTCTGTTTAGAAATAAGAAGCTACATTACCTTTAAAGCTGTAAAGAATAAGTCACGAAATTACAAAGTTTTATTACAAAGTTTCAGTTTTATGTGAGAGAACTGTTAATGATTTTGCACAATTATTCGACTTGGCAATATTGCCGTACTCCGACCATAAAGTTACGTTGTGGTATATGTTTTTAATTAAATCAATTAAAAAAAAAAGTTACGACTACTGGTTGCGTAAATGAGTTGCATTATAAAACACTCGCAATTTGGTTTTTAAATGAAACACGGCGATCACGCGCGCTATGACAACTAGTTCACCTCTTTGCAGCGTCGTCACAGCCGCTTGGTGTTCATTGGTCTATACTTTCGATTTCATAGCACCAGACGACCTCGACGCACCACGCCTTACCAAAGAAACAGCCGCCGCTCACATACCATACTTGGTCGTGATCCTAAACTTGTTCGCCAACTGCTACGATGCAAATAATTTGCGCGCACTCATATCCTTTATTTACCAGTTTAAAGTACTTCTTTTCATATCCGGTATATTGTTGATAAATACGTAAAACATAAAACTAAATGCTTCTCGAATTTTCTTAACTCTGCATCAGTAGTAAAAATAATATCAGACTTAGTTGATTTTTATTATATTTTGCATTAATATTGCGTAAGTTTAATTTTTTTTAAACTGTAATTTTAAACGTTAAATGTACTAATAAAAATGCTTTATGTATACATTCAAACTAACAAAAACATTTGTTTAATAATATTGAGCGTACGTTTTTTATAGCACGGTGCCAGTCCAAGGGGCATTAAAAATTTGCTTGAGATAAGTTCAATATAATTTAATAGATATTCCTTCATCTGATTGTTACTGTAACTGCACGTTGATTTTAATACTTTTATTATATTTATTTTTAATGTTTTACAAAGATTGTAATTAAGTGCTTGTTTATAATACCATTTACCCAATAACCTTTGATATACTATGATCCTTCCTTGTGACAATTTTTAGAGGATGCATATATAAATCATTGGACTTTTTATTAGTTGTTATGATGATGGTGAATATTCCTAGAGGACAGAGCTAACCATTAATAACAGCAGACGAAAATCGTCATTTCTTATAAGCGGGTTTGGTTATCACATAACCAAACAGTTACACATTGAATTTCCCTCATTAGTCGCTTTTTTAATTTTTTTTCTTATCATTTTTGTTTCATAGCCTCTGGTCTATTTGCTTCGGTTTGGAGAACGAGGCATTGCGCCATTCGTTAGTTGTAATCTTTATACATCTATAAGAAATAATGAAATAGTACGGACCTCGCTTAGCTGGCTAGCTTTTAATGGCCGATTCTTGTTTTTAATTTTTAGTTTAGGTTTGCATGAGAAGCTACATTGTTGACGTTTCCTAGCTTAAATCTCTCACAAAAATATTGTACAAAGGATAAATATTTATTTTTAAAATATATATTTTTCAAAGGATATAGATTTTTCAAAGAAACAATTTTCTTAGTTAGGTCGCATGAAATAAAATTATGAATTTACTGACATACCATAGAAATGTCGCATAACCAATAAAATAAGAATCGGATAGTATCCACAAGAAGACAATTTGTACCGAACAATTTAAATTCTTCTTAAATAAAATTATTAATTTGGCCTAAGAAACACCTATTAAGTACTTAGAATATTAAACCTATTAATAAAATCAGACTCTAAATTCAGACTTAAAATGTTTTTTGTAAACTAAAACAACTTACGAAACTCGTTCCATGTTGCAAACTCTACGAATAATAATTAGACAAACTTGTCTGGCTAGTGTTTTATTTTAATTTTATATTACTAAATACCAAAGAGAAATCTGTGTTATTTAATATAAAATCAATTCTATTTCAACAAAAGTAAGATGCTCTTAAGTAACGATGATTTGAAATTTATGAATAACAAAACTATACTACCGATCAGAGACCCGAGTTAGTTTTAAACTTTTTTTGAGACCAGGGAAACAGTTTGTGCCACAGTTACGGCAGGTGGAACAAAAAACACCTCTTTTTGTAGGTACGAAAACAAATTTTAAACCCAGACCTAAATAACCTGATAGACCGCCTTTAAAGATTTTTAAAATTGTGACCTTGGTAGCTCTCGGCTTTTAAGTGGATTCTTATTACCTGATCATCCGTAAGTTAAAATATTTGTTGATACAGCCCTCATGAATTCTCAATACAATAATAACATATTTTATTAAATATTCTTTGAAAAGGATTTGGCTTTTAAATTTCAAATCGACCAATTTGTATAAAAAAATTCTAAAAATTATCAAGATTATTTAAAAACATTTAAAAAATATCTTTTTAAAGTATTTTTAGGTAAAGTTGTGGTAAATCTACTCATGAGTACTTATATTGGCAATGGATTTGCTACACTGATGAAGAAGAAGTGAGTTTAAGTCGAAGGGACTAAACAATGTAGAACTCTGACGCCTGGTCGAGCTTAATAAGCTTTTTCATATTTTAAAATAAGTAACAAATTTCTTCAGACTTATTTCCAATACTGCGGTAGAAAGAGGTTTAGAAAATTAACTCCTTTCGACTGACTTTCCACCGAAATCTATTTGGAAGAAAGTGATAGGTGGATTTTTATTACAATATAGTACTTCTATTTAAAATTTTATGAATACTTATAAAAGTATATAATTTGAATAGCAGATAGGTGGATACTTATTCATTTTATATTTCTTAGAGTATTTTTAAATACTTTTCCGTATCACATTAACTGAAGACTTCCAATATTATATCCACTAGCTAAAAATGATAGTGAATTGACACAAAGAATACAAAAAAGATATTGTATATTATATTGGGAAGGTGAACGAAGCCCCTGTCAGACTAGGTAACGGAAAAGTTTCATAATATAAAGTTACCTTTCGAAAGCTTTTCCTTAAGGTACATGTATGATATTGAATACAAAATGTGTATTGTGAAAACTTGTATCGATTTTCACGAGCCCAAGTTCTGTCCATTTGTGCTTAAATTTTATTCGATTTATAATAAAAAATATGAGTCCTAAGAGGGCATAGGCTGATAACTTCTTATGTAGAATAACTTGGATTCATTGAAATAAATTACGGTTCGCAAAGTTACAGCGGTCCGGTTGTAAAACAACACCATTACTTAAATGTGTTTAGAATTTGTTATGAAAATGTTTATCAAAATAATTTTATAATTGTTCATTTTTTTATTTCTTAGAGTATTTTGCAACTGGGTAGACAGAGTTCTTGACAATTTAGTTCTCTCAATCCACATTTGACCTGATTAACTCTTTTTATGTGATGTTAGCATTCCTTCTACGACTGTGACAGGATTGAATTAAAGTTAACTTAGTATAGATACAATACATTTCTAAATCACCTTCAAGTATAATCTGAATCATTAAAAGAATCTTGATATTTTTGATGCCCAAATTTCTATGGCCAAAGCCTACAGCTTGTTGAATGTGGCTTTTTAAATTACAATGGACACTAAGATGGTTGGAAGATTCTCACCACCTGACACGCTGTCCCAAATAAGTTCCGGTAAACAATCGAAACTATTTAGACCTTTGAATACCCCCCTATACTGGGATATACGTAAAGAATTATAAAAAATTATACAACAGACTTCTTTTACAACTGAAATACTGTAACTTGTAGAATCACTTAATTTAAAATATTTTTTTTATCTTAACGCATTTCCTTATACAGGGGTAGCCAGATATCTCGAAAATTTCGTCCTTTTGATCCACAATTCTCTATAGCGCACTTTAGAACATCGTGATTGTTGGTGAGCCTGTCGCCGTTTTTATGTCCAAGCAAACGATATAAACCATACAGAAATTTTGTATTTAAAAAACTGATTACGAGGCTATCTCTTGGGGATGAGACTCGGGTCTCTTGACTCGAATTCCGATCACTCAACTAATCGGCTGTCGTGACTTTGGTTCAACCGGGAATCGACCTCAAAGCTGGTGACTACATGAAAACCGGTGTGTGCGCCACATGTCCACGGAGGTCGTCAAAAACGTATGGTCTCTGCAAAGTCGGGGGTGATGCCTAGTACTTTATATACGCACCGTTTCTTGAAAATTATTTAACTGATACCTAATAACAAATTTGTTACATGTAACAAAATTTTTAGAAAATTCGTAGATTATAAATCAAGTAACAAGTACTATGATTTAATATTTGTTTTATTTATGTAGTATTACCTAAATAATCATTATTTTAGTTCGCTTATTATTGCACAAATGGATTATTAAAACATGTTAAACTTCCAGGGCAGAGAGGGAGCTCTGCCCTTAGGCAGTTGTTACCGCCCCGATTGACCCGTATAAGTTAGACCGCCCAAGGCGAGGTACGAACCTACTTTGTAATAAGAGACTAGATCTCATAAAATGACTTGTATTATAAATATATTTATTAAAGTACTTTTAATTGAAGAAAAACGGCTTTTGTGTATTAAATCTAAAGATAAAGATAGAAAAAGAGTAGTATAATTATCAATTAAACGTACATATAATTTGGGCTTTGAAGAAATTGGGAAAAGAATGGCAGTGTACCTCCAGTTTCTTTAATGAGAAACTAGACATTAAAATAATAAACGACAAACATTCATACATAAATACATACACAACAACCAAAAATCCACTGTAAGTCATAAACATCTCCCAGGTTAGCATTAACGCCACGCCTGGCTAACGGATTGAAGATAATAGATACATCGCATCTTAAACACTGCTGCTCCTCTAATGCTGATATTTTAATGTTATAGTGTCATCTGACGTTAAATAATGCTATTTTGAAATCGTTTAGTCTATCCTTTAACTACGACCGCGGGAAGAGGGGATGGTGCATCCTAAAGCTGTATCACACAAATATTTATATTCGTCATATATTTTGAGATAGCACAATTCGAATTCACAAACTTTACCTATAGTACCATAGATCACATTCTTTTCGGAAACCGGCTTGGAGGCTGGAGGTCATCAAATCGTCTTGCTAGGCGATTCGTGACAACGCTCGAAATTAGTAGGTAGAAGCTAATTAGGCTGATGCTTAGAAGCGCTATTGATCTATAGTTATTCCATAAAAAAACAGAACAATCGCCCTTCTGTCGCACACTTTCGGCATAATGGCGCAGTCGAAGACGGAATTAATCAACTTCTGAAGGACTACATGTAGCAGCTTTCTACTGGCTTTCAGAAGCTCAGCCGTATTTTCGTCTTCAACCGGCGCCTTACCAATCCATATTCAATCTGTTTGAGAGCCATCCTAATCTCGCTCAGACTGTCGTTGAGATCTCATCGGAGTAGTGTCGAGTAAGCTTAGCTCTAGGGTCGCTACTCATACCCGAGTGTGAGTCAGTTCAATCATGTGGAACCACCTTCACACAAAAGGAGTCCACGTCCTACGGTGAACTTTTACAGACTTCTCAAATTGGACCAGCTACCATTATTTTAAAATAACATAAAAGTGCAGGCATATATGGTTGTGCGTATTTAAAATTCATCACAATGTTATTTTTAAACGTCGATTGTAACAAAATGTAAACTTTCAACAGATTCCCAGCTTTTGTTGAGCGAGCCGGTTGAGACATCAACGTCATCATTTGCATTTTCAACATTTACCTACGCTATGAGAGCTGCATGATAATGACACGGTGTTGGTGTGTACTGCGAAACAAGTAGATGCAACCGTCGGATTGATTTACGTATCTTTGAGCCTGGTATCTCCTTCAGTAGTTGTATATGTAATTAGGGTTGCCATTGCATCATAGTTTCCAATACCATGATGACTTTTGCATCGTGGTGCACATAATGCACATCCTACTATTCCTATATTAGAAATGAGAATATTTCTATTTGGTTGTTTGAACGTTTATTACTCACCACATTAAAACATCACGGATAGTGTGTAATATAGTATGAATTATATATTTATTTGCTTAAAACATCGTAATAAAGATACATATTATGAACATTTAATGTGTTTAGTAGTCTTTGTATCTATTAAAAGTCGTTGTATCTAAATGATGCGGCATGTTATATACATTCGCAGGATGCCACATAATTTAAAGCATATAGCCCTAATTTCTGCGGAAGTTCACATAAGCAAGATTTGCTATAATTGCCATGCATGGCAAGCGAATAGACGATTACAGCATCTCGCACGCTACCCTCTACTTATCGTATTATTTTATTTTAATGAAAATTGTTTTTTGAACCATTGACAAAAGAATATTATAAATACCAAAGTTTTCTAAGAAATATTTTGTCGAGAAAAAATTCGGAATATATATAGAAAAAATGTTGGAAATTGTTTACTTATATGTACCAATATCATTCCCGCGCGGTCACATTCCGCGCGCGCTTTTAGCTTCCGTTCGCGCTGGCCTCTCACGGCCATTTTGTAAAATATTTTCGTTACTAGAAACTAGAGGTCCCTTTTCTATATATCAAAAAGTAATATGTTTCATTTACATCATATTGTATCTTTAAAAAATTCTAACTACCAAAAATACTTAACTAAACTATGATTACTATGACGATTATGATGACAGACTTATAACTGAGTAACTTTCGAAGATCATTTGAGAAAATTGCTCGAGGGAGGGAGGGTCAAGAGTACTCGGATATCTAGAAGTGTGTGTATGAAGAAAACAATGGATTTTGAAAAGCGAAAGAGGTTTATAGGGATCGTAACACCTGGCATGAAGACATTTTTTCATTTATTTTATTATATTACTGAATCCACGTACACACCGTTTATGAATGACAATGTGTAGTAAAATAAAATTTTAATAGTAAATCTTTGTATTACATCTGAAATTAATTCTTTGAAATCTTTTCCTTCAGTTAAACATGTCAAAACCCAAACGCATAATATTGATTTTAATATTAGAAAAAAACATGGAACTGAATTGAGAACACTCCCATTTTTGGAATACTGTTAAAATGTGAAGTTGCATACAAATCATAAACCTGTAATTCCCTAGCGAAAGATAGAATGACCCTATAAATATAATAAAGTGCTATGATGTTTGAGGTGTACGTTACTACTGAGGTGTACAACTTTACCGCATATATTAATTGACTTACATATATTATTTTAACTGTACAAAACATGAAGTCATTTTATCATATTATTTAGACGACGATACAATTGTATAATATTATTCAAAGTACCTACGTAGATAAGTGGCGTAAACATCACTTTTCATGGTGTCACCATCTCTAAGATCGGGATTCGAACAATATCTGTAATGCTGTCCCTATCTATGTATGTATTTATTAACTATTATTTTGAAACATTGCTATTGTTGTTATATTTCAATTAGTGTTGTGATCGTCTATAAACGAGTATTAGTTTATTGATTATTGATAACAAGTCATTATATAATAAATAAATTGTTTTCTTTGGATGTATCTAGTTAGTATACAATAATGCATGGTAAAGACCTGTTCTGAGACAGCAACGTATGCGACATGTAGTTAAGACACGCTCCACTTCATTGCACGCTCCGCCACGCAAATTTATCCGCATAAGATAGTCACTCGCTTTTTTCAATCCCAATTTTATCTAATATTATCGCACAAAGCGATAGATCTAAGCGACAGGTGATTTTTAGAACCATAGTCATATTAACCTCTACTAAACATGTAAATAAATAATAAAAAAAAATTACTCATTCGATTATTTGATTTATTATAAAATTGGCTTCAGATAGAACTTAAGCCCACAAACAAAGGCTTAGTACATTTATTATGCTAACCTTTAGTTTAATCGGTGTTACGCATCGTACATAACAATACAGTTTATATTACTTACTTAATTGATATTGTAGTCAAATTGCATGTAATGTATTACGACAGTTGATTTTATTTCTTTCACAGAGCGTTTTATTGCACTAAACCATTCAGAGGTATTTTTGACGGTTCGCCGAATTCGTAGAAGGTGAAAGTAAACAGGTTAGAAAGCACTTCTCTGTCATCTATCAATGTTTACGCTAGAAATCCGGTAGGCGCAGGTGGCACTTTCACATGTAAAATTCCTTATGTCATCAAAATAATAAGGATTGTATTATATAGTCACGATAGCCGATTGGTTGGGTAATTGGGATTCAGTTTTTTCAAAACTTATGTACGATTTGTATATATATGCTTGACACACCTGTCAACATGACAGGTGTGTCAAGCATATATATACAAATCCTAAAAATATCGTCGGTAAAAGATAAGTCGAAAGACTTAAGTATCTAGTAGTACCTCTGTCTATCCCAATCTTGGAAATGGCGTATTGTATACTGAACGTTTAAACATGAGACACGCGACCTGTGTGGTATCAACGTAAGAATATACCCCAACTTTTCGTCCTGCAGGTCTTCTAATAGGTAACTAAGGGAAAAGCCTTAAAATATCATTGGCTACGACCGATGATGGTATACCGGAATAATACCAGAACAACATTCAGACTGGTAAAAAGCAGCAGCACTTAAGGTATAAAGGATCTGATAATACTTGACACGTGTGGCTATTATAGCAAACCTGAATTGAAGAAAAGTCTTTCTTTCTCTTTTTATAATTAAAATATTTTTGGCTCTTTAAAAGTATTTTATTCTACAGATTCTACTGTATTATTACTGTTTGATTCCACTGTACCTCGGTGCCTTATCGGAACAGATATGGTCGATTCCATTGTGCTGGAAATATATATTTTTTTGTTTAGTTAAAGTTAAAATCTGAAAAAAGTTGCATGTTTTAATGCGAAAAAATACAACGATTGGTAACCCAAATTTTACACCGCTGGCTGATACAGACGGATAAAATTTTTATATTTATTTTTGTATTTTATAATAAGTTATACATTTCTTTAATCCCAAAAAAAATAACAAAAGCACTTGTGCGGAAACAACGAAGGTGCCACTAGCTCCCAGACCCGCAATAATACAGGAAAAGTAGTATTTTAAACGCGTCCAGGAATCGCACACGTGACCTCAGACCTAGCGACACTTTGGAAATCTGTATTTTTGTTTACAGCCTCCTATAGAATTAACAACAATTTATCACGAATGTAACAACAATTACATGTCTGTAACAAGAATTTGTTACAGACATTTTGTTTACAACCTCGGTAAACATGGAGGCCACGGAGGTTACTCGGGTACCACCATAAAGTTGAAATTTTTATTCTAATTTCACTAATGGGTTGAATATAAAGATCAGGTTATATAAATTATAAAACAGAATGAATATTATTAAAACAACATTAAAGCAGATTAATTATCGTAAAACTAAGTGTTAGAGTTTTTAGGGAAAGAAAATTAAAAAAGAGTTCACTGCAGTGTTTCTCTTAAATAAATGAGCTTTGCTTTCAAGTGGCATTTATTGCCTTATCTCAAAGAGAATGATAGCATTATATCCCGGACAAAAACTCGTACCGTGTTTTTGAACCTTGGCACGATATCTTGGAAAACAGCCAATGTCATTGTGCGAGGATTTTTATAGACAAAAACTTGTTATAAATTTCGTAACTAGTAAAGTATTTAATTTAGTATATAATTCCTTTTTAATATACTAACACTTGCGAATATACATACCTTTCTTCTCATGGGTGTTGAGGGAAATACCTTAACAATAGCAAAGACCATAAAAAGTTAGCGGGTAACCAGCTTGAAAAATGTTTGATATACAGCAGATCAGAGACGGGCAGCAGTTCCTAAGGAGCGAGGTACATGGTACTGTGATCACTGACACAAGGTGGCGATTAAGAATGGCGATTATGGCAAATAATCCATGCAAAGAGACGTATGTAGTGCGGGGGAGCTTTATTGTATGTATGTGAACAAACACTTCATATAATTTAGTATTTTCATTTATTACTTAAAGTTCATGTATTACGTGTAATTTATTGCGGAAATTCTAAAAATGTATGCAATTCAACTATAGCAGTCAGAAGCTAGACTGGATGTAAATCAGATACGTGTCGACCTGCACATGAGTCGTAAGCATTCTATTTACACTTACATCCCTTATAAGTAGAGAATGTTAAGAAACAAGTTTTCTATCCAACTGCAATCGATCCGTTTGTACGCATTGTTCATGCTTACGAGTACAAAATAATTAATCATATTCCACGCACATTGCGAGTCCTTCGGTCCTATTCACTCACTGAAAGTGGCTCACGTAACAAAGGAACGGTAACCTAATACGTGACAAGAAATATGATGTATTAGATTCTTCATAGTATTCTATTGTGGTGGACCCATTTACCGACTAATTGGTTCCGACGAATCTCGAGAAGTTCGTGGCTCTCCTGGCGTAGCGCATTAGTAGTGAAATCGTGAATCCGTTCAAGTAGGCAAGTTATGAGTAATTAATTACATCCTGTTAAAGTTCGATAGATTATTTATGCGTTTCTACCTTTGTCTACATATTGTTTAATATAGTTTCACATGGGGGAAGATTCTAAATCTTTCAAATAAAAACCAATGAGTTCCAAGAGATGAAAACTCATTCCACTCACCCTGACGAAGAACCTCCGATAGGTCCGAAACTAGTTGGTACCTACACCGATTATTATAACGTGAATTTAGCCGTTTTTAACTATTTCATTGATAATGTCTCACGAAAGTTTTAATAATTTAATTTAATTACTAAATCATTATCAGCAAACTAGAACTAATAGGGCGTTGAGTAAGAGCGCTTTGAATTTATCTCTTGAAACAACTTCTTAATCCATTTGAAGTAAGGATCACACAAAGCTTAAAATCTAATTTACCATTAATTTCTGAAAGCATTATTTAAAGTGACTACATAGTTTGAGGCAAGAGACTACGAGTGCTGTATTTAAATAGGTTAGCTTGAAATTGTAAGTTTCAAGTTTAAGTTTTAATAAATATATACATAGACAGAGAAATCGTTCTTATAGTGCGAATCAGATGTAAAATTTGAATATAATAAAACTATATTTGTGCGTGACGACATCGAATTATTGACGATGTTCAAGCAAGTCTTAAAGTTAAAATTGTGTAAGCTTTAAAAACTCGCATGGATAATCTGTTTGTATCAGCCGAAGGCGGATACCGTGAGATGGCCTCGAGTACAGTTACTTATGTCTGACTCATTTGACTAAAGAATTTTCTAAGCAAAACAATGTAATTGCCATTTTGTAACTAGTTATAATGCATTTATACGCGATTTTATATTTTAATTATGAACAGAATGGATTCATACAGATTTCTAGGCAAACAGTTCTGTTGTTGTAATACATTTGATTATAAATATTTCTTGAATATTGAAACCATTAATTAAGTCCAGTTGAAACTAATTTTATAGATGTTATATTGTCGTGATCAGTGTAGGCAATAAGTCACATTAGTCGAGTGAGTTTGGTGACCAGAATTCGAGTCGAAAGACCCGAGTTCCATCCCAATTTAGGTAGTTTCAGATTTTTTTAGAAAACTTAAGTACTATTTATATCGTTCGCTTGTGCATAAAGACGGCAATAAGCCTGTTACGTTATCCCAAAATAACCCAAAATTCCAGTGTAATATGGATCGAAACGACTCAATTGTCTAAACCTCTGGCTACTATATTGGTAAATACGTTAAGACGTGGTCAGCCTTTTAACAGCCGCCAGAACTTATTTGGGACAACGTAACAGATGGTGAATCTGTCCTCATAGCGTGCAGACCAACTTTTGTAAGTTTTAAGAAGCTCGTTAATACAATTCTTCATTTTATTATTCTTCGATTATTATGTTTTTGATTATTATTTTCAGAAACTATGTGTATGGGATACAAAATGTAATTTTATAGTTGCATATATTTCACTACAAATCAGATTGCAATCAGTTAGCAAGTATCTGTCATCCCCTTGTGTCTCGTGGGTGCCGTAAGAATGGACAAAAAAATCCTTGAACATTCCAGTGGTTACTAACAAGTGGGCTAACCATCACGATACTTGTCGAACAAGAGCATTTCACAAACAGCGACGTTATGGTGCGACATGTAATGGTAGTAACGGGATCATTTTACCTCTTGCGAGAGTGGCGATTACGCAATATTCTCCTTTTGGGAGTGGCTCAGGTTTGCTGTAGAGTAATGGTTGAAAATAATACTCGAAAGATAAAATAGTAATATGGTATAAGTTATTTTTGTCTAAATATAATAATAGGTAATGGTCATATATAGGAACGTGAAATCATAACAATGTACGTTTTTCTAACTAAAACTTTAAATTAAAATTTTAATTATTAATATAGTTTAAATAAAACATTCAAATACTAACTTACTTATCTTTCCCCATAATCCCTGACGGGGTAGGCAGAGAGAACAGATCGTCAAGTATCAAGATCCTTACATACCTCTTTCGCTTCTATCAAATTCATGATTTTTCTCATACACGCACGACTGGGTACTCTAGAGTACTCTAGAACCTCCCCTCTTCGAGCAATATGCTCACATAGTCTTTGAAAGTCAGTCTCGGCCTACTTAGACAGCTTCTAAAGTTAACTTTCGCGCCATATATTTTCTTCACAATTCGGTCATCACTTATTCGCCCAACGTGCCCAAGTCACTGAAGCACGCCATTATTATTTTTAGTGATAAGATCTTTCAAACCTGCTATATTGCGAACCACTCCGATTTTCGATCGGCCAAGGTAAGGCCGCACATTTAACGAAGAGATCGCAACTCCACTGCATTCAAATTGCTTTAATGCTCCTTCTGGCAGACCCAAGTTTCGCTGTCACATAACAACGTCGCTACCAGCACTGCGTTATGTATCTCAAAGCGTGCACTTTTCACTACACCCTGCCTTTTGACTAACGTAGTCAGGGCTCATAAACATACAAATGAATACATTATAACATAGATAACTATGTAACTTGCTTATATAAATAATTGGAAAAATATTAAGAAATAATGCTCTTTCATATCAATAAAAAGCTCAATTTTAACAAACTAGTACTTGAGATTTCATAATGTCACGATGTATTAATAAAATGTTAAAGATATTTGTTACCTTTATGGGAAACCCATGTGGTATCGGCATAAGAATATTACCACCCAATTTCTTCCCGTGAACAGCGTAAGAGGCGACTAAGGACAAAGCTTAGTAAATAGTTTTGACATTCAAACTTATGTCTCTCTGTGATCTACTCTTTTGAAAAATACTAGATTAAAATGCGATGGTTGTCTTATTTTGACCACCAGCGCCGGGGTCTTCACAAGCATCTAAAAGGGAAAAGTATTTAGTATTTAGAGCGCCAATACGATCGATAAGTGTGGCGATTGGGGTAAATCTTAAAGAAGTTATATCAAATTACAAAGATGTCTATGTACTACAGTGGACGTTTAAAGACTGTTAATTAATATCTGTAGGTAGGGAAAAGGTCGTAATAACATGGTTGTTACTTACAAAGCCATGACCATCCGGATTTCGTAAATGATAAATAGAACAAACACGACACAATAGAAGTAAACGATATACATAAATTATGTATAATAAAATAATGGAAAAAAGGTATTACCATTGGTTTTAGTGGTAGTAACATTTACGAAATCCGGATGGTCATGGCTTTGTAAGTAACAACCATGTTATTACGACCTTTTCCCTACCTACAGATATTAATTAACAGTCTTTAAACGTCCACTGTAGTACATAGGCATCTTTGTAATTTGTATATATATACTTATTGTTTTAGTGTTTTATAATTTTTTATATATATGTAGCATATAGACAAAGACCCAAAATACTTTGCCGTGAAGTATTTTGTAATGGTATACCTATATAAATTAATTAAACAGCGTTGGTGCGTTTTGACAATTTTATTTTATTTTGATAACAATACTGATTACATAAAATCTACTTAATAACACTTATGCCAAACTACGATCAAGGCTTACTGAACTTCGGAAATAAAAGAGAGCGTATTTCCGCACGGTATGCCCTTAAGCTTCCTTAATCAATGCCAATACATGGTGGCCATCTACCAATCTAATTTAGAAATAACTATATGTTTTATTTTATTTTCTTTGTTCTTGGCGTTAAACTTAGTTCAAGCTGAAAATGCTAAAAATACATAAACTATCTATGACAACTAATAAAGATTGTTGACATTACAAAATGTGTGATAACTTACCTATAACTTGAATGACAATCCAATGAGTTCGTTTCACTGCACAATTACGATCTTACAATAGAAATTTTCACAAGATGATATTAGAATAACAATATATAAAACACCAGACCTAAACAAGAATCGCACAATTCGAATAAAACACGAAACGGCACGCTACGATCACTTAGAGCTGGGACCTAATTATCTGAATGGAAAACAGTGCCGTAACATTAAAATGGATACAAAGGTTTTATGGTCAATGCGTGAGTGTTGCAATTTTTACGTAATTTTTCAGAATGTCAGGTGGTCGAAACGATCTACTGTTGAGAAAACTTAACGAACTGCTCCCGGTGAACGCACGGGCCGCACTGCTTGCCCGTAACGGCAAAAGGTCGTTCGTTACCCACATTCTCTTTCCGCGCAAGCCTCCGTAAGTTAGAGAAAGATGCCACACCATCTGATTAACAATCCCATGTGTGTAAGAGAGACGGTGGTATACGGCCTCGCAGGGAAACCCGAATTTGAGACTTGATAGTTTCAACTTAAGACAGTGCGTAGCGTCAGGAGTTATACGTTTTCGTCACTGCACAAAAATTTAAAATATTTAATGAAATATTTTATTTTTAAATTTTCTTTAACTTTTTCAAAGGCTTCTTAATTTTTTTATTTAATATTGGTATCAATATTGTTATCACAGTGTGGTAAGTACTCGTAGTGTGGTAAGCTTAATATTGTAATTCTGCCTTCTTTCCTACAGTATTTGTCAGGAAAGGAGACGAATAAATGAAACTCCCGAAATCGCAGTGGTAACAGAGATGGCAATAAGTATTTTGAAAAATATCGGAACACAAATTAACTGACCAAAGGCAACGGCATCTGAGGTGCGAGTTTTTTTTGTACAACATTCGACAATCCGATTATCAAATATAGTGAAAACAGCAATAATTCTATAATTATTTATACTAATCCGCGGATACCAGATTTTCTAATGGTCAAGAAATCTTGAATCTAAATTTACCAACCAACGTTTTCTACGTTAGCTATAAGACGGCTTTATATCCTAATTTTAAGATCAACTTTTATAAGTCCCAAAAATATCTTCGGTGGACTGTGGATCGAAACGACTTAATTGTCTAGACCTCTGGCTACCCTGGTATCTTTATAGGTCTTTCCCTCCAGTATTTCCCATATAAATTAATAAATTTTAACGTAAATTTTGCAAAGTGCAGAATGCTCTGCAATGCAGAGAAAATGGGTAAAGACCCATTTTTTCTAAAACACATCAATTATTCGGCAAATGTAGGTGAGCCATTCTATAAAGGCCATTCCAAATGAATCATCAGATAATAATAACCAATTGGTTCAGTTTATTACGTAATCGGGGTACTTATACGACATCTCTCTTAATTTTTGCAATTCTGAACAGCAACTTGAAGTTGGTTGCAAATGTACATAGGCTGTAATGTACTACAGTACTCTGTACTGCATCTACCATATGCATACTACATTAGATGGACTATTGGCTCGTATTCCCAAACTTCAATAAAAAAAGTAAAATAAGTCACGATAGCCGAGTTGTTGGGTGGTCGGAATTTCGAGTCGAGCGACCCGAGTTCGATCCCCAGGTGGCAGTACCAATGAGTTTTTCAAAAACTTATGTACGAATTTCATAGTTGGCTTGGACATAAAGGCGGCGACGGGCTCACCACCTGGCACGTTGTCCCGAAAATATCTTCGGTGGAAGGTGGGTCAAAGGGACTTAATTGTCTAGACTTGACCTCTGTCTACCCCTGTATTGGGAATTGCGTGAAGATGTTTATTTAATCAAGTTTCTGAAATCACTCTCAATATACCGTGAGCCAAACTTCACTCACTTTACATTACAGCCAATTACACAATGTATTACTATTATAGTGTTTTAAATATAATATAATAAAATTAAATAAAATAAAAATACAACCCACTACATGGTCTAGTTTTATAATTATGAGGTTCTATTACGCCCCGTGGTTTTACCCGCGGAATAACAACTACGCTATTGTTAATCGTAATATATTAACACAAGTTATCTAATTTCATTCAATTTATCAATTTTGAAGTCACGATAGCCGATTGGTTGGGTGTTCGGAATTTCGAGTCAAGAGACCCGAGTTCGATCCCCAGGTGGCAGTACCAATGAGTTTTTCAAAAACTTATGTACAAATTACATCGTTGGCTTGGACATAAATACGGCGACGGGCTCACCACCTGTCACGTTGTCCCGAAAATATCTTCGGCGGAAGGTGGGTCAAAGGGAATTAATTGTCTAGACTAGACCTCTGTCTACCCCTGTATTGGGAATTGCGTGAAGATATTTATGTATTTTATCTAATTTTAAAAAGTCACGATAGCCGAGTTGTTGGGTGGTCGGAATTTCGAGTCGAGAGACCTGAGTTCGATCCCCAGGTGGCAGTACCAATGAGTTTTCAAAACTTATGTACGAATTTCATCGTTGGCTTGGACATAAAGGCGGCGACGGGCTCACCACCTGTCACGTTGTCCCGAAAATATCTTCGGCGGAAGGTGGGTCAAAGGGAATTAATTGTCTAGACTAGACCTCTGTCTACCCCTGTATTGGGAATTGCGTGAAGATATTTATGTATTTTATCTAATTTTAATTTCATTCATATCTGATGGGTCGTTACAATGTGAAAGTTCAAAGTACATTCACATCTATGAACTTTCCTATTTATAATATCAGTGTGACACGAGGGTTGTATGTACCATTTTAAGCGAAATTATCATTCAAAACTTGTTCATCTTATTTATATAATATGTACTTATTATATATAAATTACACATTGTTACGTGACCTACACACTGAATATAATAAGCCTCTACACTTCCACAGCTATTTTGATAATGTTGCATTTGTGGAAGCGGAAACAGCTCAAGTAATCAAAACCAAGGTGTAGATTGTAAGATAATGTGTTTGAAACGCATCTCCGGATTTTTCCTTAATATTAAAAAATTAATAGCAATAAAAAAAGAAGTCACGATAGCCGACTGGTGGAGTGATCGGAATTCAAGTCGGGAGATCCGATCCCCAAGATGGCAAGCTCGTACCAATGGGTTTTTTCAAAACCTATGTACGATTCATATCGTTGGCTTCGAATTTAAGACGGCGACGAGCTCACCACCTGCCACTATTGGGAATGGCGTGAAGATATAATAACTTAAAAGTAAGTAATTTTTATTCTTAAACATTTTAAAATGAATACAACAGGCTCAAATAGCAGCATCTGCTGCTACATTAACGCACAAGCACGACCGGAGCTAGACCATGGCCTTGTAGAATACCGGTGAGTAAGATACGCATATTGTGTCGTCACCACTTAAAGAAATATTCTTATATAATAGCTAACGACTGACGATATAGAGAAAACCATTGTCCAATATAAGGCTGCGCGGTGACGAGCAGCTGTTAAAGGTGCTATAAGTATGATACTGTCATAGGCGATACGTGTGACAAATGTAATAATGATTATAAAAGTTCTCCTTAAAAATCGGTGTGGCGTAATATTAATGAATTATTAAATAGTATATTAATTTTTAACTAATGTATTAATATATGCTGTTAAAGTCTATACCCATAGTATATTTGAAGACTTTAAAAAGGAACTATTTACTTTCTTGTTGTAGGATAAAAAAAAATTAAATTAATACCATGGCTTTTTCTTAGTTTACTTAGTAAATTAACTCACATAACCTATGAATAGAAAGATAAATTATGATAGTTAAAGAATAATTTTGGTAAACTGGGTTATTTTTCTATGAGGTGAAAAGACAGGGTTGATACTTTGTGTTGAACTGTGTCGTTTCTGGACTAATAATACAAGTATGAAAATCGGCATGTATTTAATAATAATATACATTAACAAACGCTATTAAGTTAGTAAATTAAAATATTAGAGCGACTGTGATCCATAATTCAGATCATCAGCTAATTGTGTACCCCGCGCCTCTCGTTAAGCTGCAAAACGTTTCCGTACACACGCACGAGGAATTTCAGAGTTGCTGCTTGTATAATCTTCTACAGTTCGGCGGGAAAAAAAAACGGGAAAAGGGGCGCTATCGTACGGATGTGAGGGTTAGGGTTTCCACTGTAAGGGCACAAAGTTTTTATTGTTTCCGGGTCAAAAACCTTCAGCAGTTGTTTCTTGAAATCAATAGGTTTGTTTCGACTCCAGTTTTATATTCAATTTTCGGGACAATTTTTCTCGTGTGGTCCGGTGATTGGAATTAAAATTAAGAGATCCACCCGACTTCTTTTTTTTTATAGAAAAGGGAGGCCTACGAGCAGGTGGCTCACGTGATGGTAAGTAATTATCGCCGCCCATGAACACCCGCAATACCAGAAGCATAGCAGATGCATTGCCTCCCTTAGAGTATCCCCCAGAATTGGGGGAGAGGGGGTGTGGGCCACCGGTTACCTGCACTCACCAGACGAAACGCAGAAGTTTGTTAGACTTCTACTTCACGCCGGTATTCTGTGAGGTCGTGGTACTTCCCCGGTCGAGCCGGCCCATTCATGCAACAACAAAAGCTGATGCATGGCTCTACCACTGAAAACTTCACTTCACCCATCATCATCACTCATCACCTGTCACTTTTTCCCAAAACAAGCTCCGGAGAAATGTGGGTCGACGTGACCGATGGCCAGTCAGCCATCCACCATAGCATCCAGCCATATTGGAAAATGCATAAAAACTATTTAGCACACGCCTTAGGATATTTTTTACCAACTTTAAATATAAATATCTTCACGCTATTCCCAATACAGGGGTAGACAGAGGTCGAGTCTAGACAATTAAGTCCCTTCGACCCACTTTTCACCGAAGATATTTCGGGACAACGTGACAGGTGGTGAGCCCGTCGCCGTATTTATGTCCAAGCCAACGACATTCGACATTCGTACATAGGTTTTTGAAAAACCCATTGGTACGAGCCTGCCACCTAAGATCCTGGGATCTAACTCGGGTCTCTCGACTCGAAATTCCGACCACCCAACCACTCGGCTATCGTGACTTTTTTTACCATATTTCCGTACATTTTTAAGAATAACTGAAATAAAATTACTATAGGACATATAACACCTATACCTCATACTCTGATACCTCACAGCACAGTGTTAAGCATCAAAGTGTGAGTTTCATATTTATTTATTTTTTGTTTATATATGCCATTCCCAATACAGGGGTATACAGAGGTCTAGTCTAGACAATTAAGTCAACCACTCGGCTATCGTGACTTTTTTTTTGTTTATATGCATGAAATGTAATCAGTTATTAAAAATATTCTACTTTTAAATCTGATGGGGGAACAAATTTATAAAGAACAAAAGAAACAACGTTCCACAAACGTACTTAAACTTACGTACGTAATAATTCTGCTTTTTACTTCTTGTGTTCACACATACAAATAATACTATTAAAGAAGCCTCGCATAAAACCAGCTAGAGATAGAGTTCCAGTAAGTTAGATATCTTGAAGCCCTCTCGGCTTACCTTTCCTTCGTCGTATTTTTTTTCTGATTTAAAGTATCTTCACACCTGCATTTGGTAGGAATGTACATGAAGCTGCATCCAAATGTGTTGTACCTTTCTCTTCAAAAAATATTTTAAAAAATTCCTGAAACATGTTTTAATGCGAATATTATAAACTTTAGCGTTCTATTTCTTGTGGAAACTACGAGGCAGATAGTATGAATAAAACATCTAATAAATCAATATTGATTTCAAAACAATAAAAGGACATACTTTAATACAACCTGTCTACAGTCACGATAGCCGAGTTGTTGGGTGGTCGGAATTTCGAGTCAAGAGACCCGAGTTCGATCCCCAGGTGGCAGTACCAATGAGTTTTTCAAAAACTTATGTACGAATTTCATCGTTGGCTTGGACACAAATGCGGCGACGGACTCACCACCTGTCACGTTGTCCCGAAATCATCTTCGGTGGAAGGTGGGTCAAAGGGACTTAATTGTCTAGACTTGACCTCTGTCTACCCCTGTATTGGGAATTGCGTGAAGATATATTCTACAGTTGGCGGAGCCACGCCATGAACTGCAGATGAGAATGCAGCGAAAAGGGTAAATAAATTTAAAAACAAACGTAATTAAGGTTTCAATTTAAATATGTGTCTTATTCATGAAATGCTGGCCGATTAAAAGATAAAAACCGTATATAGTGCTTAAAGTGATTTTAATCACTTTAAGCACTGCACAACTTTCAAACTGCGTTGGAAGTTGACATTTGTGTAAGATAGATTTTTAATTTAATTAAATCCTTTTTCTACCATAATAAATTATAAAAATTGTATGATAAAACGTATATATGTTCATTCCATGCCTTCATAAATAACTGATGTAGAAATAACTTAGTAGATGGGAGGATGAAAGTGGGTAAAAATAAAACTATAATATACCGAACGTATATAAAATGCACGATTCATGTGACAGAGCTCCAAAGTATGCACGATTTTGCTTAACACATATTAGTTAGTCTAATAAATAGTAATTAAAATTCGAACGGTTAAAGGTTTTTTTATTCGAGAAAATTTATTCGATTCAAAGATTAAGTGACAAGCTAGGTCTGTTAGTATCAGAATATGCAATAGTTTGTAAACGTTTTTCATTTTCACTTCTTCATACTGTAAAGGTACAATGGAATAACTAACACTTACAATGACGTGATGAGGCATTGGTCATTGTCATGACTAATAAAATTGCTTACAATTTCACAATGAATAGGTAAACTTATACGCCTATGAACACCCGCAATACCAGAGGCATAGAAGATGCGTTGCCTCCCTTAGAGTGCCCCCCCCCCCCCAGAATTGGGTATGTGTGGGCCACCGGTTACCTGCACTCACCAGACGAAACGCAGAAGTTTGTTTGACTTCTACTTCACGCCGGTATACTGTGAGGTCGTGGTACTTCCCCGGTCGAGCCGGCCCATTCATGCAACAACAAAAGCTGATGCGTGCCTCTACCACTGTTAATTTTATACGACAGAAATTCAAATTATAGCAGTTTTAACAAACATGACAAAATAAAGAAAGTTTTGTAACATATAATTATGTCAAATAACCGTAGGACCAAGAGCGTGAAACCTGGAAAATTGATTTTACGACTCCAGCTGCCATAAATCAATTTCTCGTTTGTAATACTGTACAAAATTTGACGTAATTTCTAAAAACAATTAAAGCATATGAATGCAAGAGAAGCGCGGCTACATTTGCAAGTATAATTTAATTTAAAAGGACATGCACTACTAACTTGCTCGATGGCTATCCAATCATACAAATATTGCCCAACCATAAGCCGCACTTCTACAAGGAAATACTTTTAGTTAGAACATTTACTTAAAAAATCTTTAGAAGATTTTTACTCGTATTTTATTTAAATATCCTTATTTACATTCTTTTGCAATCACCAAACCACTCGGCTCTCGTAACTCAATAGTTACGAGAGCCGAGTGGTTTGGTGGTCGAAATTTCGAGTCAAGAGACCCAAGTTCGATCCCCAGGTGGCTGTATCAATGAGTTTTTTCAAAAACTTATTTACGAATTACATCGTTGGCTTAGACATAAAGACGGCGACGGGCTCACTACCTGTCACGTTGTCCCGAAAATATCTTCGATGGAAGGTGGGTCAAAGGGACTTAATTGTCTAGACTAGACCTCTATCTACCTCTGTTGCGTGAAGATATTTATTCATTTATTTTTTATTTTTTTTATATAAGAAGTGAAAATCATATATGAGAGTTGATTTATAAAATAATACAGAAACAAAAAGAATTATAATAAGACTTACGCTAAAACTAAACATACGTTTTGGTGTACTAATAAACGATGAATAAATATTTCTCAATTCACGTTTTACATAAGTTTGTGTATAGTGGTTATTACTACACACAATGCCTTCATAAAAGAACATAGATATAAAAGATATCTAAATACTTATATGATTGTTTATAATTTTACAACGTAATGAGAAACAAATTTTACATATGAATACAATTATACTCTTAGTAGTATCATGAAATATGAATCATTCGAAATCGCTTTAAAGCGCAATAGCTTGCAGGTGACGGTGACGTTGTACACTTTATCACGTCGGAAACATTTGAGAGGAACAAAGGGTGATAGATGGGGGATTGTATTGCACATAGATTTTACTTGTAGAAATATAATATATTTATATTATATTTCTATTTATAATATATTTCTATTATATCTATTTATAATATATTTATTTATGCAAGTGTGCGTGCATGTATTTGTATTTAGTCGCGAGATATGTGTATTATTGTAGTCGTTAGTGTAAAATATATATTTTTATTTATTTTTATATTCACTTACACTGACTATTAAATACACTTTTTATCATTATTGTAATTTTTTACAAAACCAGCCCGGTATGGGTAACCAGGATATAATTGAACCCAAAACAGTGAACTTTTTGATTTTTTTCCTATTTTGCAGTTAGTTGAAACTTCACTCTTAAAAACACTCCACGGATTTCGATTTAATTTTCATACATCAATATCCTAAATTCTAACATTATTTCTGAATTGCACAGAATCTATTAGACGAATTTTAAAGCGATTTCCACTGGTTAAAATAGATTAAATAATAAAAATTATTACAAGTGGTCTTATATTTCCTAAATATCCTAATAAATACCTAAATATCGCGCAACTTTGCGCTTTATTCATCTTAGCTGCACAGAATTAATTTTATTTTCTTTTTAGTTTCAGCAGTGTGCTGATGGCGTATACATCTCCCTGTCTTCCTGTGGATGTGAGGACTAAGACAAAATTCTTGAATATTTTATTATTCAATTATATTTTATTAATGTTATATTTATCATTAGTTATCGAATGATAGTCAGATAGATATCTTAAAAACGGAAAAATATTCCACAGACCGGTGTCGGGCAGCAGTCTCTAATATGCAAGTTGTCTCTGGTTCTGCGATAGCAAATCTTACCTAGTATGTCGGTTATGTTAAAACCTCTCTCTACGGGAGAAACGTATATAATGCACTGGATAGACTTCTGTTTACACATAAATTCATTCCGTATATAAATACATTACTGACCGATGTCTATGTTTATAAGTGTATATGAGAAAAAGGAAAATGAGAATAAAATAAATTATATCTTCAGCAATGTTTTCAGAATAACATTCTGATGAGATGTAATTAGGGATAAAAGTTTGTCCAAGAATAACATATATTTATGAAGATTACCTCATTGACCTTCCATGGGGGTGATGCCACAAGCGGAAAGCTAGTAACTTTATCATATATTTAACTGGCGATAATTTATCCTTGCGGCACCAATTCAGCTTTTTACTTCCAGTAATATTTCTGAGTTATCGTGCCGCGACAGTTCCAATAAATCTACTTATCATCGTGTCGTCGGAAAAGGGAAAAGTTCGTTTGACTAACGACTGCCAATTATTTCGTGAATAGGAAGTAGGTCGTTATATGTATTTGACATGGACTGATATACTACACACATTGAAACATTTTTCTTATATCTTTTGATATTAAATTCTGTCTGTATTACTGGAAAAGAACATTAAGATATTTAAAATGCGATCTCTTCGTAAATTGTGCGGCGTACATTTAGCCGTTCGAAAACGAAAAGAGGAGATTCGCAAAATAGATGGCTTGAAGATAATCTTATCACTTAAATGAGAGAGCGATTCGAGTCACGATAGCCGAGTGTTTGGGTGGTCGGAATTTCGAGTCAAGAGACCCGAGTTCAATCCCTAGGTGGCAGGCTCGTACAGATGGGTTTTTCAAAAAAATAATGTATGAATTATATCGCTGGCTTGGACATAAAGACGGTGACAGAATCACCACCTGTTACGTTGTCCCGAAAATATTTTTGGTGGAAGGTGAGTCGAAGGAACTTAATTGTCTAGACTAGATCTCTGTCTACCTCTGTACTGGGAATTGCGTGACGATATTTATTTATTTATTTAACAACAATCTAAGGATATTTAGTTGTTTTAGTTTAAATTCTATTTTGATGCATTCATAAAGCATATTTCAAAACAGAAATATCTCAAGGATGAGCAGCAGCTCATCTGCCACGCCCTCTGGAGGGGCCCACTCCGAGCCTGAGGATAGTGACTCGGACGACCGTATGCCGAGCACCCCGATGGCCGAATTCAAATTGAAGGACCTTTCGCCGCGCTCGCAGACCGAGTTCCAACTGTCATTTCAGAAGCGGCTGAAGAAGCTTGGACTTCTCTCGGCCGCAACTTCTGACCAGTTCATTGCCTATCTGGAGCAAAAGCTCCAAAGATTTGACGCAGCTTGGGTAAGAGTACCCCCTGACGAAGCACGAATCCTGGAGGAACTTGATGCTCAAACTGACGACCAGGTACTAGACACTATTTACCCAGAGCGGGCCGCTAGACGGCCTAGGAGTCCAGAAGAGGAGATGCAGAGCAAGCGGATCTGTGACGAGCTCACACGTCCCCCGCAGCAGACACACTGTGACCCACCTGCGGCCAATACTGTCACTACGGCGGGCGATCCTTGCTCTCCCCCGATAATAACTACCAAGACGCTGCTCACCACACCGGCGCCAAAGCCCCGGCGGCCTCAGCATGCCTCAAAGGTATCGCTGCCTCCAAGTACCCTTTGGGGCCACTGATGTCGGCACCGCGTGCCCCAGTTACGCGTCCACCGAGCACTCCACCAAAGCGCTCTAGCGCTCCCAGAACACCTGCGGCAACCGCAACCACGAGCGCACCAACATCACGCTCGCACCCACCGGCCACTACTTCACCATCACCATCTCTCGCAGAAGAAGGTAAGCCGACGCCCAGTACATCGTATAGCGATATACTGGCCAAGCCTTGCCAACCATCAGCGGGGCAACAGGCGTCGGCCCCCAGGCATGCAGACACCGGCGGACCAGCCAGGAAACCACGCTTCCCACCGCTGGTAGTGGAGCAGTTTCCGAACTGGCCCCGCCACTTCAAGGAGATTGCCCAAGCCTTGGGTCATCGGCCCAACGGCCGTCCCTACGGCAAAGGTGTCCGTTTCATACCAGAATCGGACACCGAGTTCCGATTCCTTCAGAGATACCTCTCAAAGCTGGAGGCGGAGGAGAACCTGGCCTGGTTCACCTACTCGCTGCCGGCCGTGAGAGGTCTCAAGGTAGTAATCCGAGGACTCCCGGTGCACACCGAACCGGAAGAGATCATGGATGCCTTCCGGGACCTGGGCTTCGACCCGGAATACATCCGGCCCATCCGGGCAAGGCATGGACGACCGGGCTGTATCTTCTTTGGTCAGTTCAAGAAAACGGAAGGCATCCTCCAGAAGATCTACGCCGTAGAGGAGCTACTCTGCATGCCCGGGATCAAAATTGAAGCCTGGCGAGGAAAAAAAAAGGGGCCAGCACAGTGTCATCGGTGCCAGAAATTCCGGCACTCATCGCACTGTTGCCATCGGCCCCAAGCCTGTGTGAGGTGCGGCGGCCAGCACCGTGCACATGACTGCCCTCGCCCACTAGAGGAACCACCCACGTGCGCCAACTGCGGTCAAGCGCACACCGCCAATAACACTGCCTGCCCTGTCTTTAGGCGTGAAATTCGAAACCGAGGTGCCGGTACGGTAGCTCAGTCTCGCCCTCCACCAGCACAACAGCCTATGGTGGAGACCGCGGCCATCCATACCAACTTGATGGCCCCGGCGAACGAGTACCGGCCCAAATCAGCCCAGCCGGCCGCTAAGGTGAGCGAGGGCAGCAAGAAGACCAACAAAAAAAGGCGCAAGTCGAAAAAGAAAACCAAGCCTAAAAAGGCAAGCCTACCGAAGCCCACCGAGGAGGAGGAGGAGGTGGAACGGGTGGTACCACCCGTGACTGCCCCAGTCATGGCTGCAGGACCTGAATCAGGGGAGAAGATTACCGTCACGGCGGTCATCGCTCTCCTGACGGAACTGCTTCAAGTACTCAACAGCGGAACTGATCCAGTCCCAGTAGTGTTGAACGCGATTGCCAAATTATCTAGAAGACCTGAGGTAGCAACCTAGATCACACGGTAAGTCCCACCCGCTCGCTGGTAAGTTAGCCGGGCTTCCCCCAAAAGGGGTCTCACCCGGCTTATGGTCCGCGCTGAGGGTGGGGCTTAGCCATGAACACCTTCTGCCATGGCACCAAGTGCCAACTTACCATCAGCACTACGGTGCTACCCCAAGGACCTGCTCATATTCATGAGCAGCGCTTCGACACTACTGAAGGAGGATCAACCTCGACCAGTTCCCCTGCAGTCACTCGACTGCAAGTGAAGACTTCAGACCGATAGCGCTTACTGTGGGAGGAAGACCTCGGCGCAGTTCCCGCCACCCGTAAGACCACCCTGGACGTCCTTCACAGGCTACCTGGGTGGTCAATCGAGTGCCGAAATAGCAAAAACTGCATTTTAAATAATAATAATGAAGAAACCTCATCCCGGTCAGTAAATAACTGACCACGCCTACAGCCTACGGAGTTAGGCGACCCAAGGACCTGCCTATATTAATAGGCAGCGGTGCACCCACTGAGAGGGGCCAAGCCCCGGAGCAGTTTCCAGGAACCCCCAGAAAGGGTAACTGAGGAGAAAACCCGACATACTGTGGAGGAGACGTTTTCCCCAGGTCACGATTACCCGACCTGGCGGGTAGCTACCCTTTTCCTGCAGCACATCATCCGCTACAATGGTGACCCCGACGTGATCTCACCGCCAACCGACGGTGACCACAGAAGAACAACGCAGCGAGCCTCTCCAACAACATCGACGTCATCAACGCATTCACAGCACCGGACTACTGTCGGCACAACGCGTGCTTCCTAGTCCTGTCAGCCACTGAGGATCTTCAATAGCGGGCCCCCTTCTCCTCAGGCTGACACTGCGGCATCAGCATTGTGACCATACATCTCGACTCACCGTAGAACTGGTCACAGCCTCTCACCGCAACGCCAGATTGCTCAACGTCAAGCTCTCCGCACTTCCGACCTCCAGTCTCAGCAGAGGAGTGATGTGGCGACATCTATGTCTACACATTAGAAGCTCGCTAAGTGGCGGATTCAGGAAACACATCGTCGTTCTACATCGCGCTATCGAAGTTCGCACGATTATAAGTATATATACGATTACCGATAGCGCATACTGTGGAGGAGACGTCCTCCCCAGGTCACGATCACCCGACCTGGCGCACCCTTTTCCTGCAGCACATCATCCGCTACATGTGTAAGAGCGAGAGAGATAAAGCAAGTGTGCGATCGGGTGCCTAGTGGGCTTAGATAAGGTTAAAAAACAGAACGGAAGTAAGAAATAATATACAGATAAAAATAAATAAAGCTTGATTTTTCACATCACATCGAACTAAAAAGTAAAAATATTTCTCATCGCTCTTATAACAAATATCATTAGAAATACGCCTATGTCCTTGTATTGAATTATCTATTGCGAATATTCGTATCATGGCGGCGCTGGAGGTAATGAATACAACCCTACTTTTCTTTAAAGTTAGATAAATGTTACTTATTCTGTGGTATTCATTCTAGTAGTGCCCGTACTTATTAAGCAATAGCTTTAATTAAACGTTAATAAACCTTCAAGAAAAGTGGGGAAATTACAAAAACATAATCGAAAACTACAGTTATGATGCATTTGCACTGATATTTTGCCATTGAAGCAAGCCAAAAAGCAAGCAGCCCGTCGCCGCCTTTATGTCCAAGCCAACGATATTCGTACATAAGTTTTTGAAAAACTCATTGGTACGAGCCTACCAACTGGGGATCGAACTCGGGTCTATTGACTCGAAATTCCGACCACCCAACCACTCGGCTATCGTGACTTATTTGACTTATCGTGACTTTATTTGGGTTTTAAAAATCAACTGACCCCTGTCAGTTGATTTTTAAAACTCAAATAATATTGTAAACAATAGGTAAAAACAAAAGCTACTTTAAAATAATAAATATCTTCACGCAATTCCCAATACAGGGGTAGACAGAGGTCTAGTCTAGACAATTAAGTCCCTTTGACCCACCTTCCACCGAAGATATTTTCGGGACAACGTGACAGGTGGTGAGCCTGTCGCCGTCTTTATGTCCAAGCCAACGATATGAATCGTACATAGGTTTTTTTTTTTTTTTTGAAAAACCCATTGGTACGAGCCTGCCACTTGGGGATTGAACTCAGGTCACTCGACTCGAAATTCCGGCCACCCATCCACTCG
The DNA here is from genome assembly GCA_029286605.1 of Sericinus montela. Lineage (NCBI taxonomy): Eukaryota > Metazoa > Arthropoda > Insecta > Lepidoptera > Papilionidae > Sericinus > Sericinus montela. The sequence goes on from JAGSMR010000021.1 coordinate 6,628,446, forward strand.
GCTATCGTGACTTTTATTATTATAATTAACAACTTTACTACTTTTATTATTATAATTAATAAATCACCGTACATGTATGAAATTTATGTTCTGTCGTAAATATGCAAATATTTAAAGTACCGATTTAATATTTTCACATATTATATATAGTTACTTAGTTAACCCAACTAAGTGCTAGTAATTTGATTGATTGAAATTTTTTTTAATTTTTATAAATACACTCTTGTACTCTTCAACTTTGACTTTGGCAGAGAATCATCGATCTCACGATGGACTCACCATTCTTGGATCTCACGATGGACACACCACCAAGAATAAGAATAAAAATTATAAATACAAAGTAAATCTTCTTGTCTTTACCCGACTTCGAGGAAATATTTTAGTAAAATTCCAAAACTTTATACTGGTACAAAGAAAGTATAAACAATAAGTAACGGAAATATATAAACAGCCCTCTTATTGTTATGACAATTTAAAATCCTTATTTTCTTAGATCTTCAATGTAGACCTACGTAGACCTACGAATTTTGTACTGACATTCAAAGTGATATAGGATCTATACAAACTGAGAAACGGATGAACATCAAAGCAATCCTATAAGGGTTCCATTTTTTATTTTTTAGTTCGTTTGGCTAATGGTACGATATGGTTTTATAGAGGGCAACACGGAATTAAAAATAAATAAATAAATAATAAATATCTTCACGCAATTCCCAATACAGGGGTAGTCCCTTCGACTCACCTTCCATCGAAGATATTTTCGGGACAACGTGACAGGTGGTGAGCCCGTCGCCGTCTTTACGTCCAAGCCAACGATGTAATTCGTACATAAGTTTTTGAAAAACCCATTGGTACGAACCTGTCACCTGGGGATCGATCTCGGGTCTCTTGACTCGAAATTCCGGCTATCGTGACTTTTTTGTGACGGAATTAAAAAAAGTGAAAATTGTTATGGGATAGTGCACATTTTTTTTATTTACAATTCTTATCTACTAAACAATGATCATACAGCCCTACTTGTTGTGGAAAGGTTGAATTTCTAGGTTTGTAGTCAGAACTGCTGACAGAAAAAAGAAAAAACTTCCTTTAGGAACTCTCCTTTAGAAACTGTATCGTGTCTACGGTGACTGGAACAAACATATAGCCTTTCTTCAACGACTAAATATAAAAAACTTATTAAGAAATTTGGAAAATCAGGATTTTTTTTTACAGACTTTGTGGTAATGATGTAATGTTCGCTCAAAAATGCGTATTTTTTTCCTTTATTGACATTTTTTCAATAATTTGACACTAAACTTTATAAAAAATTACATATTTTTAAAGTAATGACAGAGGAATGCCTGTCAGCTCAACTAGTATAAGAGTGTATTAGAGTTTCAAACGTGTTAGGTCCAATGGGAGGATATGACTCCTTGAACGAACAGTTCCTACAGGAAACTGTAGGAAGTACGACAACGGTGGAGATTGCTAGCTAGAGGATCTTCGTGCATGTGTGCTTCTGGGATTGGAATAATAACAGCGATAAAGTTTTTTGAAAATATTATAATTCAAACAAAAATTATAAAATGAAATGCTTACTACTCACGATAGCCGAGTTGTTGGGTGGTCGGAATTTCGAGTCGAGAGACCCGAGTTCGATCCCCAGGTGGCAGTACCAATGAGTTTTTCAAAAAACTTATGTACGAATTTCATCGTTGGCTTGGACATAAAGGCGGCGACGGGCTCACCACCTGTCACGTTGTCCCGAAAATATCTTCGGTGGAAGGTGGGTCAAAGGGACTTAATTGTCTAGACTTGACCTCTGTCTACCCCTGTATTGGGAATTGCGTGAAGATATTTATATTTATTTATTTATTTATTTATTTATTTACTACTCATAACTAGTGATATTTATCAAAATTTTAAGTATTAATAGAATTTTTACAATTTGCGTACATAAAAATCAATCACCGTGTATGCTGGTTTTTTTTTTTTTATTTACAATTCTTATCTACTAAACAATGATCATACAGCCCTACTCGTTGTGGCAAGGTTGAATTTCTAGGTTTGTAGTCAGAACTGCTGAGAGAAAAAAGAAAAAACTTCCTTTAGGAACTCTCCTTTAGAAACTGTATCGTGTCTACGGCGACTAGAATAAATATGTAGCCTTTTTTCAACGACTAAATATAAAAAACTTATTAAGAAATTTGGAAAATCAGGATTTTTTTTTACAGACTTTGTGGTAATGATGTAATGTTCGCTCAAAAATGCGTATTTTTTTCCTTTATTGACATTTTTTCAATAATTTGACACTAAACTTTATAAAAAATTACATATTTTTAAAGTAATGACAGGGGAACGCCTGTCAGCTCAACTAGTATAAGAGTGTATTAGAGTTTCAAACGTGTTAGGTCCAATGGGAGGATATGACTCCTTGAACGAACAGTTCCTACAGGAAACTGTAGGAAGTACGACAACGGTGGAGATTGCTAGCTAGAGGATCTTCGTGCATGTGTGCTTCTGGGATTGGAATAATAACAGCGATAAAGTTTTTTGAAAATATTATAATTCAAACAAAAATAATAAAATGAAATGCTTACTACTCACGATAGCCGAGTTGTTGGGTGGTCGGAATTTCGAATCGAGAGACCCGAGTTCGATCCCCAGGTGGCAGTACCAATGAGTTTTTCAAAAACTTATGTACGAATTTCATCGTTGGCTTGGACATAAAGGCGGCGACGGGCTCACCACCTGTCACGTTGTCCCGAAAATATCTTCGGTGGAAGGTGGGTCAAAGGGACTTAATTGTCTAGACTTGACCTCTGTCTACCCCTGTATTGGGAATTGCGTGAAGATATTTATATTTATTTATTTATTTATTTATTTATTTACTACTCATAATTAGTGATATTTATCAAAATTTTAAGTATTAATAGAATTTTTACAATTTGCGTACATAAAAATCAATCACCGTGTATGCTGGTTTTTTTTTTGTATTCCTATTGTCACGATTTGTGTAAATTTTTTTTTTTAATACACACCTGAAAGGCAAATAGGAGATTTTTTTTTAAACTTATTTTAGTCAACAAATTCAAAATAATTCATCTTCACTGGATACTCCGCCAGAAAGAACAACCCGCCAAGTGTCACTGCCGAGGTCCCGTTTGCTAGCATATAACAAAGTCAATACCAGCACTGCGTTATGTTTCGTAAAGCGAGCACTTTTTATTATACCCTACCTTTTGACTAACGCAGACAGGGCACCGTTGACTTTGCTCCCGCCAGCCAGACGCCTATCCACATCTATTTAAATCACATCTTCCATCTCAGCTAAAAGCGCTCCCTGGATATAATTTCATTCACTTTTTCTAGACGTTCCTGATTTAACCATATTTTACATTTAATTCTCTCTTCGTCGCTCTTAAATATCAAAACCTAGTTTGTAAAATTGCATGAATGTTTGTTTCAAATGGAGACCTTTATTTTTACATTCCTCTTTCATAGACGTAACTACTGCCTGCAGTTCAAATAGTCTAATAATTTAATATAAATCTCAGACTATGTACTGACATGCCCAGCTTATTATTACAAACAACATTAACAACCGATCAATATCCAAAGTAGTAACCAAAAGCGGATGGCGCCAACGACTAGATGCCATAAAGTTATATAGCTAGATAAAACTTTATAGCCCGTGTAGAGAGAGCCGAAGAGAATAGCAACAACAAACAAAAACCAAAAGAAAAAGCTAGGTTTACAAAGAAATGCTAGGGAACACTTTTTGTGGGAAGAATATTAAATCGAAGTTTAAAATTTTTACTAATGATTATTACGAAAATTTCAAAGATCTTTGAAGCAAGTTTTAAAAAGTGAAGAAGCTATTATGCTTATATTATACAAAGAACATTTAAATTAAAGGCTTTCATTTAAATGTTCTTCGTGACATATGCACACCGTCGTTGAAATATTTTCTCAGATGTGCTGTGATAGACAGCGGTACCCGTCACCGGTCTGTATAATTGTAGTCTGGTATTTTTGAGGTGGTGTCATTGCCATTACTATCTTGAAAACCTTTTTCATTAATCGCCTTTTACAACATTCTCGCGACGAAAAAGGCTACACAACTATCATAGATAACATAACTCCGGCTGCAACATTAAAAAATTATGATCTATATTATACTAAAATATTGGTGAAAGAAATTTATTCTGATTTAAATGTCAAAAAAATTCAATGAAAATTTGGTTATTAACTTCCTTAATTTTCGTAAAAAAAATATTTAATTGAAATGTTTTCTTTGTGCTCTTCCTCCATTTCACTACAAATGAAATTATTAAAATACCTTTGTTTGCAAATTTGTGTAAGGAATGTAAAATTTAACGGTTTGTTAATCCTATTTTATACCCAAAGTTTGCTTTTAATTATTTAATTCAGTCTTGACTTAGCCTTTTTACTTTGTGCAAATGTTCTGTATTAAATTTTGTTAAGCAAAATGGCTTCCTATAAAATAACTTCTTACAGGTTTTTTTATATATTCATGCAATTTTCTTTATAAGGGTAACCAGAGCTTATTTTGGACTACTTGACTGTAGAGCCTATCGCCTTAATTTGATAACCTCCGTGTACGGGTGGCGTACTCCTACATAACTTAAGCCAATTAGTGATGATCAAATGGTGAAAAAAATATACAGCGCGAAACTTATAATTTATAATATAAAAAGTATGTTATAAGTTATATTATAAAAAGGGCCGGTAGACCGAGACTAATATAGGAAGGCCATGTAAGCAAATTGCTCGAAGAAGGGAGGGTCAAGAGTACTCGGATACCTAGTCGTACGTGTATGAAAAAAATTATCAATTTCAAATTCGAAATTCATCAATCATCAAATTTGAAAACAAGTATAAGAGATTTGATCGTGACCATTGTCGATCTGTTCGTTCTCTCTGGCAACTCCGTCAAGAACTATACGTGGATATACAATAATAATAATCAAAAAATCACGATTCCTGAACAAATTTTCATATTCTTTCAAACCTTTGCATGAAGAATCCAGGGATTCAAAACTAAAAGAAAAGGGCAATTTGACTGTAAATAATTACAACAATAAAGTAACCTTAAAGTACTACATATATTTGACAAGTAAAGAAAATAGGCTGTCAATAGGCTGAAAATTGGATAAAATAATATAAAATAAAATATCTTCACGCCATTCCCAATTCAGGGGTAGACCGAGGTCTAGTCAAGACAATTAAGTCCCTTCGACCAACCTGCCACCGAGGATATTTTGGGACAACGTGACAGGTGGTGAGCCCGTCGCCTATAAATTCGTCGCCGTTTTTATGTCCATGCCATCAATATGAAACGTACACAAGTTTTAAAAAAAACCCATTGGTACGAGCCTGCCCCCTAGGAATCGAACTTGGGTTTCTCGACTCGAATTCCGATCGCCCAACCACTCGACTATCGTAACTTATCGTGATTAATTAATGGCCAAATGGTATTATCTAACTCTCCACTTTTTAATTACAATAAGAAATAATTAATAATCAATTTAAAAAAAATCAATTTGACATTTACATAATGTTCTACAAATTTGACTGAAGATTTTTTATTTATTATTGTAATTAATTTTAGTTTATTATACTTTTTATACTTTTTAATAATTGTTTTAATCATATTATTAGTAATTATAAGCACATACCTGTAGAAGAAACAAAAATCGGTCTAGATATACTCTAATACTTATTGTAAGCGAAACCCTAAGCGGTTTCGCCTTATATATTGTACTTATATATATTTGATGAAAAATAAATAAATTGTAGTAATAAAAGTAAATATGAATACATTTTTTTAATAATTTAAATAATATCTTTAAGAAGCCCTTTTTTAAAGCGATTAAAAACGAATTTACTCGTAACATACGTAGTTTATGTTTATTAATTTCATATATACTGCGTAGGAGTTACGTGGCACAGTTAGGTTTGCATATGTTCAAATGCAATGCAGATTTAAACATCGCGGGAGACAGGCCTCTCCAACAGGGAGGGTTATATTTTATCATTAGCACTGACCGCATCTGCGTTAGCAGTACATCATAAACCTTATTACTCGTCACGTTGTTGTTGTTAATTCGACACCTGTATATTAAGGTCATTTCTTTTCTAGTCAAAAAAAAGAATGTTTGCCTATAAAATTTTTACACACTTCGTATTCATCAAATATCAATGGCTCGTATATTTCTAGTACTTTCATATTTCTCAATAAATGTACCTTATTTTTTTATAAAATACAGAAACGGTCGCATCAAACCCGTATAATATAAATATTAAGTATTTCCATGTATTGTAATGGATATTACTTATGACAAAAATAAATAAAACCAAAAGCCTATAATGCTGCCTCAGGTCAAAAGCGACGATAAAAGGAAGGTTATAAAAAATATAAATCCGTAATGGCTTTAGTTAATGTGCAAACGATAAAAGGGATGTTGACTGAAATGCAAAGTCTTTTATTTTCACAACAAAAATATTTGAACAATATCAATTGCCATATGGTTTCGGCTTAAATGTTTATTACCATTCACATTCTTTCCGCGGCTGTCGTTGGAAGAGACTACAGGAAAACCATAAAAGACAGCTAGCGTCATGATAATCTTAAACAGTACTAAACCAAAATCGAGCAGGCTGGTGATAGACAGTAGCGCTTAAAATGCTGTGCGATCGGTATTGCAATCGTCAATTCATTTACCAAGCGTATCGATTATGATAAATCCCCCTATATAATGCGGTGGACTTTTGTAGGTCATCGTACTGTCAGTAGATACAACTTTATGAATAAACAATGACTATATATAGAAAAAAGCCGATTCCAATTCTAGACGTCTAGACAATTACATCTTTTTAACCCAATTTCCTCCGTAAATATAAATCGTACGTAAGTTTAACAAAAACCCTATTGGTACCTAATACGCACGGAACGAACTCGGGTCTCTTGACTCGAATTCCGATCACTTAAACTCAGCTATCATGTTTTATATAGGAAAAAGGCAAATACTCTTACAATATTCATATTGTAATAATGCAAATATGATATAATTTTTTTTAAAGTAGTGAAATCTCTCAAAATTAGGCCAGCTTTTAGTAACATCTATTTTAAAAAGGCAATAAAATAATGAGTGTTTTGTCATTCCTTATAATATAATTTACTTTGTAATACTGAGAGATACACATATTTAAAAACTTATTGTAACTTTTTTAAGAATTTGCTTTATGGCCAATCTGAGAAAGCGATCTGTGGCTATGCTGGCGCGCTTGCGCTCCGTCTCCGGGGGTATCTTGAGTGTGTTTTCAGACCGATGGGACTCACCATACATATGTAAATGGGTTCAACCATGTAGAATAATGATGGAAAATTGTATAATACTAACAAAATATTACATAACATTACGTTAATATAACACTTTTTTTAATACTAAGTTTGTACGTTTGTAATTTTTAATATTAATACTCTATGGGCTTTGCCTAAAATAAAATTTTATTATTATTATTATAAAGTTAGTTCTGTAGAAGGTTGTAAGAGACGACTTAGAATAAACCGTGGTAAATGACAATGTCTACCGACAAGTGGGAGAATAACCATTTCGAATAATACCAGACAATAAATAAGCAGAATGGTGAAGGACACGATCACTCCAGGCGTCTGGAACTGTGACTAACCATCTGCTTAACCATATCGATTTTGGCAGATATTTTTAATTAGAATTTTAAAGGCCGTTTTGTAATTACGTCAATCTTATTAAACACATTTTATTTTACCTTCACAAAGGTAACTTTGTTAATAATACTCTTTATAACCTCAACTGAAAATCCCGACAAAGTCTAACCGTTTTGAAATAAGGCGTTGACTTTTATTTTTAAATTTCAAATAAACATCAATTTTATTTGTTTACATTTTATTTGGTTTGAGTTACTCACATTTGCATTCGACTGATTATATTATGTTTGAATTGTTAATGAGACTTGAATATTTAAATAACATCTTATTCATGTTTTTATCCTTTTACAAGTTTAGGGATGTTAAATAAACTCCAAAGATTCATGAGTATAAATATTACTTTTATATGTTTTTTGCTGTGTGGTGTCGTTATAGGAACCAAAATAAAATGAAAATACAACCAACAAATGGCGGAATAACCATCACATGAAATATCACACCATAATTAAGCTAATTGGATACAAGTAAAAAGCCGATATTTCAATCTGCACTTTATTATTACATTTCAAATGATCTACTATCACTTTAAGATCTCTTCTTATTCATAATTTTAGTCAATTCTATTTCGTCTTTTTATATAAAAGTATATACTTACTTGTCTTATATGTATTAACTGATCACAACAACCTAGTATTTTCTTAAAATTATAAAAACAATGAAGACCTCAAATGAGTATTCGTAACAATATCATTAATTGTAATCAGGCATGCCATTCATGTATTATTACATAAGACTGCCTATTTGAGGACCTCAAGGCATACTTTAGACAATACATAACGAGATAAGACAATATATAATAACAAGCCTTATCTGAACTCTATCTAGATTTCAGGTAATCTACTAGTACTCGTATCTAATATTATAAATGAGAAAGTTTGCATTTATGGATGGATTTATCTGAATAAAATTAGACTCACAGATAAATTTTCATCTGGAATAGCAGCACATTGGCTACTTTTATCTCTATAAAATGAAACCTCTATCATTAAAAATCTGCAAAAAAATAACTCTACGCTCCTAATACGGAGGTAGACAGAGGTCTAGACAATTAGGTTCTTTCGACCCACCTTCCAACGGAGACATTTTTTGGGACAACTTGACAATCCATCGCCGTCTTTATGTCCGAGTCAGTGATATAATTCATTCTTAAGATTTTGAAAAACCCATTGGTAAGAGCCTGCCTGGTCTCTTCACTTCGAATCCCGATCAATCGTGACCGTTACAAAGCACTCGGCTATCGTGACTGTTTTTAAAAAGGAAAATGTAAGGTTCCCACGTGAGACATCTGAACCATATTTTTATCCATATACATATTCTACAGTTTACTTTAAAAAATCTAAGGATCCCCAAGGAACTTCAAGATGATGCACCGACTTCGTGGGCAGAACTTAGTACCGTAATAAATATATAGACTGTAATTACTACTCTTAATTGCTACCACTTGCGGTTAAAAAGAGCTCATTACAACCCGAGCATAGCTTTTATGGCTTCTTAAATCTAACGATTTTTCTCTTAAACAATGTTTAAACTAAAGTAGACTTTAAAAGAGACATCGCAAATTACCAAATTCAAAGAATAATTTTCATACTAGCTGTACTCGCAGCTTCGGTCATGTGGAAAGTTATCAAGCACAACTTATCTTTTCAGACAAAAATTATCTTCCTATATTAAGGATATATGATGATTATTTTTACCGACAAGCTCGTGGTAAAAATAAAACTAAAAATGGCTTTTAATAATTAATTTTACAGGAACTGTCCAAGGGATCGAACCGGCGTCACTAGCGTATAAAACAAGCACTTAGACTACCACGATGGCTACCACGTTACTCATTGGTACAAAGGCAACTCACTAGTACGAACTAATTAGATTTTTGAGTCCTCCTTATTTTCCCATCTTGTCCCTGTGTCGATCAAATGTGGATCGAAGGGGTAAAATTGTCTATACCTCTACCACTCCAATATTGTAAAATGCGTAAAATAAATCATTATTTATCAAAAACTTATTATAGCTTCATTGAATACTCACCAAGCGAAGCTTGCTCATCATGGTACCGGTTAGTAGCATAAATAGTTCAGCTTTCGATAAATTTTATCTTTTACTTTATTTCAAAGCTAAAACACGCTCTGCAGCATAATAAACTTTAGGCGCCACAAAACAGATTCCCTACCGCAACATTTACATCTCCTGTTTGAGACGGGTCGGCTGTTAAATCTAATTTAATATTACCTAGCTGCTTAGTAAAATATGCAGTTGATATCATGGTTCATTGAAACTTAAGGGATTATGTATTAAAATAAAGTTTCATAAAATACGGAAAGAGGTAAAATAGACAACTTTTTATTTATTTATTTTATATTCATCACCTTTACTGGAGTAGTCATAGGACTAGGATATTAAGTCCTTTCAACCCACATTACACAGGAGTTCATTTAGAACATCGTTACCTGATAAATAAATAAACGTAACAAATGGTGAGACCGTAGCCGCCTTAATGTCCAGACGCACAATACTTATAAATCGTATAAACTTTCCAAAAAATTCTTACAACTAACGCCTCCAGAAGAACTATTGGCGGCAGTAGAGACTTATCTTCAGATGTACACTGTATATAATACACTCTATATTCCTATATAAAATATCCAATAAATAGTGGTGACGCGTATTTTATGCGTCTCTCGGGATACTTCCATATTCCATATCGCTCTTACAAACAAACGATAGAAACTAAATTGATTTTTGGTAAGTATATAACTCTTTTAGATAAAGACTACTAAACATATTTTATCGCTCAATTAAGAAGTTATTTATAATCTGCTTCATGTATAATCGCATCAGGCTTTTAACGTCATGGTTATCTGTTATTTTGGTTAGGTATAAGGTGATACATTTAAGAATATTTTAAATTTGCTTTTATTATGTTTTTTCTAACAAACCTACAATACAACATTTATAAAAGTCCACTAAGTGGTAGGCCTCTCCAATAAGGAGGATAATATTTGTCACACCTGATCACCACGCAGACTGATTGATAATTGCTGTGCCAGTTGCCAACGACCAAACTTTAGCAGACTGATGATGAAGATATTTCGTAATTGTTGTTCCGATATCTACCCTTGTTTTATATACCCATGCTATCTTCCATAGTCGCTTTCATACATCATACATACACACTTCCTGCTAATAAACGGTTACTACAAGAAATCGACTTCTCCTTTAAGGTGACGACGGATTGACATTTACAATAATAAACGTCTTGCACGGAAGACGATTTTCGATCTATTCTTGTTCCTGTTAACCTTGTTCTCTGTCGGTTGCTATTATGTTATTAAAAGCCTTTCTTTTAGTGGATTCTTAAGATATCAACAAGAAGAAGGAGGCACCGCCTTCTTTTCGTTATTTTTATTTCAGACTAAACGAAATAAATAAATAATACATAATAAATACATAAATACATGTTTAAGTCACGATAACCGAGTGGTTGGGTGGTCCGAATTTCGAGTCAAGAGACTCGAGTTAGATCCTCATGTGGCCGTACCAATGGGTTTTTCTAAAAACTTATGTACGAATTATATCGTTGGCTTGGACATAAAGACGGCGTCGGGCTCACCACCTGTCACGTTGTCCCGAAAATACCTTCGGTGGAAGGTGGGTCGAGGGCACTTAAATGTCTAGACTAGACCTCTGTCTACCCGTGTATTGGGAATTGCGTGTAGATATTTTTTTAAATACATGTATAGATAGGGACATCATCACATACATTGTACCGATCCCAATATAAGATGCTAAAGCACTTGAGGAATGGAAGTCGGAAACAACGAAGGCACCACAAACACCCAGACCCGAGAAAATATTGAAAAAGTGGTTTTCTACATTGATCCGTCCGGGAATCGACCCGGGACCCCGAGATGGCGACACCTTGAAAAACCGGTGTTTACGCCACTCGTCCACGGAGGTCGTCGAATGCCACATTATTGCATTTTAGTCCTTAAGTGTAACAACATGACGGAAACTTAATTTATTGGAAGTTTTGCAGATGTTTCTATAGGCTATATAAGTCACGATAGAGACCCGAGTTCGATCCCCAGGTGGCAGGCTCGTATTACTTCGTTGGGTTGGACATAAAGACGGCGACGGGCTCACCACCTGTCACGTTGTCCCAAAAATGTCTTCAGTGGAAGGTGGGTCACGGGACTGGATTGTCTAAACTAGACCGATAATACCTAATTGCGTGAAGATATTTATTTTATTTATTCTATAGGCGCCAGTAATTGTTTATTATAAGGTGTACTCTAAGTAAATTTTTCAACCCAATCAATCATGTTTCCATTGTAATTTTGATAACGAGAAGAAGAGAATGGTTATCCAATTCCCTTCTTCTCAGTGTGAACATCCGATTTTTTCACCCACCGGAAGGCATATAGGCAGATGCATACAATGCCTCTAGTACTTTTTAGTTTTCGAATTCCTTCATAAGGAATAGAAAAAATAAGGAATAAAAAAAATTCTTACTAAAAAATTTTGCTCATTCACACTTGAAATCACTTACTCGTTGAATTTTTATATTGTCAGCTGTTTTCAATAGAACGCTTCTAGACACATGCTTTATCTGCGGGATCAGAATCTAAAAACTCAATATATTTATAGCTGAAATATTTGTTTATGTTTTATTATTTAACATGTTTATAGAAGACTAGCCTATTATTATGTACATCATAGTGGCTTATTCCCGTAGAGACAAACTAAGTATAATATGGCCTTTCTACATTCAGTAACTTTTAAATTATTTCACACATTATCTACAGAAAGACCACGTCTCGCTTCCATAAGTTGTTTGACATGATTATTTATTAAAGCATAAATAGTACAAACTGAACGTGGCTTTTGTTTAGGAAAATGGCGTTTTGACCCCTATATTGCGAGTGACAGGTTGTTAATCATAAATAAATTGCTTTATTTTTTACAGCGGTTGTAAATTTTCTAATTAATCTATGGTCACGAAAATAAGTCAAAAAATTTTAATAATGAAAGTAACTTTTTAACTATTTAATTAAATATAATTTTGATATTAAATTAATGATAAACTTTAAAAAATCAACCTACACGTATGAGTTTCGAACCCTCGATCTCTGTCGTATCGTGGCAGCGTCTTTTAAAATTTCTCTTTAATTTGATAACAAAAGTCCAGCATGATTTGCCTGAAAATTGTACTAAATAAACTTTATTTTAAAACTCTTTAGACTATTATACTAAATATTCATGATAAATTACATTGTCTCTGACTCAGCCATCATTCTACTATGATATCTTCTTTTCATATAGTTAGTAAATTGTGGAATAGTTAGTAAATTATTATAACTTCGTCAAAAGGAAAACCCGAATTCGCCGTATTCAAATACTTTAAGTAGGAAGTCTCGTAGGTCCCCGAACGGATTCACACCCTGTCATGGCGTTAGGCGTTAGTAACCGTGACACGGACACGATCGGTGAACCAAGGGGTACCTACATGGCCGGCCTCACTTTTAGAGCAATGGCCGGACCAAGGTGGCCTCAAGTCAAAAAATTTTAATAATGAAAGCAACTTTTTAACTATTTAATTAAATATAATTTTGATATTATATTAATGATATACGATAACAAACTGTCCAGCATGATTTGCCTGAAAATTGTACTAAATAAACTTTGTTTTAAAACTCTTTAGACTATTATACTAAATATTCGTGATAAATTACTTATATTGCCTTTGACTCAGACATCATTTTACTATATCATCATCATTGAACTATATTGCTATAATTTCTTCTGTGCGGTTAATATTCTATTTAAAAAAATACTTAATCAATGAAAAAAGAAAATATTTACTGATGCTCCGTGTGTGTTGAGACCAAGGGAAAACTATGTAAATGACTAATTACACTACATTCGCACTTGATGTATTTCATTTATAATAATTTGAGATATTTTTTTATATGTTCTCGTCAGGTTGTATGTGAGGTTTATATGTTCTCGTCAGGAAATATGAAAAAATAATAAGTATAAGACCCAACTAGACGGAAACCCTCGAAAGGGGAAACCAGGCGGCCGAGGGTTAGCAAAGGATCTGTATGTTGACGGACATAGGCAAGTCTATGCCCTCTGTGTTAGGGACATTGCTCCTTTCAACATGGAGGACATTTATCCGTCCCGAGCTCCATTTTGATAGAATTGCTGAAATCACAAATTATTCTAAGCAATTTCACCAAATGGGAGCGATTGGAGGCAAACAACATGAGATCATCCGTGTAGAAAAGGTGAGTCACTTCTGTCCCTCCCCTCCGAATCTGAAGTCCTCTCCGTGATCCCTCCAGCAGTATGCTGAGGGAATTCAGGGAGTGGCAAAACCATATTGGGCACAGCCTATCGCCCGTATCTTTATCACCGGAAAATAATTCGTCGTATCCTTATCACCGGATAAGAATAAATATGATGATAAGAATGAATATGAAGAATTAATATGAATGAACATGAGTGAGGGATGCTGCACTCGGCTGGCGTTCCACACACTGCCATATCCCACACCAGCTACAGCTGCGCCCTGGCGGCCCGCAGGTAGCGGACCTAAACGTGTTTTTGTTAACTGGTCCAAAATCCATGTGTTTTGGGCGTTATTTAACGGAGACCGGTGCCTCACATTGGTGCCGACTGATTGCGCTGATGCAATACTATTGTCACTTATACTGTTATGCCGGTCCGGTTATAATAATTATTATTAAGATGTTCATCATTTAATAATAAAATGTATTACTGTAATAGTTAAGGCGTAAATTTTATCACGAATTCAATAACCTCACTCTTGTAGCAATTAAATAGAAAAAATCATTTTTGCAAAAATTCTTCTTCGTTCTTCTCTACAAACAATTAATAATATTTTAACTTTAACTCAAAGTGATCTTTAAAATTACTTAGGAATTATACTAATGAATAAAATATATGTTAAATATTTTCATGGTAATTTAACGCCGGACTCCCGAAACGCTCTCGTATAATTTAAGTAAGTGCTTTATTAAAAGGTTCATTAGGAGCAAAACTTGGCGCCCTTTAAATAATTTTCGACTAAAATCTCTCAATGTATGTATTTTATCATTTTTGATACAATTATTGACATATTAAATTTTACATTTTGTAACAACTATTTCGTAATGATCGTTATTATAAGTACAAATTACAAATTATTAATAAAACTAATCTTTCCATTTATGTTTTAAAACACGATCATAATGCCTACATATATGCATAGTAAAAATCCATTTCAATTTCCCGTACGGAAGAGTATTTGTTATAATCTCCTCGCCCGAAAAGCAAGTTGGCGATCGCATTACCAGACACCTTGTACCAAAGAGTTTGTTAGGTAATTGTTAGGTCTGCTGAAGTATGGTCTGATTTTCTTCAAAATGGTTATTCCGTGATCTGTCAGCAGCTCTTTTCTTTCCGTGTGTGGAGTAAGTGCTAACTAAGGAAAACGCCTTGAAAGTACCATTCTTATTACATTAAGAAATAATTATAAACGTTCTTTAATAATCTAGATTATGCCTCTGCCGAACGAAACTTCCCTTATTCTGCTTCATACGTTTGTTGGAATGCGTACAGTAAAATAAATATTAGCTTGTTATTACTTTAGTACTTTAAGCTTCTCATAGGTTAGTATCATACCCATATCAATTCCTCGAATAGCTGTCAATCAACTTTTGGGACATAATCGTACGCAACTTCGAAAAACTTCGTACGTTTCCGAAGAATTGAAACGAAACGATAAGTTTTTCAATTTGGCAAACCTTGGGTGCATGAATGATGAATAAGTGAAAAATTAATGGCAAAGAATTCACGGTGGGACAGTGAAAAATAGAAAGATGAGATCATTGCAGGATGAGATTCAGTTATATAACTTTGTGTATATAGTTTTGGAGTACATACCTTCATATGTATGTATCACAATTATATATTTATTTGTTAAATTTAGATTGGAATGTTCAGAAAGGCAGATGAATTTAGAAGCTTAAGTATAACATTCTCATCAATTTACTATAAGCATTTCAATCGCGTCAACTACCTATATTTTAACAAAGAAGAATTACTATCTAAGAAAAATACCTACGTCATCAAATGTACGTTGGCGCTATTTCAGTCTTCGCCGCAGAAAGCAATTTCATACACTACGTATGAATAAAGCCAATGTTAAAGTCTAACAAAATTGAATCAACATGTAGTCATAAATATTTTTCTAAGGTCACCAGCAATGTGTATTTTTAAAATAAATTTAAGACGAATAGTGTTTTTTTGTTTCAATCGTTGTAATTAGAAGCCTATTAATTTATTCAATGACTGCTATATTTCAAGAGAGATTTTGAGTACAAATGTTTCGTTGTATTTGACCGCACTGTTCTTGTTGAATGGTACCGTAATATTGTTAAAGCGTAAAAATATTTACTAATAACAATTAAAGTGTCCAAGTGAGTTTAACTATATTGAAAACATAGGCTTACAGATTACTGGCGCGAAACAAGTTTTCTTCTGTACCTCGTCCAGTAGATGAGGTAACTATTCTTAAGTTATGTCATTCGATTTAATTTCTTCAATACTGATACCGCAAATTTCCTCCTTTTCCTGTGGTCTTCCACTCTCGCAGGACTACTTAAACAAAACTGTCAATGAATGCCAGGACCACAGCGTTGAAAAATTATGTTTTTTAGTCAGTTACACTTCTTTCTGTGATCTAACGCTCTAGTGTTTTGATAAGAAATTAGAATGGTTAAAAACTTTTTCTTTACCTAACAATCACTTCGTATTATTTTGTAGATACCTGGACGCTTACAATGATTTATCATCGAGTGAAAAAGGGTAATTATTATATGAGAAACAAACGTAATAATCGCACCGGATGCGCTGTGGTTGCATTTAATTAGGTCTCATTGCCGACGCGGTCAGTTTACAGAACATTTTAATTATTGTTCTCGCAAAATGTGGTTAACACATGAACCATTTTAGAACAACCTTTAATGGTAACATTTAAACAAAGTAACATTAAAGTGCCTTTGTCGTATGCCAAAGTTACAACTGATAGCGAAGTCCTTGTATGTTCTCTACAGTTACGTAGTTTTAATGGAACTTGAACGAGGCGTAGCATTGTTTATTTACAGCAACAAAAGTTGAACAAAGTTGAAAATATATAGTCATAAGAATTTAACTACTATTGAATATTATAAAAAAGATCGCATTGTATAAAAATTCCCAGCTGATGTTTTCTCAAATAATTTTTTATTTTCCTGGAATAAAAGCAACAACTGTTTTAGCGGTTCAAGGACATAGGTTTCCCTTTCTTCTACTATATTGAAAAGTAGTGTCAATGGTGCGACGTTCTAGTAAAGCGATCTCCAATCAGAGACAGAAGAGAAATTTACGTGGATGACACAAGAGACAATAATAGGTTAATAGTTTATTTATTCTTGTATTGAGAGTCTGTATGAGGGACATAGGCTTCTATTACTCTGGTAAATAAAAAATTTGGATGAACTCACACATAATAAGGACATGTAATTTAAATAATGTAAAAGAGAGAAACTTTGTCGTATGAAGAATCACACTCAAAACCGATTTTGTGTATATAGTTTTGGAGTACATACCTCCATATGTATGTATCATACCTTATTACAATTGTATATTTATTTGTTAAATTTAGATTGGAATTTTCAGAAAGGCAGATGAATTTAGAAGCTTAAGAATAACATTCTCATCAATTTACTATAAGCATTTCAATCGCGTCAACTACCTATATTTTAACAAAGAAGAATTACTATCTAAGAAAAATACCTTCGTCATCAAATGTACGTTGGCGCTATTTCAGTCTTCGCCGCAGAAAGCAATTTCATACACTACGTATGAATAAAGCCAATGTTAAAGTCTAACAAAATTGAATCAACATGTAGTCTTTAGAGAAAATATCTTTCTGTGGTCACCAGCAATGTGTATTTTTACAATAAATTTAAGACGAATAGTGTTTTTTTGTTTCAATCGATGCGTTGTAATTAGAAGCATATTAATTCATTCAATGACTGCTATATTTCAAGAGAGATTTTGAGTACGAATGTTTCGTTGTATTTGACCGCACTGTTCTTGTTGAATGGTACCGTAATATTGGTAACGCGTAAAAATTATTTACTAATAACAATTATAGAAAACATAGGCTTAAAGATTACTGGCGTGAAACAAATTTTCTTCTGTACCTCGTCCAGTAGATGAGGTAACTATTCTTAAGTTATGTCATTCGATTTAATTTCTTCAATACTGATACCGCAAATTTCCTCCTTTTCCTGTGGTCTTCCACTTTCGCACGACTACTTAAACAAAACTGTCAATGCCTCCAGGACCACAGCGTTGAAAAATTATGATTTCTAGTCAGTTACACTTCTTTCTGTGATCTAAAGCTGTGGTGTTTTGATAAGAAATTAGAATAGATAAAACCTTTTTCTGAACATAACAATCACTTTGTATTATTTTGTAGATACCTGGACGCTTACAATAATTTATCATCGAGTGAAAAAGGGTAATTATTATATGAGAAACAAACGTAATAATCGCACCGGATGCGCTGTGGTTGCATTTAATTAGGTCTCATTACCGACGCGGTCACTTTACAGAACATTTTAATTATTGTTCTCGCAAAATGTGGTTAACACATTAACCCTTTTAGAACAACCTTTAATGGTAACATTTAAACAAAGTAACATTAAAGTGCCTTTGTCGTATGCCAAAGTTACAACTGATAGCGAAGTCCTTGTATGTTCTCTACAGTTACGTAGTTTTAATGGAACTTGAACGAGGTGTAGCATTGTTTATTCACAGCAACAAAAGTTGAACAAAGTTGAAAATAAATAGTCATAAGAATTTAACAACTATTTGAATATTATAAAAAGATCGCATTGTATAAAAATTCCCACCTGATCTTTTCTTAAATATTTTTTTTATTTTCCTGGAATAAAAGCAACAACTGTTTTAGCGGTTGTAGGACATAGGTTTCCCTTTCTTCTATTATCTTGAAAAGAAGTGTCAATGGTGCGAGGTTCTAGTAAAGCGATCTCCAATCAGAGACAGAAGAGAAATTTACGTGGATGACACAAGAGACAATAATAGGTTAATAGTTTATTTCTTCTTGTATGAGGGACATAGGTTACTATTACTCTGGTAAATAAAAAATTTAGATGAAGTCACACGTAATAAAGGCATGTAATTTAAATAATGTAAAAGAGAGAAAAGAGAGAAACCTTGTCGTATGAAGAATCACACTCAAAACCGATTTTGTGTATATAGTATATATAATAATATGATAGCCGTATGTTAGGGTAATTGGAATTCGAGTCGATAGATCCGAGTCCGTTCCCCAAGGCTCGTACCAATGGGTTTTTTCAAAAACTTATATACGATTGGCTTGGACATAAAGACAGTGACGGACTCACCCACACTTTTTTAATATAAAATATCTATAAATCACGCCTCTTTTTACCGCAAGCAGCTGTAGTGAATAATATTGTCTCTCAGAAATACTCGAATTCTATGCGTACTTTGTAATATTTTTCCCTATGGCCTCACACACTGGGGTTGCAGTAAAGTTAAGGTAGTTTATTATTCTGTAAATAACTATTTTCCGAAATCTAATAAATTGCTAAAGAAGCGGCATAGCCTGGCTATAAAAATATTGTGAAGAACTGTCGCCTAACACGAACAAGGTTAAAGAAAGACAACGAATTTCCATTTACAAACGACAGAGATTACTTGACGATGTCAAACAGATTTCTCTAATCCAATTTATAGCTTTTTTGTGGCTGTTAATGTCGTGGCGAATCCTTGAGTTAACTTCTCACATCGCTAAGATATAAGACATCGTAAAGATATATAAACATTTAGTAAATGTTTTTGATAAGACGTGAATTATTAATTTTTGAATATGTAAGAGGTTTAAACAATCAAGTGATACCAGAGAATATTTTCATCAACACGAGGCAATAAATAATTTTGAATTATAAGACTTTTTTAGAAGTCTCTTAACATACGTCTTTAATGGTAAAATTATTTAAATGGGAAATTAATTTAATTAATTATATTAACCAGTTTAAATTTTTCCCTCTACAGTAAATTCAAAATAGTAGACTACAATTATTTTATATACTTTCCAATTCACTGATGATCAAAGATTAAAGCACAAAATAAAATAAACGGTTGCGAACACCGGTAGGAATAACTCATCCAGGTGGCTAAAGTCCTATTTAATTCGAAGGTCGGTCTTTGAAATCAAAAACACTTTATTATATTTCCTTTTATAATATGAAAAATATATTGTTATTTCCAATATTGCGCTAGGCAGAGGTCTAGACAAACAGGTTTTCGCGACCCACCTTACACCAAAAACTTTTTGGAAAATGTGATAGGTGTGTTTTATCAATGTTTTTATCACATGTTAAATCTCAGAATAAAAATCATATAGACCTTTTAAAAAGTCACTGGTACGAGCCTGGGGTAAATCCAATGCGACCCAACCACCTCTCCCACCCAACCTCTCGGGTGTCGTGACTAAAAAACTGCTTTCAAATAAAATTTAAAGCGCCAATTATCTAATACTTTTGGGTGTGGATCGCGAATCCTAAAGTCGCAGTTTTAACCCCGCAATTCTAATATTGACTATTATCGTACACTGCTCCAGTCAAAACCATTCAAACTTAATTGAAGTGGGTAACACGAATACTAGTAGTGTGATTATGAAATGATGTGTTATTTAAAAATATATAGTCATAAGAATTTAACTACTATTGAATATTATAAAAAAGATCGCATTGTATAAAAATTCCCAGCTGATGTTTTCTCAAATAATTTTTTTTTATTTTCCTGGAATAAAATAGCAACAACTGTTTAGCGATTCAAGGACATAGGTTTCCCTTTCTTCTACTATCTTGAAAAGTAGTGTCAAAGGTGTGAGGTTCTAGTAACGCGTTCTCCAATCAGAGACAGAAGAGAAATTTACGTGGATGACACAAGAGACAATAATAGGTTAATAGTTTATTTCTTCTTGTATGAGGGACATAGGTTACTATTACTCTGGTAAATAAAAAATTTAGATGAAGTCACACGTAATAAAGGCATGTAATTTAAATAATGTAAAAGAGAGAAAAGAGAGAAACCTTGTCGTATGAAGAATCACACTCAAAACCGATTTTGTGTATATAGTATATATAATAATATGTTAGGGTAATTGGAATTCGAGTCGATAGATCCGAGTCCGTTCCCCAAGGCTCGTACCAATGGGTTTTTTCAAAAACTTATGTACGATTTATATCGTTGGCTTGGACATAAAGACAGTGACGGACTCACCCACACTTTTTTAATATAAAATATCTATAAATCACGCCTCTTTTTACCGCAAGCAGCTGTAGTGAATAATATTTTCTCACAGAAATACTCGAATTCTATGCGTACTTTGTAATATTTTTCCCTATGGCATCACACACTGGGGTTGCAGTAAAGTTAAGGTAGTTTATTATTCTGTAAATAACTATTTTCCGAAACCTAATAAATTGCTAAAGAAGCGGCATAGCCTGGCTATAAAAATATTGTGAAGAACTGTCGCCTAACACGAACAAGGTTAAAGAAAGACAACGAATTTCCATTTACAAACGACAGAGATTACTTGACGATGTCAAACAGATTTCTCTAATCCAATTTATAGCTTTTTTGTGGCTGTTAATGTCGTGGCGAATCCTTGAGTTAACTTCTCACATCGCTAAGATATAAGACATCGTAAAGATATATAAACATTTAGTAAATGTTTTTGATAAGACGTGAATTATTAATTTTTGAATATGTAAGAGGTTTAAACAATCAAGTGATACCAGAGAATATTTTCATCAACACGAGGCAATAAATAATTTTGAATTATAAGACTTTTTTAGAAGTCTCTTAACATACGTCTTTAATGGTAAAATTATTTAAATGGGAAATTAATTTAATTAATTATATTAACCAGTTTAAATTTTTCCCTCTACAGTAAATTCAAAATAGTAGACTACAATTATTTTATATACTTTCCAATTCACTGATGATCAAAGATTAAAGCACAAAATAAAATAAACGGTTGCGAACACCGGTAGGAATAACTCATCCAGGTGGCTAAAGTCCTATTTAATTCGAAGGTCGGTCTTTGAAATCAAAAACACTTTATTATATTTCCTTTTATAATATGAAAAATATATTGTTATTTCCAATATTGCGCTAGGCAGAGGTCTAGACAAACAGGTTTTCGCGACCCACCTTACACCAAAAACTTTTTGGAAAATGTGATAGGTGTGTTTTATCAATGTTTTTATCACATGTTAAATCTCAGAATAAAAATCATATAGACCTTTTAAAAAGTCACTGGTACGAGCCTGGGGTAAATCCAATGCGACCCAACCACCTCTCCCACCCAACCTCTCGGGTGTCGTGACTAAAAAACTGCTTTCAAATAAAATTTAAAGCGCCAATTATCTAATACTTTTGGGTGTGGATCGCGAATCCTAAAGTCGCAGTTTTAACCCCGCAATTCTAATATTGACTATTATCGTACACTGCTCCAGTCAAAACCATTCAAACTTAATTGAAGTGGGTAACACGAATACTAGTAGTGTGATTATGAAATGATGTGTTATTTAAAAAATATATATAACTATGAATAAATTCATCACATGGGAATATTTTTCCTTTTGCGGAAAATTCTTCTTTCTTTGCCTTTATATCTCAAATCTTTATTTTTCTATTTGCGTAACGCGAATATTTACGATGCTTCTCGATGGATGAGTGTGTATTACGTGTATTGCTCAACTTTACAAAAATATACTTAATGCATTGGCCACTTGGATACATAGTAAGTTTATTCCTACATTCACTTTTTAAAAGAAAATAAGTGCTGCCTTTCCTTAACTATTGCACTCTTGCATACATGCTTTGAGTCGTAAACTTCATAAAATGAAGCAAAATGATTATTTGAATCTTGCGTAAATACAGCTATTAATAGATATTGAACAAAATTTCACCATAATAACAATATAAGAGAAATTATCCTCTGTTTTCCCTCAATTTTATTTTCGAATAATAACGAAACCTTTTTTCACCAAAAATTGGCTTGCATTATATTGTCGGTTGTTTTCGACAAGTGTCTTCATTAAATTAATTGGTATCGGTCTTGCTTGTTATTTCTGTAATTGTTGTCACACAAGCAATGTTACATTCATAAGAGGGAATTGCTTTATAAAAATTAAATACATAATTAATTTCTGTCATAAAAATTATAACTGTAATTTTGCAACTACTACTTTTTTACTTCTAGATTCCGCCCCAACTTCGTTCGAACATGATATGACATTTCGATACGATTTATATCGTTGGCTTGAACATAAAGACGGCGACAGGCTCACCACTTATCACTTGTCCTCAAAAAGTGCCTTCAATGAGACTTAATTGTCTAGACTTTTGTCTACACAAAACAAAAAAAAATTACGCTATTCCCAATACCCCAGTATTGGGAAAGGCGTATTTTTTTTGTTTTATTTAAAATTTGTTATTCCCAAAACTAAAGCAGAGGCCAATTTTATAAAATAAATTTCAGAAAAAAGTAACAAAAATAATAATCTACTGGAACTTGTTATTTTATTTAGCCTTTTACGACCATTCATGTGAGCATGACACATCATTTTTCAATAAATCTTAACAATGTTTTCAC
Source organism: Sericinus montela (assembly GCA_029286605.1). NCBI lineage: Eukaryota > Metazoa > Arthropoda > Insecta > Lepidoptera > Papilionidae > Sericinus > Sericinus montela. The sequence continues at coordinate 6,651,974 of JAGSMR010000021.1, forward strand.
AACAAACAAAGTGCGTTAGATATGAATAAAGTCTGCCGAATATTTTTGTATATAGAAAAGGGCTTTGTTAGTTTGACACAGAAATATTACTTTAACACGGTCTATTAATCCGCAGTATTTTCATGTTGGCGAAACCACAAAAGTTTTTATCTTTCTTAGTAAATTATTTATATGTTAAGAAAAATATGCGTTACGACAGCCGACTGTAGTGAGACCCGAGTTCTCACCACCTGACGTGATATACCAAAAATGTCTTTAATGAAAGGTGGGTCGAAAGGGCATAATTGTCTGCACCTCTGTCTACTATCCCGGTATTAGGAATAACGTGAAGATTTATATGTTGCTCTCTTAATGTACAATATTTTGAGTCACAACGTTCCTTCATGCAAATGAAGATTTGTTGAAAAGAAATGTTGGGCATGTGTGTTGCTTGGTCCATCTTGAGAGTTAACTCTTGACGACTTGAAAGACTTCAATTAATTACTTCTGATAAAAACCGGACAGAGTCTGATACTAAGCCTAGGTCATGTATTAAATTAGAAATTAAATTAGAACACATTTCTTAGAATTATCAATAGATATCTTTACAATCGTTTTACAAATTTATGTAAGTTATTATAATTTGTAAAGTTTCGAGGGAAAAGTTAACATGTAAAAATTATTTACGATCTCAAGAGGCACCTTATGTATGTCAAACGGAGTATCTGTTAGATATATATGAGGTGCCAATTGATTTTTAATGGTTCCAATTCTGGTTCTATATTTTAAAAATGTCTGTTTGTAGTTGTTATTCTCATTATAATACTCCATTGTTCGTTCTTTATATTACATGCGTATCGCATACGTTTTTACTCTTTCTTTCTATCCTAAATTATGGTAAATTAACTTTGTTAATACACTGTTTTCCTTGCACAGTTATATATCTGTCATAAACAGTTCAAGAAAAATATAATACCCAACCGAACTTTGGTTTGTACAAAATATCACAAATAGGTACCAATTATGGTACAAGCACTAATAAATAAAATAATAAATAAATATCTTCACGCAATTCCCAATACAAAGGTAGACAGAGGTCAAGTCTAGACAATTAGGTCCCTTTGACCCACCTTCCACCAAAGATATTTTCGGAACAACGTGACAGGTGGTGAGCCCGTCGCCGTCATTATGTCCAAGCCAACGATGAAATTCGTACATAAGTTTTTGAAAAACCTGCCACCTGGTACTGCCACCTGGGGATCGAACTCGGGTCTCTCGACTCGAAATTCCGAGCACCCAACAACTCGGCTATCGTTTACTACTACTTTACCAAACTTTACCACAAGGACTAATCATTATACCTAATAAAATTGAGTAAATTTAGTAACCGTTGAATAAAAATTACGTTAACACATAACGGGGTGAGTAAATGTTAAAATTTTCGCGTCCGTATTATATGCATCAAGCTCTTTATTACTATTACATAAAAAGTCTGCAAAAAAACCGATACTTTTCCAAGTCGTTGACTCTAATGCTTCTTCCATGCCCTTTGTTTCAGCGCTGCTTTTATCTGTGATCTACAGAAAGTGTGTCGAGATTTTAGATAAATGAAATTCCTTTTCGCAATATATGTAGCAGATATTTTTTTCTTTTTATTATTTATGAATATTATTTATGAAAAGAAGAAGCCTGAGAAACAATTTGAATACAATGATTTATCATATCAAGCTTTTATCTTTGGAGTGTATTGATTCCAATCTCAAATACCTTTTGGCTATTCAATTGTGATAGTATCACTATTTATCTACATATGTTATTACATGTATACATAAACAAGTAATAACATATATATAGGTAAATAGTAGGCACATATATTACCCAAATTAATAAGATTGACCGCGAATGTCGTCCCTTACAGGAATAGAACCTGCCCGGTTCAAGGCGGTCTTCTTGGTAAATGTACAAATTAACAAGGAAAAAATTATAAACTCTTCTACATAAATTGATTTGAGGTTTTGGTAAATATTCTCCCATTCCTGTGAGAGCAATTTTGAGCTCATGAAGCGTGATGGGGGAGGGTTTCGTTGTTTTATGCATTTCCCTTTCTCGTCCCATGCATGCTCGATCGGGTTGATATCCGGGCTACGTGTTGGCCACTCCATACGAGTAATGTATCTCTTTAGTAGGTACACATTCACAATGAAACCTATTTGAGGTCGGCCAATGTCTTGCACAAAAATAGTATCCTCATCCAAATTAACTATAAATGGCCCAACGTGTTCATTAAGGATTTCTTCCACATACTCGTATCTTACGCTAGTTAAAGAGCCGTTTTCTAAGAACACCAGTCTTGTGTAACTCTCAGATGAATTTATCATACTTCCGTGAATCTTTCCCCTGTTATTCAATACACTCTATGTCTTCAATCGTGCTTGTAGAGTATAAATTTTGATTCGGAGAACATGATTTTCGACCAATCTCCAAAAGTTCAATTAAAATGGTTCTGGGCATGTCTTAGTCTTGAAATACGACCATCACGCTCCAGTTTAAGGCCATTTGCAGGTCTATGTGGTTTTGGGTTACTTCCTACGAGGCGTCGAAACTGATTAGTGAGTTCAGTTCCTTCGAGAAAGCGATTACGAAGCATGGTATTCACCAAGTATCGATGTTCTCAAGCTTTGGTACACCAAGTTCTATCTGTTCCTGATCAACGTTGGTTAGAGCCAGTTTCCTCGTAACGTCGGAGAACTCTTTGTACTGTTGACACACCGACAGTCCTGGCTGTATCGCGCTGACTCCGGCCGGTTTCTAGCACTGTGAGAATTCTTGTGCATTCTTCAGTTGTAAGCGATATGATTAAAGGTTGAATAATAAATATTGAACACTATCAATATTGTTTATATACCCAGTTAAATGACAGATCAGAAACAAAAGCAAAATCAAATGCAGTAATTTCGTAGTTCCATCTGCGAAAGTCTCCTTTTTCAAATTTGATTTTTTTATACATAACCTTTGCAGTAAGTAAGAAGTTTTAATACCTTAAGTATTTAATTGTCTACTAACCACAATTTATTTCATTACGTAAGCATCTTTAGTTTCCAATATTTATAGGATTTTTAAGTGACCCGAATTCATTGCTCTCACGTGTATGTAAGAAAAGAATGAAAAACAAATACTTAAAACTCCTCAAACACCTTGTATTTCTTAGTATAATACGCAATCTAACATAATATATCTCGGAGTACAAATTATATTAATATAAAACACCAGAAGCTTAGGTTTAAGCTTATTGAATCATAATTTATGTGGTGCGGTCACATTTTAGAAATTCATTTATATATCACTGTGAAGGTACGAGAGTATTTTGGTTGCTATGGGAAAATATATCTTCCAAATGCGAATGCAAATGCAGTCCAATTAGTCATTGCACAGTTCCACTAATCACTTAACTGCAGTCCACAGTCATTCGATTAGCTTCATTAATGGAATGAAACGGGCATGCATATTTGTGAATTCTACTTTTCTAGGTTATTTTTTTTAATATTCCGACTTGTTAAAATCTCTTTAGTGAAATTTATAAAAGTATTTGAAACTTTATTAGAATTTTTTTCGTTTAGTTTTCAGTAAAAATATGAATCACATAAAATTTTATACAAATCAAATATATTTTCGGTACTATTTTATAAGTGTATTTTGTAGTTCCCAGGCTTCATGTTCAATTTTTTATCAGACGTTTAGGTGTTCATTGTTAGTTTTCCCTTAATCTTGTATATTGTGACAATGGGTTATTGATTTCTACATTTCTGAGGAAACAGGGATATATTAGCAATTCTAATGTGTCGTTGTCATCAACATTTCATACACGAAGGGTTTTGCTTGCGGTTACTACGTGACATAAATTTTCTTCGTATTTTATTTATTTAATAAATATGACTATCCGGATATTGTCCCAGAGATGTTTAAAATTATTTATCAACCAATTTTTGTGATACAATAGAAAATATGTTTCACACAAGTTCAAAGGTTAAGGAAATCATTTTGTTGTGTCTTTAACAAAAAATTTTACATAATATTTTATTAATAAATAAAGTAAATAAATATTTTGACAAATAGTCCCAGACGGGGTAACCAGAGAGAACAAATTGCCAAGTATCCTTAAAACTATCCTTACATACATCTTACGCTTTCAACGAAAACATACATAAAGACATAAATGAGTACTTCTTAGCATAATATGCAATCTAACACAATAAGTATCTAAGTGTACAGATTACATTAAAAAGTTACGTTAATTGGGTGATCGTAATGAAATTCAATAGAGCCGAGTTCAATCCCTAGGAGATAGGCTCGTAACAATGTTTTTTTATGAACTTATGTGCGGTACATAGTGTTTTTCGACATAAAGACTGCGACAAGCCCACCACCTGTCACGTTATACCAAAATAAGAGCCGATGAAATGATAATCGAAAGGACTAAATTGTCTTGAACTATGGATACCCCTGAATTAAGAATTGCGTGAAGATAAAAAAAAGATATGTTTCAAACCTGCCATATTGCGAATCTATTCGTTCCGGTTTTAGTTGGTCAAAGAAAAGAAACTTTCTGCTTACCCCTAGTGAACAAGTGTACTGTTTTTCTTGAATTCTCGATAATGCACCCCTTGCACCTCACGTTTCACGAGACCTTATTTGGAACAGGCGGTGAGCCGTCTTTGTTACCAAGCGAATTTCGTACTTAAGTGTTTAAAAAACTCATCGGTACAAGCCTTTCTGGAACTCGTATTTTCTGATTCAAATTCCGATCCCCCTACCACTCGGCTGTTGTGACTATACTTATCATGGCTTCCGATATTTTAGTGTGTAATGTAATTTATTTTTTTGTTATAATAAAATAAGAAAATACTGTATAACATTCTAAAAATGGCGATAAAAACACAGCCTCTAGCTTAAAGTTAATCCATCAACCGGAGCGCAACAAGGCTCACTTTGTGAGAGATTTACGAAATCCTCTCTTAGTATTTGTCTCGCATTCACAATACACTCTGTTTTTTACTTAATAAACCGCACGTTAAGTGTACCTTTTAGGTACACTTTCTCCAAAAAATATAAAAAACGGAAAATCATTTGTAAAATATAGAACAATAAGGACGAATCTAGCTAAATCTAACATTACTAGAATCTAATATTTTTGATTGTCAGCGGTTTATATATTACATATATATAAACCGCTGACAATCAAAAATATTAGAATAAATAGTATTGTATATTTATTCTAAAATCTATAAAATATTCCACTTACCAATTTACAATATTTTTCTCAATAATCATGAATCCTTCCAAAATAAACTTCTGATAAATTACATAACCTGAGGTTAAAATTTTTATTGTAACCTATAATTATTAAATTGTTTTTTTATTACTAGATTATACCCGCGGCTTCATCTGCTTTTTCATTTAGAATAATGCCGCCTTTTTTTTAATTCCCCAGAGTAAAAATCACGTTATGTCCATTTCCAGAGCCCCATGGTTGCCGACATACAATTTACTAAATTACTATTTGTTAATTTAGTAAGTTTTGTATCAATATTTTTGGTACATTTTATTATTAACTAGCAGCGAAACACTGCGTTGCTCGGGTCGATACATCGCACCTCATGGTACACGTAATGGTTATAAAATCAGTTTCTCTATTCATTTTAAAATAATTTTGAATATTATAAAATATACTCAATATTTTAAAATTTTTAGGAATGTTTCATACATTTTTAATACTATCTAAAACGTAAATCTATAAAATATTCGACTTACCAATTTACAATATTTTTCTCAATAATCATGAATCCTTCCAAAATAAACTTTTGATAAATTACATAACCTGAGATTAAAATTTTTATTGTAACCTATAATTATTAGAGTACAGAAAAGATATGGTATACCTCGATTGATTTTTAGCCAAAGCATACTTCTGGTCACTATATAGTGAATCGATGAATGTTATATTTAATTTATTCTAAATTATTATATGGTGAGGAGCAGTTCAGAGATGCGCGCGACGGTACCATAATTGGACGTCATTTACAATTTGTATCAATCAATAATAACTAAGACGTAGTTTACTCCGCATCGCCAGGAGCGCTGATCGCCATATCAGCGTACCGCCGGTAGCTCTAGCTAAGACCTAAGAAAAAGATTTCCGGAACCGAAAGATTTGCAACATTTGTCCCTTAATTTTTTTAATTCTACTCCCATAAAAAGGAACTTTTCACTACGCGGCCTAGGGCATTTCAGAATATGTTTTTATCATTAAAATCTCATGAAAATAAAAATAACAGTTTGGATTTGCGAAACAGGATGTTTTATCCGTCTCGTTAATGCATACGTATACGTACCTCGCTATATAAATCTAAATAACTTATACAAGCAATTTATAAATAAGAGCATCTTTTCTGTCTTTTTCATCTCAGCATTTTAAATGTTATATGTATTTTGTTTAAGATAAATAAGTATTATCTATATTTGTAAATCTCTTACTAAGTGAGTTTCTGTTGAGCTTCAGTCGTTGGATTAGCCTAAGCCCTGGGAGCTATTTTCTTGTATTGCGTATTTTCATATACTCGAGTAAGCAAAAGATATTTTTATATATGAAGAGTTGATTAAATTGCTTTTTTAATACTAGATTCTACCCGCGGCTTCGTCTGCTTTTTCATTTAGAATTAATGCCGCCTTTTTTTAAATTCCCTAGAGTAAAAATCACGTTATGTCCATTTCCAGAGCCCCATGGTCGATACATCGCACCACATGGTACACGTAATTGTTATAAAATCAGTTTCTCTATTCATTTTAAAATAATTTTGAATATTATAAAATATATTCAATATTTTATAATTTTTTAGGAATGTTTCCTACATTTTTAATACTATCTAAAACGTTCTAACGTGTCTAAAAATGTTATTACATTTTAGAGCTTCCTCGATCAATCTGGATTATTTTTATTTATTTTTATTCGGGCAATCACCCCTATTTGCTAAATATTTTTGTACCGAGTTCTTTACGTCGCATTTAAAAATCTTACAGTTACACATATTTTTCAAAAGTTTGGGAACAAACTTCCCACTGTACTACTACTACTAGCGTGTACTTAATTTTTGTTGATAATTGTTCACGTATAACAAAACTCAAAATCTGCTAACTAAAATTAAGTATCAAATCTCTACAGGATATTTTAATCTGTTTATTTATTTCTGGTATTACTATTCAATTTATGAGAAACTCAACAATCTTCACACCAACCACCTGAACCAGTTCTGTGGTAATTACAAAGACAAAAGAGAGAATAAATTTTACCAAATTAGACGAATATCGGTGTCTGTATTAATAAGGAAGAATATGTTTGCATGTGTTCAATACGTGTATATGGTATATGTTAAGCGTGTACGGTGTACCTATAGATCTTTGTCCACAACATCAGGTATTTTGTTTAAGATAAATAAGTATTATCTATATTTGTAAATCTCTTACTAAGTGAGTTTCTGTTGAGCTTCAGTCGTTGGATTAGCCTAAGCCCTGGGAGCTATTTTCTTGTATTGCGTATTTTCATATACTCGAGTAAGCAAAAGATATTTTTATATATGAAGAGTTGATTAAATTGCTTTTTAAAACTATCTAAAACGTCTTAACGTGTCTAAAATTTTAATACATTTTAGAGCTTCGTCGATCAATCTGGATTATTTTTATTTATTAAGGGCAGTCACCCCTATTTGCTAAATATTTTTGTACCGAGTTCTTTACGTCGCATTTAAAAATCCTACAGTTATATATATTTTTCAAAAGTTTGGGAATAAACTTCCCACTTACCGTAAAGCATGTAATTAATTTTTGTTGAATATTGTTCACTCAAACTCAAAATCTGCTAAGTAAAATTAAGTATCAAATCTCTACAGGATATTTTAATCTGTTTATTTATTTCTGGTATTACTATTCAATTTATGAGAAACTCAACAATCTTCACACCAACCACCTGAACCAGTTCTGTGATAATTACAAAGACAAAAGAGAGAATAAATTTTACCAAATTAGACGTATATCGGTGTCTGTATTAATAAGGAAGAATATATTTGCATGTGTGTTCAATACGTGTGTATGGTACACGTTAAGCGTGTACGGTGTATATGTCTTTGACCACAATATCAGGTATTTTGTTTAAGATAAATAAGTATTATCTATATTTGTAAATCTCTTACTAAGTGAGTTTCTGTTGAGCTTCAGTCGTTGGATTAGCCTAAGCCCTGGGAGCTATTTTCTTGTATTGCGTATTTTCATATACTCGAGTAAGCAAAAGATATTTTTATATATGAAGAGTTGATTAAATTGCTTTTTAATACTATCTAAAACGTTCTAACGTGTCTAAAAATGTTATTACATTTTAGAGCTTCCTCGATCAATCTGGATTATTTTTATTTATTTTTATTCGGGCAGTCACCCCTATTTGCTAAATATTTTTGTACCGAGTTCTTTACGTCGCATTTAAAAATCCTACAGTTATATATATTTTTCAAAAGTTTGGGAATAAACTTCCCACTTACCGTAAAGCATGTAATTAATTTTTGTTGAATATTGTTCACTCAAACTCAAAATCTGCTAAGTAAAATTAAGTATCAAATCTCTACAGGATATTTTAATCTGTTTATTTATTTCTGGTATTACTATTCAATTTATAAGAAACTCAACAATCATCTCACTAACCACCTGAACCAGTTCTGTGATAATTACAAAGACAAAAGAGAGAATAAACTTGACCAAATTAGACGGATATCGGTGCCTGTATTAATAAGGAAGAAAATGTTTGCATGTGTTCAATACGTGTATATGGTATATGTTAAGTGTGTACGGTGTACCTATATATCTTTGACCACAACATCAGGTATTTTGTTTAAGATAAATAAGTATTATCTATATTTGTAAATCTCTTACTAAGTGAGTTTCTGTTGAGCTTCAGTCGTTGGATTAGCCTAAGCCCTGGGAGCTATTTTCTTGTATTGCGTATTTTCATATACTCGAGTAAGCAAAAGATATTTTTATATATGAAGAGTTGATTAAATTGCTTTTTAATACTATCTAAAACGTAAATCTATAAAATATTCGACTTACCAATTTACAATATTTTTCTCAATAATCATGAATCCTTCCAAAATAAACTTCTGATAAATTATATAACCTGAGATTAAAATTTTTATTGTAACCTATAATTATTAGAGTACTGAAAAGATATGGTATACCCCGATTGATTTTTAGCCAAAGCATACTTCTGGTCACTATATAGTGAATCGATGAATGTTATATTTAATTTATTCAAAATTATTATATGGTGAGGAGTAGTTCAGAGATGCGCGCGACGGTACCATAAGTGGATGTCATTTACAATTTGTATCAATCAATAATAACTAAGACGTACCTTACTCCGCATCGCCAGGAGCGCTGATCGCCATATCAGCGTACCGCCGGTAGCTCTAGCTAAGACCTAAGAAAAAGATTTCCGGAGCCGAAAGATTTGCAACATTTGTCCCTTAATTTTTTAAATTCTACTCCCATAAAAAGGAACTTTTCACTACGCGGCTTAGGGCATTTCAGAATATGTTTTTATCATTAAAATCTCATAAAAATAAAAATAACAGTTTTGATTTGTGAAACAGGATGTTTTATCCGCCTCGTTAATGCATACGTATACGTACCTCGCTATATAAATCTAAATAACTTATACAAACAATTTATAAATAAGAGCATCTTTTCTGTCTTTTTCATCTCAGCATTTTAAATGTTATATGTATTTTGTTTAAGATAAATAAGTATTATCTATATTTGTAAATCTCTTACTAAGTGAGTTTCTGTTGAGCTTCAGTCGTTGGATTAGCCTAAGCCCTGGGAGCTATTTTCTTGTATTGCGTATTTTCATATACTCGAGTAAGCAAAAAGATATTTTTATATATGAAGAGTTGATTAAATTGCTTTTTAATACTATCTAAAACGTAAATCTATAAAATATTCGACTTACCAATTTACAATATTTTTCTCAGTAACCATGAATCCTTCCAAAATAAACTTCTGATAAATTACATAACCAAAGATTAAAATTTTTATTGTAATCTATAATTATTAGAGGACTGAAAAGATATGGTATACCCCGATTGATTTTTAGCCAAAGCATACTTCTGGTCACTATATAGTAACCGATAGAATCGACGAATGTTATATTCAATTTATTCTAAATAATTATATGGTGAGGAGCAGTTCAGAGATGCGCGCGACGGTACCATAATTGGACGTCATTTACAATTTTAAATACTTTGTTCGTTATGATAAGAAGGAAAATATTAAATAAAGAACTTTGGGTCCTGTTTTGTGGTTGTTAAGCCACAACGAAAAAACATTTTTTATGTTAATAAATGTTTCCAAGTTATTGGACTATGTAAATCGATTTCAGTAAAGTATTTTTAAAACGCTTTTTTTAATATTACTTCTTATTCAATCAGATAAATGGAGCAAATATAAGGTATTGTATATTTGTTCCAATTGCTGTAGAGACGATTGGTCCGAGGGCCCTCGCGCCACGCATTTTCTAAAGGAATTGTATCCGGGACTAGTTGTAGCCGGTGGGGTAAAGAGAGCTGGTTTTTTTCGATCAAAGATTAAGTCTAATCATTCAAGGTGGTAATGTAACCAGCATTCTTAGCATCATGCCTCCAGAATTAGGATTGAAAATCGTAATTACGTTTTAAATCAATACAATGAAAAAAGACACAAATACTTGCTATTTTACAACATCTTTACCACGAGAAGTTGTGATATGTTGCATTACTAGGTTAGGCTTATTAGTAACGAGCTGTTTGTTAGTTGTTGCGGACTACCTGTCACGTTGTTTAAATAAGCTCTGATGAAATATGGGGCGAAAGTATTAAATGATCTACACCTCGGTGACGGAAAATGTGTAAAGATAAAAAAGTAGAGACAGTAGTAGGGACATATAAATCTCTATCTACATTCACACATTTTATTCATATTATTAGGAGATATTATTTAACGACTTCCTTGGACTAGTGTCTCATACATCTGTTTTCTCTCAAACTCTTGTTTCTTATATGACACTATATTATATCTTTGTGCCGAATTTCATCCAGATTTTTCCAGTCAATTAATTATTCTAACTTGCCCATTTATACAAGAAGTGCGATTTATCCGTAAGAAATATAATTATTTTTCAAAGTTATAAAAAGTTAATAAAGATGGAGTTTTCAAGTAAGCCGCACCTCTTACCGCCATTATTATATCTATCATTGTGTAACATAGTTATAGTATTGGCGATCCTATATGTGGATAGTCAATATGTGGCATGCAAATTTTTTAAAACTATATCGAATAAGGCCATGTCATGGACGAATGTTTAACTTTTGAGCAACATGTGCATCAAAAAATTGGAAAGTGTTTTGGATCCTTAAATACACTTTATAAAATTCGCCCCTTTTTAAATATAAATATTATATTTAAAAAGGGGCGAATTTATATTATATTATATAGAATTTATATAAATGTTATATTTATAAAGGCTTCGTCTTTGCAATACTTTGGTATTACCGCATTTAAACTATTATGACTTGGTATACGGTCCCTGTTTAGTTCAAAAAAATAAGTAGAGAGTCCACAGAGTACACAATGCATGTATGCGTTACTGTTTTAACAGTATACAAATTTATTATTAAAAGAACAAACCTTGGAGGCAGGTACTTTAATCAAATAAGTTTGGCTGGGGTGTGTTTTTGTCAAAAACATCTATATTCGCCACCATATTTCAATATACATAAGCAAAAATTTTATATTTAATTTAAGCTAGTATTGTTAAGTTACTAGTCGGCTGTGACAGAATAACAGCGGTGATCAGTATCACCATTCGGCTGAGTCACAGTCCTTTTTGTCTCTCCATTTTGTTATTTTTCTTTTCTATAAGCTATGTTGTGCAAAGTATTTGTGATTTATTGAGACAAATAAAGAATTATTATTATTGTTAGCAGCGATTGTTATAACTACTTATTGAAGGAACTGAGAAAAAAAAATCAAAGCCTTCGTCTCCTTATTTAGGTAAATTCGTAAAAGAGTTATTCCTTTAAACTCTGAAACCTTTCCTCCATCTTATTACTTTTATGTAAATGAAGCTCGTTTAATCTGCGGCCTGAAAAAAAATTTGCATGTTTTTGCTAGTGCTAATAACACGGGCGTCAGATTTAGCATAAATCCCGTTTCTCATGATAATAAGCTTGACTTATATGAATGTTGTTCCGAGGATTTATCCATCAAAGGAACACACAATGTACGAATAAAATTAATTAACTTAACCTATATAATTATTCTTTACGAAGACATTTATATAACTGAAAATACCTATCTCTGGACAAAACTAAAATTATTTGGTTCAGACCTTAATGAATTCGAAGAAGCCGTATCGATATTCAAAGCTATTTACCTTTGTCGCCTCTTATGAAATCCACGGAAAGAAAGGGAGTAGCAATATTCTTACGCCGTTACCACACAAAAAATCTAAACATACGTAAATATATAAATAAGTAATAAGTGTATAAATACTTAAATATACATACTTAATTACATTCTAAGTCCAAGCCAATGGCTTGAATTGTACATAAGTATCACTACAGGCTCACCATCTGTCACAGTATTCCAAAATAAGTTTCGATGAAATGTGAATAGAAAAGACAAAACCATCTAGATCTCTGACCACCCCAATATTGTTAGAAAATGGATTTCATTAAAACTTTAGATATCATGATGTATAAATAAAGACTTGAACTATATGCTAATATCCTCAAAACTTATTTAATAAAAAGTTGAGTGTACATGGAATGGAGTTGAGAGTTTGAAACAAATATTATTTACTTAATATGCGAGGAAAGGAAGTTTGTAATATATTTGCTAGAGCATGAACTTTTAGACAAACTACTTTTCAGCACATCAAACTTTTGATATTTATATTAGCTAGCCATTTCATAAGATCGAGTCGTACGTACTTAGTGAGTACGTATGATGCTCTCTTATGGCGATATATTACATAAATATAAAAAATAAGTAAAAAATAATATCGTTCCGCCAATCCCAATATAGGGGTAGACAGAGTTCTCGACAATTAAGTATTTAGCTCAGGTGGTGAGCCCGTCGCCATCTTAATGCCAAGCCAACGATATAATTAAAACATAAGTTTTTGAAAAAACCAATAGGTACGAGCCTGCCACCAGGCGTTCGAACTCGGGTCTCTTGACTTGAATTCGGACTACTCAACCACTCGGCAATCGTGTCTTTTTAATAAATATACATTTATAATTTTATATATATATATATATATATATATATATATATATATATATATATATATATGTATATATATATATATATATATATATATATATATATATATATATATATATATGTATATATATATATATATATATATATATATATATATAATGATGGCGACAGGCTCACCACCTGAGCTAAATACTTAATTATTCCCTATATTGGGAATGGCGGAAAGATATTATTTTTTAATTATTTTTATATTTTTGTAATCTATGGCCATAAGAGAGCATCACACGTACTCACTAAGTACGTACGCCTCGATCTTATGAAATGGCGAGCATTTTCTAATATAAATATCAAAAGTTTGATGTGCTGAAAAGTAGTTTGTCTAAAAGTTCATGCTCTAGCAAATATATTACAAACTTCCTTTCCTACATATATATATATATATATATATATATATATATATATATATATATATATATATATATATATATATATATATATATATATATATATATATATATATATATATATATATATATATATATATATATATATATATATATATATATATATATATATATATATATATATATATATATATATATATATATATATATATATATATATATATATATATATATATATATATATATATATATTTATAAGTAATAAACGACTTTTTTTTAATAAACGAGTAAAAATATTTAAAAAGAACATACAAAAGTATGCCCCAAACGAATTTGAATCCTAACGAATCTATCGTAAGCAGTCACTACCAGCCCAGTTACCGGGTCATATTTTTTCATTATACTTTAATCGACGTCATTTATAAAAAAAAGTAGAAATCGGAAAATAGAAAAGAAAAATACTCAACACGGTAGTGCTACTCCAGGTAAAACAATTTCCTCTTCTTTTAGTTTCTTCCGGAGAGGTGGTTCCTGGTTAAATTTCGTTTTTGTTGTCTATTTTACAATTGTCTAGTTTTTTCCACTTTTTAATTTAAACTTTTTTTTTTTTTTTCATTTATTAACATGGACCACAAAAAGGTATCAATACATTTTTAAATTACAATAGAGACAAAGATAAAAAGATAATTTCATTGTGAACCCAACACTGATGGTCACAGCTTTGATTAAAAACAACATTTGATTAAAAGGAGCAAATAAAGGCATGTGTAAACTTAACAAAATATGTACATTTGAAAGTGATATTAGCGTGAAATATATATATAGCAATTATTTCTGTGTGTATGTGTGCATGTGCACGCGTGTAAACATTTTATGTATGTGCATGTGTATGCTTGCATCCAGTAAGTGAGAAATTTTATTATATTAAATTATTAAGGTAGTGTATTATCTTACTCCTATAAATACAGGGGCCGTAGGTAAAATGTCAATTTCATTGAAGAATTTGTTATGAGTGGACAACATACGATTGATGGGACACCTAACTCCAGCATTAGTTCTACATAGTGCGGTAGCAAATAAGTCATGATTACGCGATGATCGCATGTGTGGCCTTGATGGAATTTTGTAATCTAATTCATTGGTAAGTTCAATACAATTAAATTTGTTATGGCACATATTGTATAAAATCATTGCATCTAATTGAATACGTCTAGATTTCAAGTCTAACAATTTATATTCATATAATAAGTTTTTATAAGACAGACGTTTTTTATTGCATTTATAGTTAATATACCTAAGAAATTTCTTTTGTACTCTTTCGATATTGTTTATATAGGTATAGTAAATAGGACTCCAAATAGACACTGCATATTCTAGTTGGGGTCTTACTAGCGATTTAAATAAATACAAATATGTAGTAGGATCATTGAAAAATTCTCCGGAGCGAATAACAAAGCCATACATTTTATACGCCTTATTAACAATATTTTCTATATGTATATCAAAATGTAATTTAAAATCTAGAGTAATTCCAAGATCCTTAACTATATTGTTTGTTTCAAGAATGGCATCACAAAGATTATATTGATATGTAACATAATTCTTTTTTTGGTAAAAGTTATGCTCTTACATTTATTGAGACTAAGTTCTAGCTTATTTTCATAGCAGTATGCAGAAAAATTATCAAGATCCTCCTAAATCTTTTGTAGTCATCTGAATTATTAATAACCGAATAAATGTTTAGGTCGTCTGCATACAGTAAGAAATTACAAAACTTAAAACAGTTGTTGACATCATTTATAAATAACAGAAATAACAAGGGGCCTATAATGGAACCTTGCGGTACTCCAGAAGTGACGGGTTTATAATTAGATTCATAGCCCTTCAATACAATTTTTTGCGTTCTATTAGTTATATATGATTTAAACCAACGCCAAAGATTACCTCTTATGCCATTGAAAGCCAATTTTTCAAGTAGTATTTTATGTGTATAACTTATTTCTACGTTTGTGCTCTTTTTTAGTGCAAAATAATCTCATATATTATATACAATGTGACCAAAATTCAATATACCAACTTTATACAAATTAATATAAGTACAATATGGCTAGACCAACATCATACTTCTCTTTTTATTTATTTTTCTTAAGGCATAAAAAGAATCTAAATTTTCCACAGAGGCGAGAGAGACACATTGACTTTCTGAGATAGGGCGTTGCCACGGTATAGCAGATGTTACAGGTTGAATTCCGCCCGAATTTGTTATATACTTGATTTAAAACCACTTAGTAATATAATAACAAGTACCTCAACATATTTCAAAAATTTCGAGCCATGAAAATAACCAGTTATTGAATAAGAAAAAGGAAGACTGGAGAAGAGGAAAGAGCTCTGGCGCACTAGACGAAATTATTTCACACTGATATTCTCGATCAAGATGTCTCATTCATGCAGCAACAAAAGCTGCCGCTTTGTACGGCACCAGACATACAGCTTTGCTGTTATGTGATAAATCATGGCAAAATTATATATTATATAAATTTTCTCATAGTCTCTTCGCTAAAAACAGTCGTTATTACCAAGTTAATAAAAAGCACGGTAACTTTTATATTTATAATGCTAGCTTAACGGTTACCATTAAAATATGTAATGGACACTTTGGGAGTACCAACAGAATTTAATTAACAGCGCCTGCAGTTAATGCGTTATTCATGTGCAATCTACTTGTACGCTATAACGGGTATACTAATTTAACGCTAAATAAATGTTACCAAAAATGTATCCTTAGTTATTTTATAAAGCGAATATAAAGCCGTGTCTCTTCGTGTTTCGCTCTACACATTACACACAAAATAACACACACGTAGTAACATAAAAAATTTTGTGACGAGATCTAGACGGAAATTTTGCTCAAAAAACAAAGTAACGAATACTTTTTTACAGGAGCAGAAATGATTAGTCCAAACTATGTCTAAGGATCAAATCAAAGTATATGTAAATACATATATAGATAGGGACAATATCACATACATTGCTCCGATCCCAATGTAACATGCTAAAGCACTCAAGATATGGGAATCGGAAACAAAGAAGGCACCACAAACACCCAGACCCGAGAAAATGTAAAAAAAGTGATTTCTTTACATTGACCCGACAGGGAATCGAACCTCGACTCGAGATAGCGACACCTTGAAAACCAATGTTTACGCCACTCGTCCACAGAGGTTGTCGTCACATAATGTTAATAGATAGGATATGATATACATGTATAATGTTGATTTATTTAACAGTTTAAATTTGAAATCAGTATTTACTAAAATAAATTCATGGTTGAAATACACTTAAAGTGTACATAAATAATTAAATATAATGAATTACTTTTGAAAAAAACATTTGTAACCTACATTTCAAAATATCTGCTGTCTGATTTTGTAAGAGCTTTTATACGAGTTCAGTAATGAGCTCACATAAACATGTCGCAGTTGTTGTCGCAGTTCAGATTTTTTAAGTTGTAAGTAACATTTAGCAACTGTTTTGCAGTAATATCATATTTATTTACGAGTATATGAACATACTATCATACTCGTACACGTAGAAAAAGGTTCATGTCTATACTATCCTTTATTTGTGTGCAAAGAATCACACACACACAAACACACGCGGTGCGCACACGCACTCACCCACACGCAGCTTTGTATAATCAACACACCTGATAATGGCAATGCCAAATACATAGCGCTCGGACGCTATTATCCGGTACCGATCTACTTAATTTTGGTCTAGTATACCGACATCAGTCGATAATCAGTATTTTGAAGGCTTCTCCTTCAGTCGCTTGTTACGACACCCACGGGAAGAAAGATGATATACTGATACTAAATAGCGTTGAAATAACATTAAGACATACCCAAAAATATCCTGTGCTAATAAATCTTAATCGAATATTTTAATTGCACCAACAGCATAATACACATAGAAGCGAACAGCATAGAAGAGAGCTACAACAGACAAAATGATAAGGTGTACGCACACAGTATTGAAGAAGCGAGCAATCGTATTCCGCGTGTCCAACGAGGTCATTTTACATCCTCGCTCATGGTATGGTTGGGAGTTTCTTATTGGGGCTTAACAGAGGTACATTTTTGTGAGAAAGGTGTAAAAACGAATGCAATTGTGTATCAACATACAGTCCTAACGAACCTTGGGGAACCTGTTTCTCATACTATGTTCAATAACAGGCATTGGGTATTCCAACAAGATTCGGCGCCAGCTCATAGAGCCCTCCTCCTGTCCAGATTTGAATCCATTAGATTACAAGATATGGCAACACTTGGAGGAAAAGGCGTGCTCAAAGCCCCATACCAATTTGGAGTCACTCAAGATATCCTTGATTAAGGCAGCCGCCAATATTGACATGGACCTCGTTCGTGCTGCGATAGACGACTGGCCACGCATATTGAAGGCCTGTATTCAAAATCGCGAAGGTCATTTTGAATAAAATTTAGTGTCATAAAAATCTATGTTTTATTAAGTTAATTTTGATACATAAAAGGTTACATAATGAATAAACTTCTTTCAATTATTTTATATTAAACATGTGACAGAATTTATGACCTGACTAGGTAGAATATCAAAAATTGTTTGTTTTCTTTTATATTAGGATTAAAAGCTTTTATTTTGTGTAATTTTTCTGATAAGAATATTGTGGTAATAAGACATATTCTAATAATAATTTTAGCAATGTTGTTTTTTTGGCAATGCAATCTTGTAGCCGTTTCTCGGAGGGATAAATATTTGGCAGAATACTATCTTATGAATATTTTTAATACCAGATCATATTTAATAAGACCCTTTCAACAGGTCAAAGAACCAAAATTTTTATATTTGGTGCCTCCTATCGCACGAAAAGGATTCACAATGACGTTAAGTTGAGTAAAAAATCGTATCACGCTCCGAAACCTGCTTACTTGCATTAAGAAGCTTTGGTCCCTTTCGATGATCATCGCGTTGACATACGCGATAGCTGACGATATATCCAGCCTCAATGAATATATATCCGGTTTAGAAATACATCAAACAACGTTAAATAGCCTGCCTATTCCACTCCCAATAAAGGTCGTCGTAGCCAACCTACCACGACGTTAATCATCATCAGTCGCAAGCTTTGCAGAATAATACATTTGAAGAACGCTTTTTGAGTCTATTTCTAACATCGGGTTAAGGTTTTAATATCTTTATATTACCATCAGTTTATTTTATAAGTTAGAAAATTCTCTACCAACTATCGGAAAAACGTAGATATGGCCAGTATTCATAGCTATAACAATGATGACGACCAGATCGCTAAGTTGATAGTGACCTTGCCTTCGCAGCTCAGGGTTGTGGGTTCGAATACGGCTGAAGCAAACATTTGTGTGATGAATATGATGAGTGTTTTACTCGAGTGATGCACATATATACGTATTTATAAACAAGTATCTATATAAATATCTGTGCATGTAAAAAAAATATTATACATTTACTTGGACATTGTGACAGCTATACTCTACCTATTAGGTTGTCCCAAAGATCTTCATCGTCTCTTACCTCTGCCTACCCCAGCATAGTAAATCGCATGACAAAAAAATTACAGTAATTTGTGAATGAAGTTGACAAAGGTTTTTTTATCTCCGATTTATCAATAATTTATCTGCGTTCAAAATAATGTATTTCAATGGAAGAAATCCTGCCTTTATGGTACAACCCAGTGATGTGAAAACAGAGACAATAGATAATCATGAAACTTACAAAGGTTTGAACTAATTCAACACAGTCTGCAATAACTACCTGAGACAGTGTGATTTATTGAAGCTTCAATTACAATTACGTGAAATACGTACATTCTGTTTGCGTATATCTAACTATATGTAAGGTTTTTGCGTTGCTCCACCCTAGAGTAGCGTAACAAAAATATTTAACATTCACTAGGACGTCACTTAACGCTAACATGTAGATCTCAAGTTAAATATATCCCTTTCCATATATTTTTGAAACAAATTTAAATTAAAATATTCTGATATTTGTATATAATGTAATTCAGTTTCCTGTGAACAAAACTTTCGAAGGTGGCGTTAAAAATTGTTCAAACTTTCATCGACCACCGCTCATTGTAAATAAAACGTTAGAACGTGGCACTGACGTTTGCACAGGTTGAATAAAAAAAAACATTTGTGGACAGAACTCGTCGAGGGTTACGAAAATAACACAAACGAATAAGAAAAGTTTTGGCTGTTTTACAGTCTCTCACCAAAAAAATTTCAGTTTTTGTATCAAATAGGTAATTTACATATTTTTTTATACTGGAATCATTAAACTTAATTACAGAATTTTTGATAACCTCCGTGGACGACTAGCGTGCTCCGGTTTTCATGGGGTCGCCAGCTCTGAGGTCCTACAAGTCAAGTGCTTTAGCTACTTATTTTAGGTTCGAAGATTGCTCCGATCCCAAAATTGTCAATGCGTGTACTGTTTTCCGTATACATATGTACGGAAATATACATATCATCATATTTATGAGTTTATTTATTTATTTTTATTGGAAATTATAATTCAATTAATTCCTTAAGCTTTGCATTTCAAGCATTTCATTTCACTCAACGTTAAAGTTAGTAAATTGATCGATGAATTGATAGATTGAAGTTAAAGTTAGTAAATTGATTATTTTTAGAAGAATCTCGATCAAATTAACTTCAAATTTATAAAAAAATTAATTAATAAGAATTTCAAAGATAAAATATTTGTGAGATAATTTTTGCGGGAAAATCAGGAAAACAAACAATAGGAGGCTGCAAGTGCATTACCCCACCCTGCCTTTGGAGATAAGAAAATAGGAGAGAAAAAGTGGAGAAGTGGATCACTTCACAATGTGTGCTTTAACTACTGCTTAAATGGCCTAAATAGGAAATAATAAATCTCCGCCAGATTAAAACCACGGTCACAGAAATTAAGGCTTAAATATTTTAATTTAGCGTCGAAATTACTTAGCTAGAAATTTACACATGTCTTGGTGTGTGGTGATCTATAATATACAGTCAATATATCATACCTCAAAGTATAGAAAGTACTAAGTCGCTACTGTGAAAAGTCTGCTTAGTGCTTTCGAATTCGAAGTGCATATTGTGAAGACAAAGCTAAAAAATAAAGACTTGAATGCTTGTTAAAAAAAAGTCAATGGATTTTTTCAAAAACTTACGTACGAATTATATCGTTGGCTTGGACATTTAGGCGGCGACGGGCTCACCACCTCTCACGTTGTAACAAAAATATCTTCCGTGGAGGGTGGGTCGAAACGACATAATTGTCTAGACGTTTGTCTACCCCAGTATTGGAAATGGCATGAAGATATTTATTATCATTTTTTAGATTTCACGGTAAACATCAAAATATTTTTGCTTGCCTTTATATCAATATTTTCTTGCTATTATGGGTAAATATTTTATCTTCAATTTGCAGGAGTACCAACTTGTTAAAGAGTCCTCGTATACCGGAGTGAGCCATTAGTAACTTCAAGCGAAAATATACAAAAACATACTGGATTGAAAATATGAAGAATATTTTATGACACAAACTAAACATGCTTCTTCAATTGTGTATCCATCACTATCACTAGTTTAGTTTTAGAGTTCGAAATATTTTATAGTAATCTCGAGTTAAAATAAATTTTGTAATTCATGGTATACAGTACAATTTTATTGATTTTTAAAGCATACAAATCATGCTGGACTTAAACAAAGAGATTAAAGATAAATTAAATAGAATAATTTGCCTATTTTACACATTATTTCTCTTTAATTTAATATCAAAATGTTTAGCATAGCTTATATGCTTTAAAATCATTAAAAATTGCAAAATGTGTAATTATCTATAAAAATAGTTTTAAACCTACTACTTATCTGTCTAGAGCTCTATCTACCCCAGTATTGGAAATATCGTGAATATATTTTTACAGCCATAATAAAGACATGATAACTGATTGCAATCATCTGTCAGACCCCCCATCGATGTCGTCAAAAATAATCAAACAAGAGGTGGGACCCTTTTCACTCCTACGTAATAATTGAACAAATTAATATAGATTTTGATTGAGAGCATCCAGTTTATCATTGTTCAACCGTTACCTTATAATAAATTGATGAATACTTAATAAAATAATATTAGATATATACGAATAATAACCGTGGAAGTTCCTTTTTATCCCAAATTTTTACTGTAAAATAGTAAGCCGCAGGTGATACCATCCAGCCTATAGAAGTCGACGGCTAAATTATCATACACATTTTCTCTACAAAAGCCTCTCAAATATGAAAACAATTTATCCAAACAATTCTCCAAATTTCCGTATTCCCCGACACACTAGTTATTATTTTATACTAGCGTTACCCGCCTTTTGTGATTTAAGAATCAGTCAAAATTAAAAATAAAAACCGTCTACGTTTTTACTGAAGTTGACGTGAAATCTCTTTAAGCTTTATTGGAAAGTCTTTGATGTAAAAAGAAAAAGTCTTGTGAATTTGAAAAATAAATTACTTTTGTCTTAATTTTGTTCGTTGAATTCGTTATAAAATGCGTTAGAAAAAAGCTTAAAATTCTTAAACACAATTTGTTTTATGAAATTGTAAGCACCGCTACTATACAATACAATTATAAGGACAATTTCCTAAAGTTTTTTCTGTCTTGGTGTTCTTAAACACAAGGATTAGAATACCGATATCACATGAGTATTATAGTTCCGTAATTGTACAGAAAACTAGTAACCATTTAAATTTTTGGAATTTTGTATTTATAGGAGAATTGTCTTGAAGTGGACTTTATGATGACGATGTTAAACCAAAATATTTCAATAATGTATTTCAGCCTGTGTTATTAAGCATGTACAGGTTTTGATAATCATAATTATCAAGCAATACAACCACAACAGTGTTTTATCGACGTAATAAAAAGCATAAAAATTACTTTTAAAAATGAATCACCATTTTTGCAACTGTATTATATGCCGGAGATAGTAAATTTGTCGTCTGTTTGCCGCGAGTCTCGAGAGGCATTGAAAATGTGCTTCAAAATGCACCAATGTAAAAATTTCAAGTGTCGCTGGATTAATATTTACAAGAGGTGGAAATATGAATAAATAAAAAAGTCTTTTTCCGTTTGTTGCATTGGCATATTTTTTATGGGATTAGGGTGAATAAGGATCTAAAAGTTTTAACCTGATGTGACTACTGTGATGTGACTACTGTAGTCTACTGAAGTGAAAATTTATGTATGTTTAATCCAACAACCCTACATAGAAATCATGTTTTAAGTCTCTTTCAAAACCTTGCATTTTCCTGAGATAAATATATGATTTCCCCTAGCGGGATTCGAGCATAAGAAACTACTGTCAATGATACAAAACACAAACTCACGCCTATGATGCTATACGACATAAAACACTATGTAAATTAAAGTCTAGTTACATTAAATCTATCACCAATATACCAAGACACATGAAATTCATTACTAGGGATGAATGTGTAAAGTACAGAAAATACTTCTTCCGTATTATACAACATAGAGATGGAACCAACGAATATCATTATCATAAGTCACCCGGGACAGAAATGTAATACGATAGAATGCTACTCAGGTTATAGCTATAATTCTTTTTGGCAGGCACATAATAAAGACAAATAGCTATATTTACGTTCGCCTAATGATCGAAATTGTATTGCAGTTTCACGTGGCACGTATTTTATTTCTTTGATTAAAGCTGAATCATGTACCGCGTTTGTTAATGTCGCTTTAATACGATATTGGTAACTTATAAACTAGTACGTATAAATGTACGTGGCAGGATACTTGTTTTATGAGAACCAGATTCGATTAATGTACGATACATTACAAAAAAAATTTAAATTATTTTAAGTCCTGAATTTACTATGTGCTTAATGACTATTAAGTCTTTTCAACCTACATTCCCCCAGCGCTTATTTGGATAACGAGGTACGTGATGGGCCTTTAGTTATCTTAAAGTCAAATCCAACAATGCAAATGGTATATGATTCGAAATAACTAATTACTGCGACCTTTTTTTCTGGGTATCGAAGTTCTCGGGCAAGACACACCTGATAACAACTGGTGACAATCTAATATCCTTGTCTACTGAATGTTTGAATCCTTTATGTATGACTACTAACAGCTGCTGAGTAGGATGATTTCCGATTTTACCACGACCGTAGTAGATATGTTCCAAAGGTATTATTTTTACAAAATTTATGTACAAGTTATATTGTTGCCATGGTGATGTCCATGGCAAAATTATGACTTGTACATAAGTCGGCGGCAGGCCTGTCTCTATCTCAGTGGAATAGCGTGAAGATATTTCTGTGTTTTTAATATTTTCAAGAATCAATTTTTTAAATAATAATCCTTTACTTTATACTTATTTCAGTAAAGTAGTTTTATTTTCTCATATTATTATTGCTAAAGTTAGTAATGTGTCTGCGAATGCCATGTTTAAACATTTGTGTGTCCCATGTTAACTGCTTTAGGGCACCAACGCTAACCACAACAATGACAGGAAAACTGTTCGAGAGTAATTTCATGAAATAACACTACGAAGGATAACAGTTCCCAAATGTGCATTTATCGCCGAATATTAAAAGATAATATAAAAAGAATTGAAATGTATTACAAATAAATAAATGTAAATAAATATCTTCACGCAATTCCCAATACAGGGGTAGACAGAGGTCTAGTCTAGACAATTAAGTCCCTTCGACCCACCTTCCACCGAAGAGATTTTCGGGACAACGTGACAGGTGGTGAGCCCGTCGCCGTCTTTATGTTCAAGCCAACGATTTAATTCGTACATAAGTTTTTTGAAAAACCCAATGGTACGAGCCTGCCAACTGGGGATCGAACTCGGGTCACTCGACTCAAAATTCCGACTACCCAACCACTCGGCTATCGTGACTTATATACGTGAAAATGTATTACGATGAAAAAGTATATTTCAGGGCATTACGAGTCCATGATGTTTATATTAAATATGGGATGGATGGTTTGACGAGGCAGGCTCGCGGACAATAGGTGGGATGTCGACTTGCTATATCGATACATATTTATAGGAACAAACCAGCCAACCAAACCATGTTATGGAGTTACGAAGGGAAGTCCACAAAATAAAAAAAAAATTCCGAAAAAAAATTCATCATTGTAGAAGCGTGCTCGTCGCTACCCCTGCCAGCCCTTTTCAAGGCTCGCTGGGGTCGCGCTTCTACACAGCTGCGCACCCATGCCAACGAGGGTTAGGGCATCCCCCCAAGGCAACGCACACCAGCTCGTCTCCGTTGGTGTGGAATACAGCGAGCAAAGCAGGGATGGGGACCGGCACCCGTCACGCACAGCCCGACCGCCGTGTCGGAGGAGGTGAAGGTGGAGGACGGAGTGCAGAGTTGGCTCGTGGAATGTTAGAGGATGCTTGAGAGATAAGACGAATGAGTTGATCTATATAATGAAAGAAAGAGAATTAGATGTCGTGTGATTTAAAAAAAAGTGGAGATGCGATCTCTTCGTAAAATGTGCGGCGTTACCATGGCCGACCGAAAGCGAAACGAAGAGACTATCAATATGGCAGGTTTGAAAGATGACCTTATCACTAAAATTGATAAAGGGTCTGCTTCGATGATTTGGGCATGTTGAGCGAATGAGTGAGGACCGAATGGTGAAGAAAATATATAGCGCGAAAGTTAATATTAAAAGGGGTCGAGGTAGGCCGAGACTAACTTTCGAAGACCATGTGAGCAAATTGCTCGAAGAGGAGAGGATCAAGAGTACTCCGATACCTAGACGTGCATGTATGAAGAAGATAATGAATCTGAAAGAAGCGAAAGAGGTATGAAAGGATCGTGATACTTGGCGATCTGTTCTCTCTGGCTACCCCGTCAGGGATTGATTTGCGTGAAGATAAGTAAGTAAGTATTCCGAAAAAGATGGTTAAAGATTTTAAAATGATTAGGATTTCTACTCTGTGCTGGCTCTCTGTTTCAACTGGCTGTGGAAGGCAAAGAATGCGGTGCCAAAGCTCCGATGTGAAAGATATGACTTAAACGTTGGTTGCACTGAACACACATGTGAAGGAAATTAGGAACAGTATGTGTTCATACAAGTGACTACATTATTTTAATTACTCTAAAGTAAGATAGTGATAACTGATATTAATTGTTTTGTTATTATTTTACATGCATAGTTCTATAAATAAAATGGATTATTAAGGCTTAAAGTCTCGGGAATATCATTGTTCCAACGTATTTATTTATAGGTAAACTTTTCAAAGGTAAACTAATAAATGTCTCTTACATACAACCTGCTAAATGAGGACCCAAGTCGTAATAACTGGGGCAAATTTTAACGAACTGCCAAAGTTTATGCAATTTATGCAAACTTCTATGAACAACGTTGATGAACTTGTGGGTCTATACGTGTGACTGTAATTACAAATCAAGTAATCTCAATTCAATTTAATAAACTTTAAAATAGGCTTAAAATAACAAAAGGTCTCTTAAATTTTTCAACAGCTATATAAGATAACTATTGTAACTATAAATAAGATAAATAGTATAAAAATTAGACCGAAAAATAGCAATAAAATTAGGATCGCAAAAGGTTAGACCTTCCGTTTAAAATTCAGTGTCAGGGTTATCCAAGCACCGTTAGATGAGAAACAAATTGCACTTTATTAATTGATTTATAGCGGCAATAGCCTAATGGTTTAGGGTGCGGACTATGAAACAAGACGTCGCAGGTTCGGGCCCCGCCATTCGACTATTGACGTAAACCAACTCCAGACACAAGCATTGCAGCTTAATTGGAGTGTTTAACAGGAATTCTAGTAATGTTAGTCGGCATTGCTAGTATTCTTTTTAAGAAAAAAAAATAATAATAAATTTTCTCGAAAAATTTATCATTAAATATTTTTAATTCTCTAGGGCAGTTTACAAGGTACTATTTTTTTATTTAAATTCATATGAAATATCAGCTCCTTTAGCTCGTTATATACACGGAATGTAAAGGCACTATGAATATTCAAAATATGTTGACCAATTCGTCACATCAACTTCGAAACACCACTGTATAAATAATAAGGCAGGCGTTGTTATATACTAATGAAAATACTTTTTAACCTGAAAAAACTAATCGTAGTTTTGTTTTAAGTTTAAAAAAAAACTTATAGTTATATCCTAAAAAACTTATAGTTAAAGAAAGCCGAGTGATTGAAAACGAATTTGAGTCAAGAGACTCGAGTTCGATCCCCAGGTGGTAGGCTCGTACCAGGAAGTTTATTTTAATACTTCTGTACAATTTATAACGTTAACTTGGTGAAAGCCTCACTACCTGTCATGTTGTCCCTAAAAATTTCTTCGGTGAAAGGTGGGAAAAGACTTATTTGTCTTGACATCTGTCTACTCTAGTATGGGGAATAGCGTCAAGATATTGTTAACATTATTTATTAAATATTAAGTTTACAGGTTGAAGTGAAAAAATACTTAGCAAATTAGAGTAGGCAGTTTTTTACACACGAATAGGCTCATGGTATTGTTTTCACAGACAATTTACTCTGGTAAATAACAATACATTTCTCTTCTCAAAGTAAGCATGTATGCTGGCTTCGCGAAAACAATGCTAAGTAGGCCATTCGTAGTAGCTTCATATTTCTTATGGTTTCAAGGTTTAAGAACCATGACTATCTCTTATAATGAAACGTAGCAACATGCTAATGGTTGTTTTAACTGCACATAATTTTTCACAGTGTACTTCAGTAATGATTGAAATGGTTTAAATTTTTAATTTAGAAGTTGATAGTGACCCTTTTTCTTTTTTTTTTTATCGTGGGGAAATACCTAACGTATACCCGTCCCGCCACGCCACGTGATGTCGGGCTCGCATTAAAGCCCCACGGTGTTCCGCCATCGCCGCAAGTTAGCAGGGCCTCGGGAAGGCATACGCAGATATCTGCAACTCCTCCCGCGGTGTCCCTTGGCAGCCCCAAGGCAGCCCTTCCACGGGAGTGAATACATCCCTCCCTCTGCTCTGCAAAACCTCATGGGCAACGAATTTTATCCCCCGTAATCCGCTATCCGAAGGCAAAATGGTTCAGGAAATGGCTGGTGCTTGGTGGTGCTTTTTTTTAAAAAACATTCTTAGAAAAAAAAGACCATTTCATACGTTCGAATTTTACTGCCGTGGATTTTAACCGTGCTAAATTCAGTATTTAAAATTGTTAATTTAGTAGTGCCAGTCCACTGATCGGACCTAGGTCACTAGCGTATAAAGCAACAGCCCTGTGAACTAGGCTACCACGGCTCATTAAGGGCCAACCACCCAGAGACATACTGGTTTGAATGTATATTTTGTAGACGGTTCTGTATTCTGAAATTGTGCTATTAAGCCTAGTATAAAATGTTTGTATTTTGTATTTTTGTAGATAGACGTTACTTTTTCACCCAATGACTTATTATATTGACTGTTTCTGTCAAAGCTAGGTTAGTAAATTATTATTTTATTTGATAACAAATCATATCTTCATTTAATTTGATATATTTTATACTTTCTCATGAACTCTAACGCCTTTAGAGACTTAGAGTACAATGATGACATATCACTGACGTAAAGCGAGTTTATTTTGAAACTAAAATATTCTTGGTTAAGTACAATGATGACATATCACTGACGTAAAGCGAGTTTATTTTAAAACTAAAATATTCTTGGTTATGCTTTCTAAGTTATAATATGGTTATAAATAAAACATAAAAAAACATAGAAATTTACGACAGCCGAGTGGTTGGCTGGTCGGAATTACTGAGTCACGAGACCCGATCGATCCCCAGGTGGCAGGCTCGTACCAATGGGTTTTTCAAAAAACTTATGTACGAATTATATCGTTGGCTTGGACATAAAGATGGCGCCAGGCTCACCAGCTGTCAAGTTGTCCCGAAAATATCTTCAGTAGAAGGTGGGTCAAAGGGACTTAATTGCCTACACTAGACCTCTGTCTACCCCTGTATTGGGAACATTTATAACATTTACCAACATACATACCGATTTTGTAACAAACAAACTTCGTCATTTATTTTATAAATTTAATTGGTAATAAAAATGAATAAAAATAAAAATTTGTGTTAATCATCTAGAAAATTGTTTATAATTTAGAATATTTTTCCTGAAAATAAGTCAGAATTGTGTACGAAGATTATTTTTAGGATATTAAAATTACATCACGTGACAACGGCGTAAAAAAATACCACCTGTTTCGTGGGTGGCTGTGGCAAGTGTCAACTAAGAGGAAAGCCTAAAAAGGGCAAAGGATACTGGCAGACGACGGTATGCCATCTTTTAAAATAAAATACCAAAATTAAACAGACTGTTTAATTTTGGTAAGTCACGATAGCCGAGTTGCTGGGTGGTCGGAATTTCGAGTCGAGAGACCCGAGTTCGATCCCCAGGTGGCAGTACCAATGAGTTTTTCAAAAACTTATGTACGAATTTCATCGTTGGCTTGGACATAAAGATGGCGCCAGGCTCACCAGCTGTCAAGTTGTCCCGAAAATATCTTCGGTGGAAGGTGGGTCAAAGGGACTTAATTGTCTAGACTTGACCTCTGTCTACCCCTATTATTTATTACGTTACAAAAGTATTGGATGAAACATTATCAAGATAACTCACAATTACAGCATCTATAGTTGTTCCATATTTGGTAGTAGATTCTTTTGGATTGTTGTTGATTTGCAATTGAAATTCTTTTTGAAGAAATGTCATTAATGGCATTGATTCAGCTCTTGCAAATTTACATTAAAATCTCCAGCTAATTTTAATGGTAGTTTATATTTATTCGTTTTAAAAATTATTGAACCTTTTTGACTATAAGGAAATGACCTTACATGTAAAATGAAATCTTAATGTAATTTACATAGTCACTAATATGAATAATATGAATATAATTAATTGAATATAAAAAAGGGATTTCAGTGTTTAATTATAAACCTTAAATCTCAGGTAATAGGGTGTAAATTAGTATACCTTTGTATAGCCACGGCATGCGTCGCCACGCTAGAAATCGATTTTACGTGCGGCTATAGATGTTTCACATTCAAAGTGATTTAATTGTATTTTGTATATAAAAAGAGCCCACCACCTGTCACGTTGTTCCAAAACTAATGTCCGGTGAAATGTGGGTCAAAGGACTGAATTTTGCAGACCTCTGATTACCCCTGTATTAGAACATGTGTAAATGTAATACATAAAGAAATTTTATATAAAAAACAGAGCTTACTTCAAGTAATTTGCTTATAACGATGAGGTTGTATGATGTTGCACATCTGAAAGTCCTATCGATTAGACGAATACGAATGATAATCATAATCCTTTGAACCGTGCAATAAAACCGAAAAGGCAATTTGCTTTAAGCAGCTGTACAACCATCTATCAATACTCACGAGTAATCAAAAACAGTCGCGAATCTCATTCATACAAGGAAAATGAACCAATAACAATTATTACCTTTTCGTGTATATATTTTCGTGTATATATTCGTGTAATACAGTTTAACATAATCATTTAGAAAAAATACATAAGTCACGATAGCCGAGTTGCTGGGTGGTCGGAATTTCGAGTCGAGAGACCCGAGTTCGATCCCCAGGTGGCAGTACCAATGAGTTTTTCAAAAACTTATGTACGAATTTCATCGTTGGCTTGGACATAAAAGGCGGCGACGGGCTCACCACCTGTCACGTTGTCCCGAAAAATATCTTCGGTGGAAGGTGGGTCAAAAGGGACTTAATTGTCTAGACTTGACCTCTGTCTACCCCTATTATTTATTACGTTACAAAAGTATTGGATGAAACATTATCAAGATAACTCACAATTACAGCATCTATAGTTGTTCCATATTTGGTAGTAGATTCTTTTGGATTGTTGTTGATTTGCAATTGAAATTCTTTTTGAAGAAATGTCATTAATGGCATTGATTCAGCTCTTGCAAATTTACATTAAAATCTCCAGCTAATTTTAATGGTAGTTTATATTTATTCGTTTTAAAAATTATTGAACCTTTTTGACTATAAGGAAATGACCTTACATGTAAAAATGAAATCTTAATGTAATTTACATAGTCACTAATATGAATAATATGAATATAATTAATTGAATATAAAAAAGGGATTTCAGTGTTTAATTATAAACCTTAATTCTCAGGTAATAGGGTGTAAATTAGTATACCTTTGTATAGCCACGGCATGCGTCGCCACGCTAGAAATCGATTTTACGTGCGGCTATAGATGTTTCACATTCAAAGTGATTTAATTGTATTTTGTATGTAAAAAAGGAGCCCACCACCTGTCATGTTGTCCAAAAACTAATGTCCGGTGAAATGTTGGTCAAAGGACTGAAGAATTGTGCAGACCTCTGATTACCCCTGTATTAGAACATGTGTAAAGATAATACATAAAGTGATTATATAAAAAAGACAGAGCTAAGTTCAAGTTATTTGCTTATACCGATAAGGTTTTATGATGTTGCACATCTGATCCTATCGATAAGACGAATACGAATGCTAATCATAATCCTTTGAACCATGCAATAAAACCGAAAAAGCAATTTGCTTTGAGCAGCTGTACGGCCATCTATCAATACCCACGATTAATCATGAACAGTCGCGAATCTCATTCATACAAGGAAAATGAACCAATAACAATTATTACCTTTTCGTGTATATATTTTCGTGTATATATTCGTGTAATACAGTTTAACATAATCATTTAGAAAAAAATACATAAGTCACGATAGCCGAGTTGTTGGGTGGTCGGAATTTCGAGTCGAGAGACCCGAGTTCGATCCCCAGGTGGCAGTACCAATGAGTTTTTCAAAAACTTATGTACGAATTTCATCGTTGGCTTGGACATAAAGGCGGCGACAGGCTCACCACCTGTCACGTTGTCCCGAAAATATCTTCGGTGGAAGGTGGGTCAAAGGGACTTAATTGTCTAGACTTGACCTCTGTCTACCCCTGTATTGGGAATTGCGTGAAGATATTTATATTTATTTATTTATTTATTTTATTTAGAAAATGTTTCACAAAATATTATGATTTGCGTGCATTGTATATTAGAACAATTTTGCTGTGGTTATATATTTATTGATTCACAAGCAATCATGATCATTAATTATAAGACGTTTTGCTGATTTTCTTTTTGGTCATAATTGTCCATTCATATGCATGAAAAGATGAATGATGCATGAAAAGATGTTTACCTCTCATGTATACACATATAACATTCTTATGTATAACTCATACTACTACAAGCTCCTACAGAAACTGATACTTTAATATACAAGTTATACTTTTATATGACTCATAATTATGTTACTTTTAAGTCCTCCGTAATGTACTTTTGTAGTTAGAAAATTTTAGTGCAGTTTCATGCAAATTTTATGATAGGATTTCTGTGAAATATTTGAAAACTCGCATTAAGCTCAATTGCGAGTATATTTTTGGATTCATTATGTGTTTATATGGGAAGATTTTAATAACTGAATTATCTGTTTTTTAGTTTTAAATTAAATAATTATGCCAGCCACAGTTTGAATTACGATGTTTAGTTTTACAAATTTTATATTTTTATTAAAAAGGTAAATTAACTTCTAACATCAATCACCAATTTTGTAAACATCTGAAAAAGATGAAACTTAAATTATTAATTATTTCTTATATTTTAATAGTGTTTACTAATAGTTACAAATCAGCGGGCCTTATTCCTGGTGGAATAAGATCGTGGTTCAGTATTTTTTGACAAAATCCTCCCACATGCTATGATTGACATAAGTTTATTGCTTCGTCTACTTAGAATAATCCTGTGCTTTTGTGCATTATTTTTTGCTGATGCTGAACGTCCTGAGATCTTTACTGAGTACCATTTGTTCGAATCTTTCCTTTTCAACAGTCAACATAATTTATTAACGAACTTACAGTCCAATGCAAAAATCCCAGAATAGCACGGTATCACCATATCAACTCTATGAACTAATATGTAATGTTTCATAGGAAGTAATTATACTTGCTCTCTATATCTTACGAACCGATACTAGTAATATAACAATTTTTGAGCAAATTAGTATATGTGTACAATCTAGACGACTTTTAGGTAGGATAGTGTACCTATGATATGTCAATGGTTGAAAATTTTAGCATTGGCACACAAATATTGTAAAAATCAAACCATTCTCTCCTTCATACCT
Organism: Sericinus montela; assembly: GCA_029286605.1. Lineage (NCBI taxonomy): Eukaryota > Metazoa > Arthropoda > Insecta > Lepidoptera > Papilionidae > Sericinus > Sericinus montela. Next base: position 6,685,024 of record JAGSMR010000021.1, read on the forward strand.
AAGAAATCAATTTTCTTTTGTTCATCCGTCAGGCATTCTTTGCAGTTTTAATATCCGAACTCTCCTCCATTTTCCAGCTCATAATTCCTATTCCTATTTCTGTTCCTATTCGTACCTATACGTACATGCGGTTAGATTGTGGAATTCGCTACCGCCTAACGTCAGAGATTCTCCTACTGTATAAATTTTTAAGACACATGAGAGATCATTAATTTACAACTTGTTAAATTTCTATTTTATTTATACTTCTGTACGTATGTATGTATGTATATGCGTAGAAGTATGTATATATAGTATGTATGTATGTATGTATGTCTATATTTAGTAAAGCACATACTAAGTTTGCCATTTAAGATACATCTCTCTTCCATGAAGTATAATTTAAAAAAAAAATATCTTCACGCAATTCCCAATACAGGGGTAGACAGAGGTCAACTCTAGACAATTAAGTCCCTTTGACCCACCTTCCACCAAAGATATTTTCGGGACAACGTGACAGGTGGTGAGCCCGTCGCCGCCTTTATGTCCAAGCCAACGATGAAATTCGTACATAAGTTTTTGAAAAACTCATTGGTACTGCCACCTGGGGATCGAACTCGGGCCTTTAGACTCGAAATTCCGACCAACCAACAACTCGGCTATCGTGACTTAAATTGTGAGTATAATTACATATAGGAATATATATAATTTCAATATAGGAATAAGCAGTGCACGTGTACAAGTATTTTCTTTCAATTATTCTTTAATTTTCTTGTGTGTACATGAATAAATAAAAAAATAAAGGACTGTAATGAATGAAATATTCATTACAGTCCTTACCATAATATTATCGTTATTTCGATATATTCCAACTATAAACGTTTGTAAATGTACGCATTCCTTATATGCAAGTTTGTAGAGAAATTATGTATCAGTTTTTATAACAGTTTATACGCGTACAGTACGCGTTTCAAGTATCAAAATAAGACCTTCAGGGAGTAAAGTTTATACATTTAAACAGGCAAAGTTTATACTACTAAAGCCTTGGAAATTATGTTGAAAGTTTTAACTGCACGTGTAGTTTTGCTATAGTAATTTTGCACTATGTTAATGGAAACAGAAAACTTTCGCACCGTAACATACATGTTTATCAAAAGCAGATAAATTTAAAATTTTTAGTAATGTAAACCTTTTTCATTGATACTTTTCTTACTTTTTCTTAGTCTTCCAAAGACAATTAATTAAATATAGATAAATAAATAAATAAATATCTTCACGCAATTCCCAATACAGGGGTAGACAGAGGTCTAGTCTAGACAATTAAGTCCCTTTGACCCACCTTCCACCGAAGATATTTTCGGGACAACGTGACAGGTGGTGAGCCCGTCGCCGTCTTTATGTCCATGCCAACGACATGATTCGTAGATAAGTTTTGAAAAACCCATTGGTACTGCCACCTGGGGATCGAACTCGGGCCTTTAGACTCGAAATTCCGACCAACCAACAACTCGGCTATCGTGACTTAAATTGTGAGTATAATTACATATAGGAATATATATAATTTCAATATAGGAATAAGCAGTGCACGTGTACAAGTATTTTCTTTCAATTATTCTTTAATTTTCTTGTGTGTACATGAATAAATAAAAAAAAAATAAAGGACTGTAATGAATGAAATATTCATTACAGTCCTTACCATAATATTATCGTTATTTCGGTATATTCCAACTATAAACGTTTGTAAATGTACGCATTCCTTATATGCAAGTTTGTAGAGAAATTATGTATCAGTTTTATAACAGTTTATACGCGTACAGTACGCGTTTCAAGTATCAAAATAAGACCTTCAGGGAGTAAAGTTTATACATTTAAACAGGCAAAGTTTATACTACTAAAGCCTTGGAAATTATGTTGAAAGTTTTAACTGCACGTGTAGTTTTGCTATAGTAATTTTGCACTATGTTAATGGAAACAGAAAACTTTCGCACCGTAACATACATGTTTATCAAAAGCAGATAAATTTAAAATTTTTAGTAATGTAAACCTTTTTCATTGATACTTTTCTTACTTTTTCTTAGTCTTCCAAAGACAATTAATTAAATATAGATAAATAAATAAATAAATATCTTCACGCAATTCCCAATACATAGGTAGACAGAGGTCTAGTCTAGACAATTAAGTCCCTTCGACCCACCTTCCACCGAAGATATTTTCGGGACAACGTGACAGGTGGTGAGCCCGTCGCCGTCTTTATGTCCATGCCAACGACATGATTCGTAGATAAGTTTTTGAAAAACCCATTGGTACGAGCCTGCCACCTAGGGATCGAACTCAGGTATCATTAAAAATGGTATGAAACAGGTATGATTAAAAATTCCGACCACCAAACCACTGGGCTATCGTGACTTTTAAATATAGATATTACTATAAAATTATGGGGGTCATTGTAGAAGCGTGCTCGTCGCGACCCCTGCCAGCCCTTTTCAGGGCTGCAATTCTACACAGCTGCGCACCCATGCCAACGAGGGTTAGGGCGTCCCCCTAAGGCGACGCACGCCAGTTCGTCCCCGTTGGTGTGGAATGCAGCGAGCAAAGCGGCGATGGGGACCGCCACCCGTCACGCACAGCCCGACACGGCGGAAGGTGGAGGACGTAGTGCAGAGTTGGCACGTGAAATGTTAGAGGAGGCATGAGAGATAAGACGAATGAGTTGATTGAAATAATGAAAGAAAGAGAATTAGATGTCGTGTGTTTGTCGGAGACCAAGCGGAAGGGCAGCGCTACTGAAGAGCTCCCTGGCGGGGCGTTAGCTTTATGGTCCGGTCCCGGAGAGCCAGAGTGCCTGCCAGGGAGTGGGGGTGCTGCTGTCGTCTCGGTTGGTCGATGTTATGACTGAATATAAGGTTGTGAACTCGAGACTTCTCTGGGTTCGCTTTAAATTGTGACTGACTAAGTTTGACTAAATATGGCAGAGCCTTAGGTATGGAATGGTAAGTGCAGCGGAGGACGTGTGTGGAACGGTGAAAAGAGGCAATTAATAAGAAGAAGAAAACATGGTTAGACTACTTGGCCTATCATCATCTTCTTCATACATACACGTCTAGGTATCCGAGTACTCTTGACGCTCCCCTCTTCGAGCAATTTGCTCACATGGTCTTCGAAAGTTAGTCTCGGTCTACCTCGACACCTTTTAATATTAACTTTTGCGCTATATATTTTCTTCACCATTCGGTCTACGCTCATTCGCTCAACCTGCCCAAACCATCGAAGTACTACTAAGTACTAGTTTTTATATAATAAAAATCTGCCTTATATCTCATAAATAATTACGAGTTAAGCAAAAACAGAAATAAAAAAAATGTGAGCCATCACGGGACGCCTGGCAGATGTGAAACATCGCCATTATTTTGTAAAAGTAATATGCAGAAAAGAACATATTGTGATAGGAAATAAATATGTCATAATGATAAAATAAAATATTACGATTTTATTTTATCATACAATAATATCAACAATATCGAATAGTTATAACATATTATTATTGGTATAATCCTCTAGATGTCGCTTATAAACAATTTGCTTTTTCAATACGCAGATTTCTGTTTAATTTATGGTGTTTTCTTTATTTTGCAGAAAAACAGTACCTTTCGTCGTAATGATATTTTATTATATACCTTTTGTTTTTTATGTAAAAACTAGACTCAATTAAGTATTAAATTTTTTAACTTCAAAATCCATGGTGTTAAAATCCCTTTTCTATAAGTTTGCTATAATATTGTTCTATGTATAATCGTTCAGAGTTCGGAGCATTTTTTAAAACATCTGTCAATCCTAATAATATTTTATGATATTCTAACAAGAGTACAAGAGCGCTCCTGAGTATTTAGATTTTTGTCAAAAATTGCTAAATCTTAATATGATTAATCCAATGAACAATGGTACACTAATCTAAAACTAGCGAAACGATTTGAAACTCTTAAAATTCATGACAAAGTAATGTTGTTATAACATATTATTGATATAATCCTCTAGATGTCGCTTATAAACAATTTGTTTTTTCAATACGCAGATTTCTGTTTAATTTATGGTGTTTTCTTTATTTTGCAGAAAAACAGTACCTTTCGTCGTAATGATATTTTATTATATACCTTTTGTTTTTTATGTAAAAACTAGACTCAATTAAGTATTAAATTTTTTAACTTCAAAATCCATGGTGTTATAATCCCTTTTCTATAAGTTTGCTATAATATTGTTCTATGTATAATCGTTCAGAGTTCGGAGCATTTTTTAAAACATCTGTCAATCTTCATAATATTTTATGATATTCTAACAAGGGTACAAGAGCGCTCCTGAGTATTTAGATTTTTGTCAAAAATTGCTAAATCTAAATATGATTAATCCAATGAACAATGGTACAGTAATCTAAAACTAGCGAAACGATTTGAAACTCTTAAAATTCATGACAAAGTAATGTTGTTATAACATATTATTATTGATATAATCCTCTAGATGTCGCTTATAAACAATTTGCTTTTTCAATACGCAGATTTCTGTTTAATTTATGGTGTTTTTTTTATTTTGCAGAAAAACAGTACCTTTCGTCGTAATGATATTTTATTATATACCTTTTGTTTTTTATGTAAAAACTAGACTCAATTAAGTATTAAATTTTTTAACTTCAAAATCCATGGTGTTATAATCCCTTTTCTATAAGTTTGCTATAATATTGTTCTATGTATAATCGTTCAGAGTTCGGAGCATTTTTTAAAACATCTGTCAATCTTCATAATATTTTATGATATTCTAACAAGAATACAAGAGCGCTCCTGAGTATTTAGATTTTTGTCAAAAATTGCTAAATCTTAATATGATTAATCAATGAACAATGGTACAGTAATCTAAAACTAGCGAAACGATTTGAAACTCTTAAAATTCATGACAAAGTAATGTTGTTATAACATATTATTGATATAATCCTCTAGATGTCGCTTATAAACAATTTGTTTTTTCAATACGCAGATTTCTGTTTAATTTATGGTGTTTTCTTTATTTTGCAGAAAAACAGTACCTTTCGTCGTATTATATACCTTTTGTTTTTTTATGTAAAAACTAGACTCAATTAAGTATTAAATTTTTTAACTTCAAAATCCATGGTGTTATAATCCCTTTTCTATAAGTTTGCTATAATATTGTTCTATGTATAATCGTTCAGAGTTCGGAGCATTTTTTAAAACATCTGTCAATCTTCATAATATTTTATGATATTCTAACAAGGGTACAAGAGCGCTCCTGAGTATTTAGATTTTTGTCAAAAATTGCTAAATCTAAATATGATTAATCCAATGAACAATGGTACAGTAATCTAAAACTAGCGAAACGATTTGAAACTCTTAAAATTCATGACAAAGTAATGTTGTTATAACATATTATTATTGATATAATCCTCTAGATGTCGCTTATAAACAATTTGTTTTCAATACGCAGATTTCTGTTTAATTTATGGTGTTTTTTATTTTGCAGAAAAACAGTACCTTTCGTCGTAATGATATTTTATTATATACCTTTTGTTTTTTATGTAAAAACTAGACTCAATTAAGTATTAAATTTTTTAACTTCAAAATCCATGGTGTTATAATCCCTTTTCTATAAGTTTGCTATAATATTGTTCTATGTATAATCGTTCAGAGTTCGGAGCATTTTTTAAAACATCTGTCAATCTTCATAATATTTTATGATATTCTAACAAGAATACAAGAGCGCTCCTGAGTATTTAGATTTTTGTCAAAAATTGCTAAATCTTAATATGATTAATCCAATGAACAATGGTACACTAATCTAAAACTAGCGAAACGATTTGAAACTCTTAAAATTCATGACAAAGTAATGTTGTTATAACATATTATTATTGATATAATCCTCTAGATGTCGCTTATAAACAATTTGCTTTTTCAATACGCAGATTTCTGTTTAATTTATGGTGTTTTTTTTATTTTGCAGAAAAACAGTACCTTTCGTCGTAATGATATTTTATTATATACCTTTTGTTTTTTATGTAAAAACTAGACTCAATTAAGTATTAAATTTTTTAACTTCAAAATCCATGGTGTTATAATCCCTTTTCTATAAGTTTGCTATAATATTGTTCTATGTATAATCGTTCAGAGTTCGGAGCATTTTTTAAAACATCTGTCAATCTTCATAATATTTTATGATATTCTAACAAGAATACAAGAGCGCTCCTGAGTATTTAGATTTTTGTCAAAAATTGCTAAATCTTAATATGATTAATCCAATGAACAATGGTACACTAATCTAAAACTAGCGAAACGATTTGAAACTCTTAAAATTCATGACAAAGTAATGTTGTTATAACATATTATTATTGATATAATCCTCTAGATGTCGCTTATAAACAATTTGTTTTTTCAATACGCAGATTTCTGTTTAATTTATGGTGTTTTTTTATTTTGCAGAAAAACAGTACCTTTCGTCGTATTATATACCTTTTGTTTTTTATGTAAAAACTAGACTCAATTAAGTATTAAATTTTTTAACTTCAAAATCCATGGTGTTATAATCCCTTTTCTATAAGTTTGCTATAATATTGTTCTATGTATAATCGTTCAGAGTTCGGAGCATTTTTTAAAACATCTGTCAATCTTCATAATATTTTATGATATTCTAACAAGAATACAAGAGCGCTCCTGAGTATTTAGATTTTTGTCAAAAATTACTAAATCTTAATATGATTAATCCAATGAACAATGGTACACTAATCTAAAACTAGCGAAACGATTTGAAACTCTTAAAATTCATGACAAAGTAATGTTGTTATAACATATTATTATTGATATAATCCTCTAGATGTCGCTTATAAACAATTTGCTTTTTCAATACGCAGATTTCTGTTTAATTTATGGTGTTTTTTTATTACATCACACAGCTGTGTGACATTTAATATGAGAGGTGGATACAGGGAATTACTACGTTATGTAATGGCTGTTTGAAAGCAATAAAATGGTACTGTATATATATCAGGTTTGTACTATGTGATTATTTATAAATAATCTCCTCAAATACGTAAACTTAAGTTTCCCTTTCAGTGAATCAAAAATTTTATTTTACTTTCCATTACTGATTGAAGTTTAAAAAACTTATCGTCCTCATACAGGCCAGTAATAAATGAGTTCAGTGATAAACAAAAGTAGAAATCATGATTATTGCAAGATATTAAGTTGTATACACCAGGACCTACCATCCAATACCGGCACTGCATAGGTGAGGGAAGCCCCTAATAAGAATAGAAAATATTCTATACATCATAATCATCTTAAATAGAAGAAGGCATATTTACTTGCAAGTGGTACTGAATCTTCGTAAGAGTCACTTTACCTATTTGAACATCCATAATATAGTAACCGATATGTAAACTTGAAGATTCTTCACTCGAAGAAGAGACATCACTTGAAGAATTTATCATAAACGACTTGACTTTAGTGAGTGACGAAGTAGAAAACGTAAAGGTTTTCAGACAAGACTCTTGCGTTTGATATTCAATGCTCCTTTTAACCCTCAGTAAAATTAGCAAAATTTAGCTTCACATTTATATCTAGTATTCTGAAATACTACTAAAACATTGCACAGTTCTGTGCTTTGCTTTGATTTAACAATAACAACGTCAACAATTTCCCGGGTAAAATTAGTATTATGTTATAATATTTCAAACAATGAAGTTTTCAATTCAGCGATTCTCTTACTAAACAATGCCAGAAATAAACGTTCTTTTAGAATAAAATTTGAATTTTCTGTGCTAAATTAAACAGTGAGTCTCTTTAAAAGCCATTTTACAGAAAATGGTAACTTTATTTAATAAACATTTATTTCGCCACGGCAAGCGTCGCCACGCCAACAATTCGGTTTACAAGTGAGCCTATAGATGTTTCACATCAAAAATATCTTCACGCCATTCCTAATACAGGGGTATAGGGGATAGTTTAGTCTAAAGAAAGCGTAAGGAAACTGTTTAGTCAGTTTTTACTTACCAATTTGTAGACCATACATATTTTTATATATACAAATAAACATATATATGTTATATATCCATATGTATGAAGATATATGTCGACCCTATAACTTCTAGTTCTATGCATAATATTACAAACGAAACTGCGGATAGGGTCCAATAATTTATCATTTTGTACAGCGGTGCTCTCAACTTTGATCGTGTAATTACTTAATTCTTTATTGGACATAAATCGGGCGGACATTAGTAAGTGGCCTGAAAATAGTCAAGGATTTGTCTCAGTCGAGTGCGCTTCACCTATTATATACGTTTCAACGGACCAGTTGATTAAAATGTTCAGATGTCTATTAATTCGAATTTATTTTATTTATCTTTTTACTGTCCATCGGTGCATTACATTTTGTACCTCATTTATTTTCGATATGATACAGAGCAGTGAAAGAGACATCTGAGTTTTTATTATATTTAAGTATTATAATACTAAATTATTTTTTTATATAACTTAATCACCGACAATTTCTCTAAAAATAGCCTCTTAGTGTAAATTCTGTTTTCATTTGCCTCAGAAATAGTACAAGCAATGAAAAGTAAAATGCATTTTGATACCGCCACGACAGTGTGCGATGAGGGTCTAAATAAAGGGTATATAAACGATACTATAATATAAAGGATTACGATTACTGTGATTGGTGCTCTCTCATTAGGCTCATCACTTGCCATGACGTCCCAAATTATCTTCAGTGGAAGATGGATCGAAATGTCTAAACATCTGTGGACCCCATTTCTAGGTAAATGCCTGAGAATAAAAAATGAGAGCCGTCATGAGACGCCTGGCTGATGTGAAACATCATTATTATTTATTACAAGTAATATGCATAAAAGATAATATTATTACAGAAATTAAATATAGCCTAATGAAAAAATGAAGTATTACGAATTTCTTACAGAAAATGGTAACTTTATTTAATAAACATTTATTTCGCCACGGCAAGCGTCGCCACGCCAACAATTCGGTTTACAAGTGAGCCTATAGATGTTTCACATCAAAAATATCTTCACGCCATTCCTAATACAGGGGTATAGGGGATAGTTTAGTCTAGAAAATTAATTCCCTCCGACCCTTCAACCGAAGACATTTTTCGGGACAACGTGATGGTGGTGAGGTCTTTATGTCCAAGCCATCGATATAATCATACAGAGTTTTTTGTGAAAAAACCCTTTGGTACGAGCCGGCCACCTGGGAATAGAACTTGGGTCTCCTGCCTCGAAATCCGATCACCGAACCACTCGGCTATCGTCACTACTACGATTTAAGCAATATTTTAGTATAGTAGTAGTCACGATAGCCGAGTAGTTGGGTCACCGGAATTCGAGTCAAGAGGCCCGAGTTCAAAAGAAAATAGTTTGTCAGTTAGAAATGTTGCGCTGAACTTCGCTATATCTACGCCAACCCTATAAGTTTAGGAGAACTGATTACAAAGGCATAAAATAAGCAGAAAAGCAAGACTTTTATCCTATCCAATTAATACCAGCTATATCTAGAGGTTTAGTCTAAAGAAAGCGTAAGGAAACTGTTTAGTCAGTTTTTACTTACCAATTTGTAGACCATACATATTTTTATATATACAAATAAACATATATATGTTATATATCCATATGTATGAAGATATATGTCGACCCTATAACTTCTAGTTCTATGCATAATATTACAAACGAAACTGCGGATAGGGTCCAATAATTTATCATTTTGTACAGCGGTGCTCTCAACTTTGATCGTGTAATTACTTAATTCTTTATTGGACATAAATCGGGCGGACATTAGTAAGTGGCCTGAAAATAGTCAAGGATTTGTCTCAGTCGAGTGCGCTTCACCTATTATATACGTTTCAACGGACCAGTTGATTAAAATGTTCAGATGTCTATTAATTCGAATTTATTTTATTTATCTTTTTACTGTCCATCGGTGCATTACATTTTGTACCTCATTTATTTTCGATATGATACAGAGCAGTGAAAGAGACATCTGAGTTTTTATTATATTTAAGTATTATAATACTAAATTATTTTTTTATATAACTTAATCACCGACAATTTCTCTAAAAATAGCCTCTTAGTGTAAATTCTGTTTTCATTTGCCTCAGAAATAGTACAAGCAATGAAAAGTAAAATGCATTTTGATACCGCCACGACAGTGTGCGATGAGGGTCTAAATAAAGGGTATATAAACGATACTATAATATAAAGGATTACGATTACTGTGATTGGTGCTCTCTCATTAGGCTCATCACTTGCCATGACGTCCCAAATTATCTTCAGTGGAAGATGGATCGAAATGTCTAAACATCTGTGGACCCCATTTCTAGGTAAATGCCTGAGAATAAAAAAATATAGAGGTCGTGGGTTTTAATCCCGCCCGTGTGAGTTGAAATTTTAAAAAACATTTTTTCTCTTTAATTTAAAGACAAAAAATATACATTTTACGATACTAAGATGTCAAAAACATTATATTATGTTTTTAATAAAAACTTGGCAACGTCTATTTTCATATCAGCCTATGTTCAAAGAATTTCAATAGAATTTTAGATAGCTTTTATGAATATTATGTAATTTCATATAACTAGCAAATGGTCGTGACGCTAGGTAAGCTAATTAATTACCTCATAATTACGTTCTCTTCCACAAGATGACATTGTTCAACGTTGTGTTTTATTACATGACACAGCTGTGTGACATTTAATATGCGAGGTGGATACAGGGAATTACTACGTTATGTAATGGCTGTTTGAAAGCAATAAAATGGTACTGTATATATATCAGGTTTGTACTATGTGATTATTTATAAATAATCTCCTCAAATACGTAAACTTAAGTTTCCCTTTCAGTGAATCAAAAATTTTATTTTACTTTCCATTACTGATTGAAGTTTAAAAAACTTATCGTCCTCATACAGGCCAGTAATAAATGAGTTCAGTGATAAACAAAAGTAGAAATCATGATTATTGCAAGATATTAAGTTGTATACACCAGGACCTACCATCCAATACCGGCACTGCATAGGTGAGGGAAGCCCCTAATAAGAATAGAAAATATTCTATACATCATAATCATCTTAAATAGAAGAAGGCATATTTACTTGCAAGTGGTACTGAATCTTCGTAAGAGTCACTTTACCTATTTGAACATCCATAATATAGTAACCGATATGTAAACTTGAAGATTCTTCACTCGAAGAAGAGACATCACTTGAAGAATTTATCATAAACGACTTGACTTTAGTGAGTGACGAAGTAGAAAACGTAAAGGTTTTCAGACAAGACTCTTGCGTTTGATATTCAATGCTCCTTTTAACCCTCAGTAAAATTAGCAAAATTTAGCTTCACATTTATATCTAGTATTCTGAAATACTACTAAAACATTGCACAGTTCTGTGCTTTGCTTTGATTTAACAATAACAACGTCAACAATTTCCCGGGTAAAATTAGTATTATGTTATAATATTTCAAACAATGAAGTTTTCAATTCAGCGATTCTCTTACTAAACAATGCCAGAAATAAACGTTCTTTTAGAATAAAATTTGAATTTTCTGTGCTAAATTAAACAGTGAGTCTCTTTAAAAGCCATTTTACGAAATGAAGCGATGCATTTTTCTAAAGAACACTACAACGATTACTCCTGCGGTTAAAGTTAACGAGTAGTACATTCAGTTCTTATGGGAATTGTAACCAGTACTAGGGTGATTTATATATCATTTTCGTGTCTTGTACTTATTTACCTAATGACCTGTGAAAGTCCATAGGCTTCGGGATTATGCCTACGCCTGCAACCCCATCTTCAAACACTAATCTGCTAACACTTTAGTATTTTTCAAAGTAATTACCCATCCATGTGCCTGTATATGGATACAGCGATGGTAGCAAGGGTACTATTTAAATAATATGCTTACGCCAATATCACACGATAAACAAGGATTTCCTTTCTAAAAACTTGTAAAATAGATATTGTCGCTATTCCAACTATTGTGCTACTTCAAATTTGAATTTTTACTATAACCATCACGTGGATAAGTAGATCAAATTGAACAATTAAATTCATTCATGCAATACCGGGACTAAAATCGATATTAACTGTTTAAACTAATTTCAATGAAATTTTAAAAAGGAAAGTGTTAATATTCTGGAATAACCACATGAGATTGCTAAATTTTAGCCTGAAAAATTAATAGCATGGATAAACTGAGAAACAAAGTTACATTAGTAAACAACGTTATTATAATAAATGACATGTCATTGTACTTATCACAGAGGGACCTACAGCTAGATCCACTCAATTCTTATCCTCCTGCTCAATGTTTAAGTCATCACCTCAAATTCACGATTTAAAGGCCAGCAACGCACTTTTAGCTCTTCTGGTATTACGAATGTAAAAGGTTTTAAATTTGGTAATAATTTATCTTTGGGATTAATTATATATCTTTATTTTTTAAAGTCACGGTAGCCGAGTGTTAAGGTGGTTTTTATAAGTTATCTAAAAAAAATATTTAAAGCCATAAAACTTGATCCTTTACTATAAAATGCATTATATTTATGCAATGCCTTAATATTTGCTTTGAAAACGGTACTACATACATAATAGAATTTAACATCCAATAAGTCTTTGTGTCCGTGATAGACATTTACTACAGAGTCCATTACGGAAAGCCGTCACCGGTGCTTAGATCAAAAGCCTATCATAAAGCTCATTCTATCCTTAATAGACTGGTTGTTAAACTCGATACGCCGTTGTTCGTGTCGAATTAATGACTAGGCACAAGTCTTCAAATATACAAGACTTCGATAATTTATGACTGAACTGGACACGTGTACACTGTGGCGTATTGGTTCAGTCCATTTAAAACAATTCATGGAGTCAACAACTCAGTGAATAATAATAATAACCAACACAAGCTTGAAGGGTGGTGGAGAAGAGTGAAATAACTTCCTATTAGCAGTCTAAGTTTAGGGGGTCATTGTAGAAGCGTGCTCGTCGCGACCCCTGCCAGCCCTTTTCAGGGCTGCAATTCTACACAGCTGCGCACCCATGCCAACGAGGGTTAGGGCGTCCCCCCAAGGCGACGCACACCAGTTCGTCCCCGTTGGTGTGAAATGCAGCGCGCAAAGCGGCGATGGGGACCGCCACCCGTCACGCACAGCCCGACACGGCGGAAGGTGGAGGACGGAGTGCAGAGTTGGCACGTGGAATGTTAGAGGAGGCATGAGAGATAAGACGAATGAGTTGATTGAAATAATGAAAGAAAGAGAATTAGATGTCGTGTGTTTGTCGAAGACCAAGCGGAAGGGCAGTGGTACTGAAGAGCTCCCTGGCGGGGCGTTAGCTCTATGGTCCGGAGTCCCGGAGGCGAGAGCGCCTGCCAGGGAGTGGGGTGCTGCTGTCGTCTCGGTTGGTCGATGTTATGACTGAATATAAGGTTGTGAACTCGAGACTTCTCTGGGTTCGCTTTAAATTGGGACTGACGAAGTTATTCCTTTTGGCTGTTTATGCGCCGGTGGCTTCGTCGTCAGAGCTGAGCTGGAGGAGTTTTGGGAGAATGTAAGAGAAGTTCTAGACTTGGTTAGAGGAAACGAAAGAATTGTTGTATGTGGTGATTTGAATGGATGGGTTGGTACCGCTCGGCCAGGGTACGAGTCGGTGCTTGGAATGTTGGCGATAAAAGGGTTAACGATGCTGGCAAGCTTATACTGGCTGTATGCAAGGAAAAGGGTCTTCTTGTGACAAACACTATGTTTAGTCACAAGAAAATCCATATGTATACTAGAACAAGAGAGAATGAGAGAAGTATGATCGATTTATTCCTGGTGGATGACCGACTGCGAAAACAGGTGATGGATACGCGGGTGTTCCGAGGTGCTGACCTGGGAACGGATCACTACCTAGTGATTACTAGATTTAGGGTCTGTTCGCGGGTTGGCGCCACCGGACGGCGATACCAGAACCACAGTCGGTCGGTAGCATCCGAAGCTGGAAGCTTCAGGAAGCGGACACTAGGAATAAATATCAAGCAAGGGTAGCCGAAAAGCTGGACAGCATTGGTGTTAGGAAAGAATGTGTGGAAGAAATATGGCAGAGCCTTAGAGATGGAATGGTTAGTGCAGCGGAAGACGTGTGTGGAAATGTGAAAAGAGGTAGTAGTAAAAAGGGTGATGCATGGTGGAATGACGAAGTGAAAGAAGCTGTAAATAAGAAGAAGAAAGCATGGGTAGACTACTTGGCCTCTAGTAATGATAAGGATATGAGAGAGAAGAGGAAAGAAAGATATAAGCTCCAGAAAGCTCACACGAAAGCATTGATTGAGGAAGTGCGTGAAAGGAGTAGAATGGAAGCGGACGAAAGGTTGTCGCACAACTTCAAGGAGAACTCCAAACTCTTCTGGAAAGAGGTTGGAAGGACCCGGAGTGGTGCGACAGCCTTAAGAATGAATAAAGTGCTTTCGGGAACCAATGACGTCCTCTCAGAAAAATCGGACGTCATGCAGCGATGGAGCGAATTTTATAGAGATGTATGTGTGTGATGATCTTAGTGAGGGATCCGGGGTGACGCCGTGACTGGTACGCCAGACTCGGACCTCGATGACACTGAGGTCATCAGTATGAAAGAGATTGAATGTGCGATTAGAAGTTTGAAATGTGGTAAGGCTGCGGGACTAGACAGAGTTACTGCTGAAATGGTCAAGTATGGTGGGCCACGCGTCTGGGACAGCTTTCATCTGCTGTGCAATTTGTGCTGGCGAACGGGGGCTGTTCCGGATGATTGGCGATCCGCGGTCATTGTGCCTTTATATAAAGGTAAAGGTTCACATTATGACTGCGGGTGCTATCGGGCGATCAGCTTGACCAGTTTAGCAAGAAATCTGAAAGATTTCTATGGGAGGCACAATGCGGATTTAGACCTGGAAGAGGATGCACGGATCAAATGTTTTCTCTCCGCATGATCACGGAGAAGCTTCTGGCTGCTAACCAGAAGATTTTCTGTGCTTTTGTGGATCTTGAGAAAGCATTTGATAAGGTTGTAAGGAAGAAAATGTGGGAACTGTTGCCGGGGTATGGTGTGGATGGTCGATTGCTAAGGGCTGTGCAGTCACTTTACTGTGACTGTAAAGCCTGTGTGCGGGTAGGGCATAACCTGTCACCCATGTTTAGCGTCCAAACGGGCGTAAAACAGGGTTGTGTCATGTCTTCCTGGCTATTCATACTGTATCTCGACAGCTGTTTACAGAAGCTGAAAGATAGCTGTTTGGGTGTGAAATTGGGTGACATAAAAGTAAATTGTCTGCTTTATGCTGATGATGCAGTGCTTATAGCACCATCAGAGGCAGAACTGCAGGCATTAGTCACGTGTATGAAAGAAGAATGTGAAATTAATGGTCTCCGTTTGAATGCTAATAAAACTAAGGTTCTGGTATTTGAAAGGGACGAAGAAAGAACGAAGTGCGAAATTTGGGTAAATCAGGAATGTCTAGAATAGGTGAATGAAATTGTATACTTGGGGAGTGCGTTTAGCCGGGATGGAAGATGTGATTTAGATGTGGACAGGCGTGTCGCTGCCGAGAACAAAGTCAATGGTGCCCTGACTGCGTTAATCAAAAGGCAAGGCGTTGTGAAAAGTGCACGCCTTGCAATACATAACGCAGTGTTGGTACCGACTTTGTTATATGGCAGCGAAACCTGGGTATGCCAGAAGAAGCATAAAAGCAGGTTGAATGCAGTGGAGATGCGATCTCTTCGTAAAATGTGCGGCCTTACCATGGCCGACCGAAAGTGAAACGAAGAGATTCGCAATATGGCAGGTTTGAAAGATGACCTTGTCTCAAAAATGGATAAGGGCGTGCTTCGATGGTTTGGGTACGTTGAGCGAATGAGTGAAGACCGAATGGTGAAGAAAATATATAGCGCGAAAGTTAATATTAAAAGGTGTCGAGGTAGACCGAGATTAACTTTCGAAGACCATGTGAGCAAATTGCTCGAAGAGAGGAGGGTCAAGAGTACTCGGATACCTAGACGTGCATGTATGAAGAAGATGATGAATCTGAAAGAAGCGAAAGAAGTATGTAGGGATCGTGACACTTGGCGATCTGTTCTCTCTGGCTACCCCGTCAGGGATTGTGCGTGAAGATAAATAAATAAATAAATAAATATGTAAGTTTAAAATTTATTAATCACTAATTTTGAAAAAATAATTGTAACTCAACAATATTACGTAATACATGGATGACAATAATCCCGGGTGATGTATGAGTCAATCGCTCCCAAGTAAATTCTATAATTCGGTTTCATTTGAATTGTGTAAATCAGTTCCAGTCCACTCTTTAATATTGGTACATAAATTGGTCTCGTAAATGGTCTTATAGGCATTATAAACGCAATTCCCAATAAGGAGTAGACTGAGGTCTAGTCTAAACAATTAAGTCCCTTCGACCTTCCATCGAAGATATTTTCGGGACAACGTGACAGGTGGTGAGCCCGTCGCCGCCTTTTTGTCTAAGCCAACCATATAGTTCGTACATAATTTTTTGAAAAACCCATTGGTACGAGCCTGCCACCTGGGGATCGAACTCGGGTCTGTCGATTCGGAATTCCGACCACCCAACCACTCGGCTATCGTGACTTTTTTAAAACAATGTTAATAATGTCTTTTTAATAATAATAATTCTCATTATTATTATTAAAAAGACATTATTAACATTGTTTTAAAATTTAGGGGTTCATTGTAGAAGCGTGTTCGTCGCGACCCCTGCCAGCCCTTTTCAGGGCTGCAATTCTACACAGCTGCGCACCCATGCCAACGAGGGTTAGGGCGTCCCCCCAAGGCGACGCACACCAGTTCGCCCCCGTTGGTGTGGAATGCAGCGCGCAAAGCGGCGATGGGGACCGCCACCCGTCACGCACAGCCCGACACTGCGGAAGGTGGAGGACGGAGTGCAGAGTTGGCACGTGGAATGTTAGAGGAGGCATGAGAGATAAGACGAATGAGTTGATTGAAATAATGAAAGAAAGAGAGTTAGATGTCGTGTGTTTGTCGGAGACCAAGCGGAAGGGCAGCGGTACTGAAGAGCTCCCAGGCGGGGCGTTAGCTCTATGGTCCGGTCCCGGAGAGCGATAGCGCCTGCCAGAGAGTGGGGGTGCAGCTGTCGTCTCGGTTGTTCGATATTATGACTGAATATAAGATTGTGAACTCGAGACTTTTCTGGGTTCGCTTTAAATTGTGACTGACGAAGTTATTCGTCGTCCAGAGCTGAGCTGGAGGAGTTTCGGGAGAATGTAAGAGAAGTTCTAGACTTGGATAGAGGAAACGAAAGAATTGTTGTATGTGGTGATTTGAATGGATGGGTTGGTACCGCTCGGCCAGGGTACGAGTCGGTGCTTGGAATATTTGGTGATAAAAGGGTTAACGATGCTGGCAAGCTTATACTGGCTGTATGCAAGAAAAACCATCTTCTTGTGACAAACACAATGTTTAGTCACAAGAAAATCCATATGTATACTAGAACAAGAGAGAATGAGAGAAGTATGATCGATATATTCCTGGTGGATGACCGACTGCGAAAACAGGTGATGGATACGCGAGTGTTCCGGGGTGCTGACCTGGGACGGACCTATCTAGTGATTACTAGATTTAGGGGTCTGTTCGTGGGTTGGCACCACCGGACGGCGATACCAGAACCACAGTCGATCGGTAACATCCGAAGCTGGTAGCTTCAGGAAGCGGACACTAGGGATAAATATCAAGCAAGAGTAGCCGAAAAGCTGGACAGCATCGATGTCAGGAAAGAATGTGTGTAGTAAAAAGGGTGATGCATGGTGGAATGACGAAGTGAAAGAAGCAGTAAATAAGAAGAAGAAAGCATGGTTAGCTACTTGGCCTCTAGTAATGATAAGGATATGAGAGAGAGTTTAGCTAGTAAAGTTTACTCGAAGGTTTTGACACGTAGGATGCAAGATAAATCGGAAAGATTTCTATGGGAGGCACAATGCGGATTTAGACCTGCAAGAGGATGCACGGATCAAATGTTTTCTCTCCGCATGATCGCGGAGAAGCTTCTGGCTGCTAACCAGAAGATTTTCTGTGCTTTTGTGGACCTTGAGAAAGCATTTGATAAGGTTGTAAGGAAGAAAATGTGGGAACTGTTGCCGGGGTATGGTGTGGATGGTCGATTGCTAAGGGCTGTGCAGTCACTTTACTGTGACTGTAAAGCCTGTGTGCGGGTAGGTCACCTGTCACCCATGTTTAGCGTCCAAACGGGCGTAAAACAGGGTTGTGTCATGTCTTCCTGGCTGTTCATACTGTATCTCGACAGCTGTTTACAGAAGCTGAAAGATAGCTGTTTGGGTGTGAAATTGGGTGACATAAAAGTAAATTGTCTGCTTTATGCTGATGATGCAGTGCTTATTGCACCATCAGAGGCAGAACTGCAGGCATTAGTCACGTGTATGAAAGAAGAATGTGAAATTAATGGTCTCCGTTTGAATGCTAATAAAACTAAGGTTCTGGTATTTGAAAGGGACGAAGAAAGAACGAAGTGCGAAATTTGGGTAAATCAGGAATGTCTAGAACAGGTGAATGAAATTGTATACTTGGGGAGTGCGTTTAGCCGGGATGGAAGATGTGATTTAGATGTGGACAGGCGTGTCGCTGCCGGGAAGAAAGTCAATGGTGCCCTGACTGCGTTATTCAAAAGGCAAGGCGTTGTGAAAAGTGCACTCCTTGCAATACATAACGCAGTGTTGGTACCGACTTTGTTATATGGCAGCGAAACCTGGGTATGCCAGAAGAAGCATAAAAGCAGGTTTAATGCAGTGGAGATAAGGTTTAATGCTCTTCGTAAAATGTGTGGCCTTACCATGGCCGACCGAAAGCGAAACGAAGAGATTCGCAATATGGCAGGTTTGAAAGATGACCTTGTCTCAAAAATGGATAAGGGCGTGCTTCGATGGTTTGGGCACGTTGAGCGAATGAGTGAAGACCGAATGGTGAAGAAAATATATAACGCAAAAGTTAATATAAAAAGGTGTCGAGGTAGACCGTGACTAACTTTCGAAGATCAATTGAGCAAATTGCTCCAAGAGGGGAGGGTCAAGAATACTCGGATACCTAGACGTGCATGTATGAAGAAGATGATGAATCTGAAAGAAGCGAAAGAAGTATGTAGGGATCGTGACACTTGGCGATCTGTTCTCTCTGGCTACCCCGTCAGGAATTGTGCGTGAAGATAAATAAATATAAATAATTCCTTCCTTCTTTTTACTCGTCTTAGGACGAGTCGTAGCAGTGGGAGTAAGACGAAGTCACGTGTTCGCTGTAGACTTCTTAAACAACCGGAACCTAAAAGATCAAATGCAACATAGCGGCAATAGCCTAATAGTTTAGGGTGCGGACTGCGAAACATGACGTCGCAGGTTCGAGCCCCGCCATTCGACTATTGACGTAAACCAACTCCTGACACAAGCATTGCAGCTTAATTGGAGTGGAACAGAAATACTAGTAATGTTATTCGGCATTGATAGTATTCTTTTAAAAAAAAAAAAACATTAACGCCGCGATACCATAAATCTAGACGAGTCGTAGCAGTGGGAGTAAGACGAAGTCACGTGCTCGCTATAGACTTCTTAAACAACCGGAACCTAACAGATCAAATTCAACATTAACGCCGCGATACCATAAATCTACCAGTCGGAATGATGTGTGAAGTGAGGATGGCGTGAAGATATTTTATATTTTTTATAGGAACCAATAAAATACCAATAAGGTAAGTACTCATAGCCAAAGTTCAATTTCATTCATTATTATATTTTGATAATTACACAACTTTGCTTAAGTAGATTGTTCCTTGCTGCGACTGTGTAAACAAACTAACAAGTTTAGTCATCAAGAGTTAAACAATAAGATTAATTAGATGAAGCTCCGTACTGCGTTTCTGTAATAACCTCTTTCGCACAGGTAGATCACTAATCATTATCTAATTATATATTAACTTGTAACTATTTTTTCCTTAGTAATCGTTTTTTTTTAATCTTTGTTTTGATTATTTGAATTTCAAATAAGTGTCACAGCGTTATTTTTGCGAATAAACCTTTATATATATAGCGAAAAACAAAACCCTGCATCTATATTTATGTCTGTGTGTGTATGATTGCGCTTCTTTAAAATATGTGAATTTATCTATTTATAGCATAATATTAATAGGCTGATCTTTTAAAATATTTAAAATATATACTCGCAACAACTGTTTTAGTTTTAGGGACGATAAAAAATCCATTCGTATTTACATGACTTTTCCTCTAGTCGATTCTTTTGATACCCACGGTTTTCCCCGCGTGTAACCTAAGCTAACGAATTCATACGTAGTAATTTCATATTGCTATAGTACCTATCAATCTACCTGCTCAGCGAGACTAAAAACTCTTAAGCTTTTGTAAGAGATGTCGCAGTAAGCCAAGTTGTATCTTTTTTTCGTAATATTTTCTTTCTACGGTATTTTTTTTCCCTCGACTTACAAATTCCGTTATTCCACTCGCCGTTGATTTATCATAAATGGTTCACAAAATATCCTGAGTACTGCTAAAAAAACAGCGCTTTTAATTTAGTCAGACTTTATTTTAAAAGTAAATAATTATTATTTCTTTTACCTTCCGACCTCTGACCGATGTTGTAAAAACAAAACCTGGGGTGGTTAGAGGATAAAAATAAAGTTCATTTCTACGGAGTTTAGATGGTGATCCCGTCACTTTATTAGCATTCAAGCAGTCGATGCAATACAGATACTTACTACCGTATGATACTATGATATAATGATAAGCATGAAAGCAATGCTTTGCTTGTTGCTAAATTTAATATAACACTTTGTCCCAAAAATATCTTCGGTGGAAGGTGGGTCGATAGGAATTAATTTTCTAGATCTCTGTCTACCCCTTTATTGGGAATGGCTTGAAGATATTTTTTTAATTTAATATTCTACGCCAATAAATATGTATATTACATATAAGTATTAACACTCATCATAGAATTGCTTGCACCTCACTTGATTCGAACCCACTACCTATCCTCGATGTCACGATCACTACTAATCAGGCTATCGGGTCGAAATAAATTACTGGCTCTAAATTAAAGTAATATAGTAATATTAAAGTATATGTGTCAACCACGGATATAAAAAAGTAAATTAAGTTAGAATCACACTAGAAAGGTTTCTCAAATAATGCTCAGAACAACTTTTATTAGCTAAGAAAGAGTCCCCTAAATCTTTCTTAAGATTCCGTCGTGATTTATGATGTCGTCAGGATACATTAATTAATCTTAGTCCAGTTATATATCTTTACGCGTATTTATAACATAGGTTCCTTAAAATAAAAAAGATTTTTTAGATCATACCACGATACTTATAACTATAGACCTTAAACATTTAAAGCATTTTATTAATAAGACATTTTTTCTAGCAATTTCCCATTATTTCTTTCACACTTACCTTTACCTTTCTCAAAGACCGGCAACACGTCCGCTATTCCTCTGGTATTGCAGATGTTCATGGGATATGGGGTGTTAGCCAAGTGAGTTTAGAGGTCATGGGGGTAGACACGTCTGTATTCCAGCGCACCTGGCCAGGAGGGAAAGGTAGAGGTAGCCTCTCTAACATTTATTATACAAAAAAATGTCATGTTGGAAATGAAAGAATTTAATTTTTATTTTTATTTTTCTAACATAGATTACAGTAAAATTGTATTCTGAATTCCAATTATCTTCATATATGTGTCGTAATCGCGTAGAGAGGGAACCGTGTCCTTGCCAAAATACAGGCTTCCTGAAAACTAACAACACAAGTCACCTTCTTCTTCTTCTTTACAGCCTAATTAGAGTCCACTGCTGAACATAGGCCTCCCCTAAAACTTTCCACAGTGAACGGTCCTCGGCCACCTGCATCCATCGACTTCCCGCAACATTTTGCAAGTCATCGCTCCGTCTCGTGGGGGGTTGTCCAATACATCGTTTGCCTCGAGACCTTTTTTCCCCAACGGTTGTCAAATCTAAAAGCTATGTGGCCGGCCCATTGCCACTTCAACGTGCTGATCCTAACGACTATGTCGATTACCCCGATTCTCCTGCGGATGTCTTCATTACGGATTCTATCACGCAGAAAAAAACCGAACATAGCCCTTTCCATAGCATGCTGAGCAACTTTGAGCTTCCTCATACGGCGTGCAGTGAAAGACCACGTCTCAGATCCAACAAGTTGGACTTACCCAGCCTGACAATTTGTCCTAGGTATACGTATTCGTCAACAACGTCGAGTGTAGTATTCATAACCGCCATTGGTCTGACATGGACGTTCGAAATTTGGGCGATGCTACAGTCTCTTCAGCTGTGGCAGATAGACTCTCGGTTTATCAAGGTGTTGAGATGTCTATATGATGAGGCTATGATGTGTATCCGAGTACACAGGACACCTATCTTAATTAATTTCCATGAATATAAAATTTCACGTGTGCTCATAATATTTATTTATTTTCTGCTATTGTTACAAAAATAAATACATGTAACTAAACAATATTAATTAAACAGTAATAATAATTAATATTAAACAATAGTAACCGTCGATGATTCAAAATAATCAGCATAGATACATATTAGTCAGTATTGGGTCTCCTGAGATCTGAATCTAACATTACTTGGCTCTGCTCTCTCACTTAGAAAAGCTATGGTCTAAAAAAATTAAATAAAGAACTCAGTCTAAACCTCAAACATATTTTATATAATCACAGAATCAAACATTATGATGAACAAAGGTTCAAAAATTATTTCATTTAATATAATAAATTTTTTGCTTTAAAAGTGTTAAAAAAATTCCTAATATACTAATTCATAATAACAGTTACTTTTACATACTATTCAGAATTACAGAATGTCTGGAAAAATTAAGTAAAACCAGAAACTTGAGTAAAATCTTTATAAAGTAACAATATCTGAATTTTCCACAACAAGGCAAACGCACTTCCAGGCTTTCAAAAGTGGACACAATCTAGAAAGGTACAACTCTTCAGCATTTTGAAATCTTACTTAATGCGGTTATTTAAGTGGTGCCAGCATTAGTGTTTGAACCTAGGTTAGTCATATACTTTGATTACAAATTTCCTGAGAAAGCATTTGCATATCTCAAATTTAGAATATAGTATATGCAGATTCAAAATTATTTACCGAGGATAAACTGACCAAAAACTTTATTTAGTAAACTCTTGAAAGCAAGAAAATGGATACCTTAAGTCATCACCACATGAAAATATATGCATGTATAAAAATTACAGCCAACTATTAAAGAAAATAAGGTACTCAGGTGCTTATGAGTGTAAATTTAAAAATAACATTGAGTACTACAAATGCAAAGAATGAACAATTTTTTATGTATTATAATTTTTAACAACAAATTCATTATTTTGATACATAGGTTCACAGCCATTTAGTTAATATATATAAACCACCAAAGAGCGCCATTAATTTAACACCAAATACACATGTAGATAACAAACATTTAGAAGGCACAACTTAGATTTTTAAATTTTTTTTAATAATTGTCTTCAGTCAGCAACAAAACACATCAAAAAGTAGTACACAGAGATGACTTGTAGATGACAAGACTTAGTAAGAGTTAGTAAAGATGCTAAAAGTTTAATAATAAAAAAAAAAGATTAATAATAAAAATTGATGTATTCGTCATATCTTTGTGAAATTACACATAATCAATGCTTTTTGGAATGTTTGACTATACTTAACAGGTGGGTTACTGAGCCTCGACTGGTAATATTACCATCACCAGTAGAATAGTTTTGTACTTTAGCAGTTTTTACTATTTATATTAACTCACATTACACCTGCGGCACATGTAGTTGAATTTAAGTCATAAGTTAAGTTTAAGAAGCTTTTCAAACAGATGGAAGAGAATAATATAAAGTTCTTTGTTCCTTACAAAATGTGTACTGTACTAAAAAATTTAATTGCGTACTATTATATAAAAATTTTAATTTTACAATTGTATATTTATTTATGCATATAGAAATGTCTTAAAGAAATGTAAAGTAATTGTGATTAATTAATAGTAGCAATAATGAAAATTAAAAATAATTAAACTATAAAGAATATAATACTATGTTATTTATAATACTATGTTATTAAAAATATAGGAATACATAAATTTACAGTATTAATTAAAATCATGAAATCAATACTTTTATTCTTCTTTCTACAATTGCTCTACACATAGGACATCCTTTACAACAACACATATGACCACAGGGGACAAAAACCACCTCTGACTTGGCATCCATGCAAATTACACATTCTCCTTCCAATGCATTGTGTTCTGTTTCATCCATCAGTACTCCTAAACAATTAGGATCAGCATTGTTGAGAGATGGTGCAGTGGGTTGAAATTTACTTACACCTGTTGAGGCTTCCTTATTATGGTTAGATAATTTTAAATCCATGTAGCATTTGATAGTTTTGATAATTCCATTTCTATCTATAGAAAGAGTGACTCCATTTCCTTTCAATTTTTCCTCTGTAATATTATCCAAAGAGTTGCCATAAAATAAAAATTTTACAAAAAAGGGCAAACATTGAATCACTCCTTCCTGTAAAAGACAATTTGCAAAGACGGGATCTAAGTTTTTTCTAACACTCAACAAGTTTTTTGGTGCAGAGTCTATTAATTTTTGATAATTTTTTAGCCAGAAGTCTGTGGTCTTGTCATTTTCTTTTTCAACATCTCTGATAGTGTTAATTAGTTGTTTTCTTCTAGTGGCTTTCTGATCAAACAAATCATCTAACAAATTCACTAGCTAAACTCTTTGATTTAACTACTCATCATCATCAACATCATTATAGTTGTATGCCATATAAAGCATTTTCTTTTCCTGCTCTATAACACTTAGTCTAGCTAGATCTGAAGAAATAAAGGATATCTCTTGATTTAGACTCCAACTTTTTGAATCAACTTTTTCTAATAAAGATGTAACAATAGCTTTCTGCATATCTTCATCTTCTAAAAGCTGTTGAACTAAGGCTGTTCGTGAGTTATCTTTTGTGTTTATAATTTCAGATAACTTAAAGGTGCTCTCTGATTCTTGAATAAGAATATTTTCTTTGATATTGTTTACATTGTCTTTATAATTTCTCAAAAAATATTTAAAAGAGTATTCATTTTAATTAATAATAAACAATCTTTTTCGAATTTTCTCGAAAAATTTATTATAAAATATTCTCTATTCTCTAGAGCAGTTTAGTTAATTTACTAATTTTTATTTAAATTTATATAAAATATCAGCTCCTTTAGCTCGTCATAAACACGGAATTTAAAGGCACTATGAATATTCAAAATATGTTGACCAATTCCTAAACACCAACTTCGAAACACCACTGTATAAATTTATATGTATATTGATACTTTGTCTCGAGTTTGGATGTTTGTGTTACCTTTGTTGTTTCTGCACTATTATTTTCTGTACTACTTGTGTCTGTCTGTCTGTCTATACACATTTATTTTCTGTTTCTATTCCATTGCACAAGTGCTTACGTTACTTGGGGATCAGATCAACATCTGAGATGTTTAGGCTATCTATGTCTGTATTTATTATTGAACAACTAATAGACCTTGTCAACTAATAGACAAGGCAGGTGTTGTTATATACTAATGAAAATACTTTTTAGCCTAAAAAAACCAAACGTAGTTTTGTTTTAAGTTTAAATTAAAACAAAACTACGTAAAATGCAAAACTAATTAAAAACTTTTAGTTAAAGATAGCCGAGTGATTGGAAAGCAATTCGAGTCAAGAGACTCGAGTTCGATCCCCAGGTGGTAGGCTCGTACCAGGAAGTTTTTTTTAATACTTCTGTACAATTTATAACGTTAACTTGGTGAAAGGCTCACCACCTGTCATGTTGTCACTAAAAATTTCTTCGGTGAAAGGTGGGAAAAGACTTATTTGTCTTGACATCTGTCTACTCTAGTATGGGGGATAGCGTCAAGATGTTAACATTATTTATTAAATATTAAGTTTACAGGTTGAAGTGAAAGAATACTTAGCAAATTAAAGTAGGCAGTTTTTTACACACGAATAGGCCCATGGTATTGTTTTCACAGATAATTTACTCTGGTAAATAACAATACATTTGTCTTCTCAAAGTAAGCATGTATACTGGCTTTGCGAAAACAATGCTATGTAGGCCATTCGTAGCAGTTCCATATTTCTTATGGTTTCAAGGCTTAAGAACCATGACTATATCTTATTTTAACATATATAATGAAACGTAGCAACATGCTAATGGTTGTTTTAACTGCACATAATTTTTCACAGTGTGCTTCATTAATGATTGAAATTGTTTAAAATTTTAATTTAAAAGTTGAATTGAATTTCTGAGTCACGAGACCCGAATTTGATCCCCAGGTGGCAGGCTCCTACCAATGGGTTTTTCAAAAACTTATGTACGACTTATATCGTTGGCTTGGACATAAAGACGGCGCCGGGCTCACCACCTGTCACGTTTTCCCGAAAATATCTTCAGTAGAAGGTAGATCAAAGGGACTTAATTGCCTAGACTAGACCTCTCTACCCCTGTATTGGGAATTATATAACATTTACCCACATACATGCCGATTTTGTAACAAACAAACTTCGTCATTTATTTTATAAATTTAATTGATAATAAAAATGAATAAAAATTTAAAATTTGTGTTAATCATCTAGAAAAGTGTATATAATTTAAAATGTTTTTACCTAAAACTGAGTCAGAATTGTGTACGAAGATGCGGTCTGCACGACTCTGCGGTCGCTCATCGTAGAGTCTACTCGCTTGAGAATGCCTTGTTTTGAGGCGAAACACGTGTCGCGTTTTCGGTGGTGGTATATGTTACCTGGTTTGAGTGTAGTGGTGGTGGTGGTGCATACAGTGGAATTAGTGCATGCATCTGTGGGAGGGAGGGTGGTGCCCTTCTTCTCTTCGGACCAGGTAACATATACCTTTTTATATTTGCATGCGGAGGGTTGCGAAGTAATTTTTTCAATAACAACTTTACAATGAATTTCCGCAAAGTAACGCCTGAGTCAATAAACTATTGTTAATTTAGTAGTGCCAGTCCACTGATCGAACCTAGGTCACTAGCGTATAAAGCAACAGCCCTGTGAACTAGGCTACCACGGCTCATTAAGGACCAACCACCCCGAGACATACTAGTTTGAATGTATATTTTGTAGACGGTTCTGTATTCTGAAATTGTGCTATTAAGCCTAGTACAAAATGTTTGTATTTTGTATTTTTGTAGATAGACGTTACTTTTTCACCCAATGACTTATTATATTGACTGTTCCTGTCAAAGCTAGGTTAGTAAATTATTATTTTATTTGATAACAAATCATATCTTCATTTAATTTGATATATTTTATACTTTCTCATGAACTCTATCGCCTTTAGAGAATTAGAGTACAATGATGACATATCACTGACGTAAAGCGAGTTTATTTTGAAACTAAAATATTCTTGGTTATGCTTTCTAAGTTATAATATGGTTATAAATAAAACATAAAAAATCATAGAAATTTACGATAGCCGAGTGGTTGGCTGGTCGGAATTACTGAGTCACGAGACCCGATCGATCCCCAGGTGGCAGGCTCGTACCAATGGGTTTTTCAAAAACTTATGTACGAATTATATCGTTGGCTTGGACATAAAGATGGCGCCGGGCTCACCAGCTGTCAAGTTGTCCCGAAAATATCTTCAGTAGAAGGTGGGTCAAAGGGACTTAATTGCCTAGACTAGACCTCTGTCTACCCCTGTATTGGGAACATTTATAACATTTACCAACATACATACCGATTTTGTAAAAATGAATAAAAATTAAAATTTGTGTTAATCATCTAGAAAATTGTTTATAATTTAGAATATTTTTCCTGAAAATAAGTCAGAATTGTGTACGAAGATTATATTTAGGATATTAATATTACATCACGTGACAACGGTGTAAAAAAATACCACCTCTTTCTTGGGTTGCTGTAGCAAGCGTCAACTAAGAGGAAAGCCTAGAAAGGGCAAAGGATACTGATAGACGGTGGTATGCCACCTTTAAAAGATGACATACCACCGTCTGTCAGTATCCCTTCATTTAATAAAAGACACACATGCACATCTGAAAGTCCTATCGATTAGACCAATACGAATGCTAATTATAATCCTTTGAACCGTGCAATAAAACCGAAAAAGCAATTTGCTTTGAGCAGCTGTACGACCATCTATCAATACCCACGAGTAACCAAGAACAGTCGCAATTCTCATTCATACAAGGAAAATGAACCAATAACAAAAAATTACCTTTTCATGCTTCTTTTGTGTGCCGTTTATCTAAATACAGTTTAACATAATCATTTAGAAAATGTTTCATAAAATATTATGATTTGCATGCATTGTATTTTAGAACAATTTTGCTGTGGTTTTATATTTATTGATTCACAAGCAATCATGTTCATTAATTATAAGACGTTTAGCTGATTTTCCTTTTAATCATAATTGTCTATTGATATCTAGATTTTTAGATCTACGCTACGCCATCAGATGAAGTATGCATAGATCTCGTAATGCAGTGATTAAAAAAATTAATCAAATATTTTAAATTTGCAAGGAGACAGCACCAAAGAGAAAAGTAGACTATCAAAGCATCTTTTCCGATAAGTATAATTAAAGGCGACTAAGGGAAAAGCCTTGGTAATGAAATTGACTACCGACAGCTGGCCCATCCGGAAAAAGACCAGACCAAAATGTAGAAACCGGTGACAGGCAGTAGCGTCTAAATTGCGGGGTGTCTAATATAGCCAAACCACTAGCTTATTGGCGATTATGGCAAACCCTCCTATACGGGAGAGGTTTTCTTCCTGCAGAGGACTTATTAGGCCGTTGTGATGATGATGATGATAATGATACCCAAATGTTACTATTAGTGCATGAAAAAAGTTTACCTCTCATGTACACATATAACATTCTTATGTATAACTCACACTACTACAAGCTCCTACAGAAACTGAGAACTTAATATACAGGTTTTACTTTTATATGATTCATAATTATGTTACTTTTAAGTCCTCCGTAACGTACTTTTGTAGTTAGAAAATTTTAGTGCAGTTTCATGCAAATTTTGTGATAGGATTTCTATGAAATATTTGAAAACTCGCATTAAGCTCAATTGCGAGTATATTTTTTTGGATTCATTATGTGTTTATATGGGAAGATTTTAATAACTGAATTATCTGGTTTTTAGTTTTTAAGTACCACGACCTCACAGAATACCGGCGTGAAGTAGAAGTCTAACAAACTTCTGCGTTTGGTCTGGTGAGTGCAGGTAACCGGAGGCCCACACACCCCCCTCCCCCAATTTTGGGAGGGAGGGGCACTCTAAGGCCGGCAACACATCTGCTATGCCTCTGGTAATCTGGGTGTTCATGGGCGGCGGTAATCACTTACCATCACGTGAGCCGCCAGCTCGTTTGCCGGCCTTTTCTATAAAAAAAACTTCAATAGTAATTATTTCTTATACTTTACCAGTGTTTACTAATAGTTACAAATCAGGGGGCCTTATTTCTGGTGGAATAAG
This sequence comes from Sericinus montela, assembly GCA_029286605.1. Classification (NCBI taxonomy): domain Eukaryota; kingdom Metazoa; phylum Arthropoda; class Insecta; order Lepidoptera; family Papilionidae; genus Sericinus; species Sericinus montela. The sequence continues at coordinate 6,714,697 of JAGSMR010000021.1, forward strand.
ATCGTGGTTCAGTATTTTTTGACAAAATCCTCCCACATGCTATGATTGACATAAGTTTCTTGTTTCGTCTACTTAGAATAATCCTGTGCATTATGTTTTGCTGATGCTGAACGTCCTGATCTTTACTGAGTACCATTTGTTCGAATCTTTCCTTTTCAACAGTCAACATAATTTGTTAACGAACTTACAGTCCAATGCAAAAACCCCAGAATAGCACGGTATCACCATATCAACCCTATGAATTGATATGTAATGTTTCATGGGAATACTAGTAATATAACAATTTTTAAGCAGATTAGTATATGTGTACAACCTAGACAACTTTTAGGTCGGATAGTGTTCCTATGATATGTCAATGGTTGAAAATTTTAGCATTGGCACACAACTATTGTAAAAATCAAACCATTCTCTCCTTCATACCTAAGAAATCAATTTTCTTTTGTTCATCCGCCAGGCATTCTTTGAAGTTTTAATATCCGAACTCTCCTCCATTTGCCAGCTCATAATTCCTATTTCTATTCCTATTCCTTTTCCGTACATGCGGTTAGGTTGTGGAATTCGCTACCGCCTAACGTTAGAGATTCTCTTACTGTATCAATTTTAAAGACACATGTGAGGGATTATTACTTTACAACTTGTTTAATTTCTGTTTTATTTATATTTATGTACGTATCTATGTATGTATATGTGTAGACGTATATAGTATGTATGTATCTATATTAAGTAAAGCACGCACTAAGTTTGCCATTTAAGATACAGTTGTTATTGAAAAAAAATACTTCGCAACATTCCGCATGCAAAATTTTGCATGCGGAATGTTGCGAAGTTTTTTTTTGTAGTAAAGGGAGTCAAACGAGCAGGTGGCTCACGTGATGGTAAGTGATTACCGCCGCCCATGGACACCCGCAATACCAGAGACTCAGCAGATGCGTTGCCTCCCTTAGAGTGCCCCCCTCTCCCAGAATTGGGGGAGGGGGTGTGTGGGTCTCCGGTTACCTGCACTCACCAGACGAAACGCAGAAGTTTGTTAGACTTCTACTTTATGCCGGTATTTTGTGAGGTCGTGGTACTTCCCCGGTCGAGCCGGCCCTTTCGTGCAACAACAAAAGCTGATGCGTTGCTGTACCACTGTAAAACTGAAGTAGTTAATTTTTTTCAATAACAACTTTACAATGAATTTCTGCAAAGTAACGCCTGAGTCATTTAACTATTTAAGATACATCTCTCTTACATGGGGCTACTGGAGTATATTTCAATATAGGAATAAGCAGTGCCCTTGTACAAATATTTTCTAACAATTATTCTTTGATTTTCTTGTGTGTACATGAATAAATAAAAAAATAAAGAACTGTAATGAATATATCATTACAATCATTACCATAATATTATCGTTTTTTAAATGTATTCCTACTATAAACGTTTCTAAATGTACAGCTTCCTTATATGCAAGTTCGTAGGGAAATTATGTATCAGTTTTTAGAACAGTTTATACGCGTACAGTACGCGTTTCAAGTATCACAATAAGATAATAAGGGAGTAAAGTTTATACATTTGAACAGGCAAAGTTTATACTACTAAAGCCTTGGAAATTATGTTGAAAGTTTTAACTGCACGTGTAGTTTTGCTATAGTAATTTTGCACTATGTTAATGAAAAAGAAAACTTTCGCACCGTAACATACGAGTTTATTAAAGGAAGATAAAATAAATTTTTGTGGTAATGTAAACCTTTTTCATTGATACTTTTCTTACCTTTTCTTAGTCTCACAGAAACAATTAATTAAATATAAATAAATAAATAAATATATAAACATCAGTGCCTCATTGGAGCTCATTGCCGGCAGTTGTGTAAACGCAGTAATCGTAAAAAAATTTTAAACGACTTAATTAATTTAACTTCTAATCAGAGTGAACTAATATTATCAAATTTCTCAAACACTTCTGTTGTGTAGGATAGTGAAGTGTGTTACGTGCTAATTAGTGTGTGTACGAAACAGTTTATTATTAATCATGCAGCGTTCACCACCAAATCAAGATAAACATTATTCTTCAAACCCTGACCTACCAACAGCAACGAATCGCGAATCTTTTGTTAACTTACGTAAACGGAAGCAGCATAACCTTGACGAAGAAATTTTGAAGATCGCTGAATTAAAAATAAACGAACAATTCAGCTCATGGAAAAACAACTTGGATCTTACTATCACCGATACCATAAAAAACGTGATTGATGCTGTTCTGGAGCAGCATATATGTAAAATAACTACGTCTATTTACGATACCTTGAATCAGTTGAATACACGTTTAGATGACATACAAAAATCTTTAACTTTCGTAAATAATAGGCAAGATTCATTTGAAACCCGTTTGAAATCAGTGGAAGGAAAATCCTCATGTATTGTACTCAGGTTGCCTCGCTAAGTACTAAAATTGAGATAATGGAGCAACAAGCCAGACAATACAACATTGAAATCGCTAACCTACCCGACCGTCGCGATGAAAACTTAATTAAACTTTTGGAAAAAATTGGCAGTGTTATCAAACATCCGATAAACCCTTCCGACATCGTGTCAGCCCATCGTGTGCCGCATATAGATAAAAAGAATACACACCCAAAAAACGTTATCGTTAGGATGACGTCTAAAATAATTCGTAATAATATCATAACCGCAGCACGGGCGATTAAGGGCGTTAAAACTGACCAGCTATCGATGTCATGTACCCCCCAAACTGTATACTTGTACGAGCATTTAACGGCGAAAAATAAATTACTTTTTCGTATTTGTCGTGAAGCAGCTAAGAACCATAAATATAAATATGTGTGGATTAAACACGGCACAATACTCGTTCGACAGACAGACACATCAGCTATTATCGCAATACGCACTGAAAACGATGTTCAGAAAATCAAATCTTAAAGTATTAATTATAATATTTTTAAGTATACCATTTATAGTAACTGTCATCAAAAATGTTGTTTGCATTAAATTAGTGTCTTGTTTGCGTAACAATGTTTTAAAATATTGGTCGGGGTAGAATTGAACAGTTTTGCTAATTACAAAAATTTTATAGCAGTGTATTTTGCACATTGGTTTTCTTCTATTTATTTTCACATATTGTACCTATTATCCATTTATCATAATAGTTTAAAATACGTGTTAGCAGACTTAAAAATGCGTGGCTATTATTATAATACTGTGTGGATCTTTTGTTTGTATTTATCTTGTGGCAAATATGTCTTCTCGTACATTAATTCCTTGGACATAGGTAGCATCATGAGTCACATTATTGTTTACAATATTAAAAAAAAACATAATAACGTACATATATCTGTGTCAATATTTTTTATGAATAATTATGGATAAAAGTCAGAACTTAGTTATTTACTATCAGAATTGTCGAGGTTTAAAAATGAAATTACATACTATGTATATAAACATCTCGTCCAATACGTATGACGTAATTATTTTGACTGAAACATGGCTGCACTTCGATATCACTAATAACGAATTTATTGACACTAGGTATCAGGTGTTTAGAATGGATAGAGATCGAGAAGCGACTGGCAGGATGAACGGTGGTGGTGTGTTAGTGGCAGTATTACGCTCCCTGTGTGCGATACCGGTATACGAATCACATACTTCTAATCTATCTGGTAGTAGCGATCCTGTACCCCCAATAATAGACTACCTTATGTTAAATCTGCAAATAAGTAATAACACTCTAGTAATATGTGCCGTCTATATTCCACCTAATCAAGGTTTTTATATATATAATGCATTTATAAACATATTACAAAACTATTTACATGACCCTAATGCAACCTTTGTCTTAGTGGGCGATTTTAATCTTCCTCGAATTCAGTGGAATAACACATATACACAGCCTATCATATCTAATGACCCAATTCATTCTCGTCTTGCTAATTTTATGGCTTTTTATAACTGCAGTCAGATAAACTCAATGCTAAATAAAATTAACAGAATTTTAGATTTGTCTTTCAAATATTATGGACTGTAGGTTAGTGCCCACACCATCGTCCTTGATACCCTGTGATGATTTTCACCCACCATTTTTAATATACATCCCATTTCAAAATAACTTCAAATGCCTGGACAGTACGCCACATATAAAATATTGTTACCAACATGCAGATTATAACATCATAAACGATGAATTATCCAACACGGATTGGGCCGCTTTATTCCTAAACAAAAATGCGGAAGAGATGGTTTCTTGCTTTTACGAAGTACTATACAGAATAATAAAGAGACATATACCTACTAAGATCAATTATTCCTCTTACCCATTCTGGTTTACCCGCGAACTTATCCATTTATATAAAAAGAAAAATCGTGCCTGGATTAACGCGAAAAAATATAACAGTGAGACTTATTATAATATTTTCTCGATATATAGAAAGAAGTTTAAACTTGCGAGTAGACGTTGTTATTTAAACTACTTAAGAAGGGTAGAAGGTAGTATAAAAATTAATATAAAATATTTCTGGACTTACATAAAAAATAGAAAGAATTGCGCGGATTTTCCTAATCTAATTTCATATAAGGATAAAACCACAAATAATCCGCATGAAATGTGTTCTCTCTTCTCTGAGTACTTTCACTCAGTATTTGAACCATCATCAGTTACAGATGGTTTTGATATCAAAGATATTAAGAATCTAGATTTGAAAACTCCTGATAGTGTTAATGTAACTTCAGATATTGTAATAAGTAAAAGTGACGTACAGAAAGGTTTAAATACTCTAAATGTTATGAAAGGGGTAGGAGCTGATAATATTCATGCTTATTTCCTTAAGGCCACAGCTGTATCAATAAGTGAGCCATTTACTACAATATTTAATAAATGTCTACGTGCTGGCGTATTTCCTGATATTTGGAAAACAGCTAAAATTGTACCTGTACATAAGGGAGGCCATAAAAAAGATGTTATTAATTATCGACCTATATCTATTTTACCCACTCTGTCAAAGGTTTACGAGCGTCTGGTACACAATGCTATATATCCCAGTTTGCACAATGTTATCATACCTCAGCAGCACGGTTTCGTAAAACAAAGATCTACTGTAACTAACATGATAATTTATGTAACTTACATATTTAAAGCTTTTGACGCTGGTAAACGCGTTGATAGCGTTTACACGGACTTTCGTAAAGCATTTGACAGAGTGGATCATAAAATACTACTTGAAAAATTGGCTTTCAATGGCATAAGAGGTAATCTTTGGCGTTGGTTTAAATCATATATAACTAATAGAACGCAAAAAAGTTGTATTGAAGGGCTATGAATCTAATTATAAACCCGTCACTTCTGGAGTACCGCAAGGTTCCATTATAGGTCCCTTGTTATTTCTGTTATTTATAAATGATGTCAACAACTGTTTTAAGTTTTGTAATTTCTTACTGTATGCAGACGACCTAAAGATTTATTCGGTTATTAATAATTCAGATGACTACAAAAGATTTCAGGAGGATCTTGATAATTTTTCTGCATACTGCTATGAAAATAAGCTAGAACTTAGTCTCAATAAATGTAACAGCATAACTTTTACCAAAAAAGAATTATGTTACCTATCAATATAATCTTTGCGATGCCATTCTTGAAACAAACAATATAGTTAAGGATCTTGGAATTACTCTAGATTCTAAATTACATTTTGATATACATATAGAAAATATTGTTAATAAGGCGTATAAAATGTATGGCTTTGTTATTCGCTCCGGAGAATTTTTCAATGATCCTACTACATATTTGTATTTATTTAAATCGCTAGTAAGACCCCAACTAGAATATGCAGTGTCTATTTGGAGTTCTATTTACTATACCTATATAAACAATATCGAAAGAGTACAAAAGAAATTTCTTAGGTATATTAACTATAAATGCAATAAAAACGTCTGTCTTATAAAAACTTATTATATGAATATAAATTGTTAGACTTAAAATCTAGACGTATTCAATTAGATGCAATGATTTTATACAATATGTGCCATAACAAATTTAATTGTATTGAACTTACCAATGAATTAGATTACAAAATTCCATCAAGGCCACACATGCGATCCTCGCGTAATCATGACTTATTTGCTACCGCACTATGTAGAACTAATGCTGGAGTTAGGTATCCCATCAATCGTATGTTGTCCACTCATAACAAATTCTTCAATGAAATTGACATTTTTACCTACGGCCCCTGTATTTATAGGAGTAAGATAATACACTACCTTAATAATTTAATATAATAAACATTTCTCACTTACTGGATGCAAGCATACACATGCACATACATAAAATGTTTACACGCATGCACATGCACACATACACACAGATGCTATATATATATTTCACGCTAATATCACTTTCAAATGTACATATTTTGTTAAGTTTACACATGCCTTTATTTGCTCCTTTTAATCAAATGTTGTTTTTAATCAAAGCTGTGACCATCAGTGTTGGGTTCACAATGAAATTATCTTTTTATCTGTGTCTCTATTGTAATTTAAAAATGTATTGTTAACCTGTTTGTGGTCCATGTTAATAAATGAAAAAAAAAACATCTTCACCCAATTCCCAATACAGGGGTAGACAGAGGTCTAGTCTAGACAATTAAGTCCCTTCGAACCACCTTCCGAAATTTACGGGATATTTTCGGGACAACGTGACAGGTGGTGAGCCCGTCGCCGTCTTTACGTCCATGCTACGATATGATTCGTAAATAAGTTTTTGGAAAAACCCATTGGTACGTGCCTGCCACCTAGGGATCGAACTCGGGTCTCTTGTTTAGAAATTCTGACCACCCAACCACTCGGCTATCGTGACCTTTAAATATAGATATTACTATAAAATAATATTGAACGATTGCGTATGCAAAAGGGCGCACGTTGTCTAATCCGAAGAGAAGAAGACCACTACCCATTCTCCCACGGATGCGTGCACTTATTCTACCTACACCAACACCACTACACAGGAACTACAGCACTACAGCTACTACAGCACTACTCGACACCAGATACCAGGCACCACTAAAGACAATTCCGAACTCTTTTATCCGAAAATTTCGTAAAACGTGTTCGGTATTTGGAAACTCTATGACTACCACCAAATAGTTCGATAACAATCCCAATAGACTAAAAGTAATAGACAGGCTGACCTCACACTAGTTTGAAATATAAATCGTAGTAGTTTTTATATAAAAAAGTCACCATAGCCGAGTGGTTGAGAATTTGGAATTTTCGGAATTTCGAGTCAATGGACCCGAGTTCGATCCCCAGTTGGTAGGCCCAGACGGGTTTTTCAAAAAAAACTTATGTGCGAATATCGTTGGCTTGGACATAAAGACGGCGACGGGCTCACCACCTGTCACGTTGTCCCGAAAATATCTTCGGTGGAAGGTGGGTCGAAGGGACTTAATTGTCTAGACTCGACCTCTGTCTACCCCTGTATTGGGAATTGCGTGAAGATATTTTTTTTTATTTTTATATAATAACAATCTACCTTATATCTCATAAATAATTACGAGTTAAGCAAAAATAGAAATAAAAAAATATCTTCACGCCATTCCTAATACAGGGGTAGACAGAGGTCTAGTCTAGAAAATTATTTCCCTTCGACCTTTCCACCGAAGACATTTTTCAGGATAACGGAACAGGTGGTGAGCCTGTCGCCGTCTTTATGTCCAAGCCATCGATATAATCGTACATAGGTTTTTGAAAAAACCCATTGGTACGAGCCTGCCACCTGGGAATCGAACTCGAGTCTCCCGACTCGAAATCCGATCACCGAACTCGGTTATCGTGACTAGTAGTAGTAAATACTAAAATTTTGCTTAACTCGTAGGAGTGATGATAGCCGAGTGGTTCGGTGATCGGATTTCGAGTCAGGAAGCCCGAGTTCAAAAGAAAATAGTTTGTCAGTTAGAAATGCTGCGCTGAGCTTCGCTATATCTACGCCGACCCTATAAGTTAAGGAGAACTGATTACAATGGCATAAAATAAGCAGAAAAGCAAGACTTTTATCCTTTCCAATTAATAATTGGAAAGGATAAAAGTCTTGCTTTGGTCAGTTTTTACTTACCCATTTGTAAACCATACATATATTTATATATACATATGTATATGGATATATGTAGACCCTATAACTTTTAGTTCTATGCATAATATTACAAACGAAACTGCGGATAGGGTCCAATAATTTATCATTTTGTACAGCGGTGCTCTCAACTGTTCATTTATCTTTTTACTGTCCATCGCTGCATTACATTTTGTATCGAAAATAAATATTTTCGATATGATTCAGAACAGTGAAAGAGACATCTATGATTTTATTATATTAATACTTAAGTAGTATTTATTTTTTATATAACTTAATCACAAACCACAAATTCTCTAAAGAAGCCTCTACGTGGATATTCTGTTTTCATTTGCCTAGAAGCAATGAAAAACAAAACGCATTTCCGCCACGACAGTGTGCGTTGAGGGTCTTAATAAAGGATATATATAAAGGATACTACAATATAAAGGATTGCGATTACTGTGATTGGTGCTCTCTCAATAGGCTCATCGCTTGCCATGACGTCCCGAATTATCTACAGAGAAAGATCCCTAGCGGATTCGTTTACACGGTGTGTAACGGCGTAAACTGAGTGTAATATGGATTACACCTACTTTCTACCGAAAAAAGCCGTATTGACACGGTAGATTTATGAAAAATTTAGGTGAGGTTTATATTACACCTATATTACACCGATATGTCAACATTCGGTTAACTCCGTATACACACCAAATTTTCACTGAGGTTTAAAGTTCGAGAAAATTCTCTCTTCTACACACTACTACCACACTTGTAAGTCCCTCAGGTGTATGAGATATGCGCAGTCAGTTCTGTTCAGGCCCACTCTATCTCAACATCTCGACATCTCGCTCAAGCCGACTTCGTATGGTCGTCGCGTAGTACTGCCTGATTTTGAGTGAAGAATCCATTGTGACTAAAAATACTTCTTGCGTCAGCCATTACAATAATAGTAAAATTTTTATAAAACACAATTTGTATATCAATTTTTTTACTAGTGTATTTTACTACGTAAAGTGTACCCTACTATTGTTATTATATCCTACAGCAAACAAAGTTATAAAAATTTTGTTTATTTGTTTTCCAGTAGAAAGGTAAGTTTGTTTACAAATTGCTATATTAAAAAAAATCCAGAAAAAAGTAAACATTTCTGTATATTGTGTTACAGATACTTTAAGGGATTATATCTATTAGGTACCGTTGAAAATACATAAGCATACATAAAAAAAATTTTTATTAGAAATCTACTTAATCATTTTAGAAAAATTTAGAAATGGTGTAACATACGCTCTTTTACATTCACGATGGGATTCCAGTGTAGAAACGGTGTAATACACGCTTGTTTACATTTACGGTGAAATTCGAGTGTAGAGACGGTGTAACACCTGTTGTTTACATTCAAAGTGAGAATTCGGTTTAAACACGGTGTAACGCAGCAGTTTTTGATCACCGCTGTGTCTACACTGAAATTCTACTGTAGCACACCGTGGTACTCTGGTGTAAGTACAGTGTAATTTTTTCACATTTACACCGTGTGATTTTAGTGTATTCGGTGTAATCGGATCGGCTAGGGATGGATCGAAATGTCTAAACAACTGCGGACTCCATTTCTAGGAAAATTCATGAGAATAAAAAAAACGTCGAGGTCGCGGGTTCAAATCCCGCCCGTGTCAGTTGAAATTTTAAAAAAACATTTTTTTCTGTTTAATTTAATGACAAAAAATATACATTTTACGATACTAAGATGTCAAAAACATTACATTATGTTTTTAATAAAAACTTGGCAACGTCTATTTTCGTATCAGCGTATGTTCAAAGAATTTCAATAGAATTTTAGATAGCTTTTATAAATATTATATAATTTCATATGACTAGCAAATGGTCGTGACGCTAAGTAAACTAATTAATTATCTCATAATTACTTTCTCTTCCACAAGATGACATTGTTCAATGTTGTGTTTTATTACATGACACAGCTGTGTGACATTTAATATGCGAGGTGGATGTAGGGAATTACTTTGTTATGTTATGGTTGAAAGCAATAAATTGGTACTGTTTATATTTCAAGTTGGTACTTTGTGATTATTTATAAATAATCTCCTCAAATACGTAAACTTAAGTTGCTCTTTCAATGATTCTAAAAATTTATTTTAGTTGTCCACTACTGATTGAAGTTTATTTAAAAAAATATCGTCCTCATTCAGGCCAGTAATAAATGAGTTAAGTAAAGTAGAAATCATGACTATTGCAAGACATTAAGTTGTATACACCAGGACCTACCAACCAACACCGGCACTGCATAGCTGAGGAAAGCCCCTCATTAGAATAGAAAATATTCTATACATCATAATCATCTTAAATAGAAGAAGGCATATTTCCTTGCAAGTGGTACTGAATCTTCGTAAGAGTCACTTTACCTGTTTGAACATCCGTAATATAGTAACCGATATGTAAACTTGAAGATTCTTCACTCGAAGAAGAGACATCACTAGAAGAATTTATCATAGACGACTTGACTTTAGTGAGTGATGAAGTAGAAAACGTAAAGTTATTCAGGCAAGACTCTTGCGTTTGATTTTTTGTGCTCACAGTTCACAATTTCTTCCGCATTGACTAAAGAATATAGGGTTGTATAATTCATAAACTAGCTTTGGGGAAAAATATACCAGTCCTGCTTCACATTTTCATCTAGCATTCTGAAATACTACTAAAACATTGCACAGTTCTGTGCTTTGCTTTGATTAAACAAGTAACGTCAACAATTTCCCGGGTTAAACTAGTATTATGTTGTAATATTTCAAACAATGGAGTTTTCAAGTCAGCAGTTCTCTTATTAAACAATGCCAGAAATAAACGTTCTTTTAGTATAAAATTTAAATTTTCTGTGCTAAATTGAATCTCTTTAAAAGCTATTTTACGAAATGAAGCTATGCATTTTTCTAGAGAACTCTACAACGGTTAAAGTTAACGAGAAGTACATTCAGTGCTTATGGGAATTGTAACTATTCCTAGGGTGGTTTATATATCATTTTCTTGTCTTATACTTATTTACTTAATGAGCTGTGAAAGTCCATAGGTTTCGAGATTATGCCTACACCTGGCATGGATTTTGCGACCCCATCTCCAAACACCAGTCTGCTTACATTTTAGTACTTTTCAGTGCAATTACTCTGCCATGTGTCTGTATATGGATACAGCAATGGTAGCAATGGTGCTATTTAAGTAATATGCCAACATCACACGGTAAACAAGGATTTCCTTTAAAATAACTTGTAAAATACATATTGTCGCTTGTGCTACTTCCAACTTGAATTTTTACTATTACCATCACGTGGATAAGTAGATCAAATTGAACAATTAAATTCATTCATGCAATGCTGGGATTAAAATAGATATTATTATTTTTTTGATTTTTTCATCATATATTTGATTGAAATTTGAAAATGGGAAGTGTTAATATTCTGGAATAACCACATGAGCTTGCTAATTTTTAGCCTGAAAAATTAATAGCATGAGTAACTGAGAAACGAAGTTACATTAGTAAACAACGTTATTATAATAAAGTCATTATACTTATCACAGAGGGTCCTACAGCTAGTTCAACTCAATTCTTATCCTCCTGTTCAATGTTCAAATCATCATCTCAAATTTATGATTTAAAGGCAACGCAATTATAGCTCCTCTGGTATTACGAATGTAAAAGGTTTTAGTTTTGGTAATAATTTATCTTTAGGATTAATTATATGTCTTTATTTTTTGTAGTCACGATAGCCGAATGGTAAGGTGGTTTTGACAAGTTTTCTACAAAAAATATTTAAGGCAACAAAACTCGATCCATTACTATAAAATGCATTATATTTATGCAATGCCTTAATATTTGCTTTGAAAACGGTACTACATACATAATAGAATTTAACATCCAATAAGTCTCTGTGTCCGTGATAGACATTTACTACAGAGTCCATTACGAAAAGCCGTCACCGGTGCTTACATTAAAAGCCTATTATAAAGCTCATTCTATCCTTAATAGACTGGTTGTTAAACTCGATACGCCGTTGTTCGTGTCGAATTAATGACTAGGCACAAGTAGGTCTTCAAATATTGTATCATATTGTATAGTAAATATACAAGACTTTGATAATTTATGACTGAACTTGACACGTGTACGCTGTGGCGTATTGGTTCAATCCATTTAAAAACAATTCATGGAGTCAACAACTCAGTGAATAATATTAATAACCAACACAAGCTTGAAGGGCGGTGGTGAAGAGTGAAATATCTTCCTATTAGCAGTCTAAGTTTAAAATTTATTAATCACTAATTTTGTAAAAATAATTATTACTCAACAATATTACGTAATACATGGATGACAATAATCCCGGGTGATGTAAGAGTCAATCGCTCCCAAGTAAATTCTATAATTCGGTTTCATTTGAATTGTGTAAATCAGTTCCATTCCACACTGTAATATTGGTACATAAATTGGTCTCGTAAATGGTCTTATAGGCGTTAGTATGTTCAGTAAAGTTTTACAATATTTACATACTTTAAAGTTTAACAAAGTTTGATTAGTACTTAGGTCTTTGGGTTGTGGTTTGGCAGCATTGTGTGAAGGGGCATCCGCTTCCCTTTGAGGGGGTTGCGGAGAACGATAGCTGCCACATGCGAAATACTTGTGAAGAGGTGATCCTTGAGGTAGCTGGTCTTTCCGGAATTGCTATCGTAGACATTTTATTCTTTATATTTTTTGTCTTGAATATTATTATCTCGGTTTCTAAAATTGTTGATTACGAAAGTAACATTAATTTTAAAAATTAAGGTATGATTATAAATATGTGTGTCGAATTGGACTTGAAACTTATATACTTTATATTTCGAATAAACTTATATTTCGAAAATGTTGCTATCTTTCAGGGAATCTACTTGTATAGAAATAATTTTAGTAATTTTAAAAGTACTAAATAATTTTACATGTAAAATAGTTTCTTAATTTTTTAACAGTTAATATTTAATAGTGTATATGTGCGAACTGTCCACATTGGTTCAAAATATCTGTCGTTTGACTAGGTATTCCAAATTTAAACACATGTACTAGTATGTTCTTTTTCGTCAACATCGTTCTATTTACAATAACCTTACAATATCACGTTATATACAAGTTCCCCCGTGACACTATTACTCCAGAAACAGCTCGTAGGATTAATGATGTGTGTGGGGCAGCTAATGCAAAAGAAAACATGGTACATTTTAGATTCCAACATTTTCGTTCTGAAAATCGCGACCTTCATAACTGGTCCCATGAACGGCAAGAAACTTAAGAGTGGAAAAATAAAAAGTGAACATGGAACTAGATCCATCGCAATCGCCGCCGCCGCGCCGCCGCGCCGCCGCGATAGATAAATCTACCAGTCGGTATGAAGTGTGAAGTGAGGATGGCGTGAATATATTTTATATTTTCTATGGGAACAAATAAAATAGCAATAAGTTATGTGCTGCAACAGTACTCATTGCCAAATTGCAATTTCGTTCGTCATTACACATTGATAATTACACAACTTTCCTAAGTAGAGTGTTACTTGCTGCAACTGTGTAAACAAACTAATAAGTTTAGTCATCAAGAGTTAAACAATAAGATTAATTAGATGAAGCTCCGTACTGCGTTTCTGTAATAACCTCATTCGCACAGGTTGATCACTAATCATTATCTAATTATATATTAACTTGATAACTATTTTTTCCGTAGTAATCGTTTTTTTTTTTTAAATCTTTGTTTTGGTTATTTGAATTTCAAATAAGTGTCACAGCGTTATTTTTGCAAATGCACCTTTATATATAGCCAAAAACAAAACCCTGCATCTATATTTATGTCTGTTTGTGTATGTTTGCGTTTCTTTAAAATATGTGAATTTATCTATTTATAGCATCATAATAATAGGCTGATCTTTTAAAATATTTTAAATATATTCTCGCAACAACTGTTTTAGTTTTAGGGACCATAAAAAATTCATTCGCATTTACATGACTTTTCCTCTAGTCGATTCTTTTGATACCCACGGTTTTCCCCGCGTGTTACCTAAGCTAACTAATTAATACGTAGTAATTTCATATTGCTCTAGTACCTATCAATCTACCTGCTCAGCGAGACTAAAAACTCTTAAGCTTTTGTAAGAGATGTCGCAGTAAGCCAAGTTGTATCTTTTTTTCGTAATATTTTCTTTCTACGGTATTTTTTTTCCCTCGACTTACAAATTCCGTTATTCCACTCGCCGTTGATTTATAATAAATGGTTCACAAAATATCCTGAGTACTACTGAAAATACGGCGCTTTTAATTTAGTCGGACATTATTTTAAAATAAATAATTATTAATTTCTTTTGCCTTCCGACATCTAACCACCCCGATGTTATAAAAACAAAACCTGGGGTGGTTAGAGGATAAAAAATAAAGTTCATTTCTACGGAGTTTAGATGGTGATCCCGTCACTTTATTAGCATTCAAGCAGTCAATGCAATACAAATACTTACTTTCGTATGATACTATGATATAATGATAAGCATGAAAGCAATGCTTTGCTTGTTGCTAAATTTAATATAACACTTTGTCCCAAAAATATCTTCGGTGGAAGGTGGGTCGATAGGAATTAATTTTCTAGATCTCTGTCTACCCCTTTATTGGGAATGGCTTGAAGATATTTTTTTAATTTAATATTCTACGCCAATAAATATGTATATTACATATAAGTATTAATACTCATCATAGAATTGCTTGCACCTCACTTGATTCGAACCCACTACCTATCCTCGATGTCACGATCACTACTAATCAGGCTATCGGGTCGATATAAATTACTGGCTCTAAATTAAAGTAATATAGTAATATTAAAGTATATGTGTCAATCACGGATATTAAAAAGTTAATTAAGTTAGAATCACACTAGAAAGGTTTCTCAAATAATGCTCAGAACAACTTTTATTAGCTAAGAAAGAGTCCCCTAAATCTTTCTTAAGATTCCGTCGTGATTTATGATGTCGTCAGGATACATTAATTAATCTTAGTCCAGTTATATATCTTTACGCGTATTTATAACATAGGTTCCTTAAAATAAAAAAGATTGTTTAGATCATACCACGATACTTATAACTATAGACCTTAAACAGTGCTATTTAAAGCATTTTATTAATAAGACATTTTTTCTAGCAACTTCCCATTATTTCTTTCACACTTCCCTTTACCTTTCTCAAAGACCGGCAACACGTCCGCTATTCCTCTGTTATTGCAGATGTTCATGGGATGTGGGGTGTTAGCCAAGTGAGTTCAGAGGTCATGGGGGTAGACACGTCTGTATTCCAGCGCACCTGGCCAGGAGGGAAAGGTAGAGGTAGCCTCTCTAACATTTATTATACAAAAAAAATGTCATGTTGGAAATGAAAGAATTTAATTTTTATTTTTATTTTTCTAACATAGAATACAGTAAAAATGTATTCTGAATTCCAAGTATCTTTACAATTTCCCCTAAAACTTTGACAGTGAACGGTCCTCAGCCACCTGCATCCATCGACTTTCCGCAACATTTTGCAAGTCATCGCTCCGTCTTGTGGGGGGTTGTCCAACACATCGTTTGCCTGTGCGAGGTTGCCACTCGAGAACCTTTTTTCCCCAACGGATGTCAATTCTACAAGCTATGTGGCCAGCCCATTGCCACTTCAATGTGCTGATCCTAACGACTATGTCGATTACCCCGATTCTCCTACGGATGTCTTCATTACGGATTCTATCACACAGAGGAAAACCGAACATAGCCCTTTCCATAGCATGCTGAGCAACTTTGAGCTTCCTTATACGGCGTGCAGTGAAAGGCCACGTCTCAGATCCAAAAAGTTGGACTTACCCAATCTGACAATTTGTCCGAGGTATACGTATTCGTCAACAACGTCGAGTGTAGTATTCATAACCGCCATTGGTCTGAAATAGACGTTCGAAATTTGGGCGGTGCTACAGTCTCTTCAGCGGCACCAGATAGATTCTCGGTATATCAAGGTGTTGAGATGTCTATATGATGAGACTATGATGTGTATCTGAGTACACAGGACATCTATCTTAATTAATTTCTATGCATATTAAAATATCACATGTGCTCATAATATTTATTTTCTGCTGTTGTTACAAAAATAAGTATATGTAACTAAAAAATATTAATTAAACAATAATAATAATTTATATTAAACAATAGTAACCGTCGATGATTCAAAATAATCAGCATAGATACATATTAGTCAGTATTGGGTCTCCTGAGATCTGAATCTAACATTACTTGGCTCTGCTCTCTCATTTAGAAAAGCTATAGTCTAAAAAAAATAAAGAACTCAGTCTAATCCTCAAACATATTTTAAATAATCACAGAATCAAACATTATGATAAACAAAGGTTCAAAAATCATTTAACTTAATATCATACATTTTTTTTAAAAAGTGAACAAAAATTTCCTAATATACTAATTCATAATAACAATTAATTTTAAATAATAATCAGAATTATAGAAAGCCTGGGACACTTCAGTAAAACCAGAAACTTGAGTAAAAGCTTTATAAAGTAACAATATCTGAATTTTCCACAACAAGGCAAAAACCCTTCAAGGCCTTCAAAAGTGGACATAAGCTAGAAATGTACTTCTCTTCAGCATTTTTATATCTTAATGCGGTTATTTTAGTGGTGCCAGCATTAGTGTTTGAACTTAAGTTAGTCATATACTTTGATTACAAATTTCCTGAGAAAGCATTTGCATATAATTTTTTTTTTAAATTCAAAATTATTTATTTAGGATAAACTGACCAAAAACTTTATTTAGTAAACTCTTACAAGCAAGAAAATGGAGACCTTAAGTCATCACCACATGAAAATATATGCATGTATAAAAATTTACAGCCAACTATTTATGAAAATAAGGTATACAGGTGCTTGTCAGTGTAAATTAACAAATAACATTGAGTACTACAAATGCGAAGAATGAACAAATTTTATATAATAATTTTTAACAACAAATTCATTATTTTGATACAAAAGTTCACAGCCATCTGGTTAATATATATAAACCGCCAAAGAGCGCCATTAATTTAACACCAAATACACATGTAGATAACAAACATTTAGAAGGCACAACTTAGATTGACGTTCTTATAAATTGTCTTCAATCAGCAACAAAACACATCAAAAGTACAAAGAGATGACTAGTAGATGACAAGACTATGAGTTAGTAAAGATCCTAAAAGTTTAATAATCTTTGATATATTTATCATGTCTTTGTGAAATTGCACATAATCAATGTTTTTTGGAATGTTTTACTATACTTAACAGGTGGGATATTGAGCCTCCACCAGAAATATTACCAACACCAGTAGAATTAGTTTTGTGCTCTAGCATTATTTGTATTAATGCATATTACACCAACAGTACATGTGGTTGAATCTCAGTCATAAGTTAAGATTAAGAAGCTTTTCAAAAATACAGAAGAGAAAAATATAAAGTTCTTTGCTGATTACAAAATGTGTTACTATACTAAAAAATTTAATTGCTTTCTATTATATAACTATTTGAATTTTATAATTTTGTATTTATTTATGCATATAGAAATGTCTTAAAGAAATATAGAGTAAAGTAATTGTGATTAATAGTAGTAATTATAAACAGTTTTTAATTAAAGATAATTAAACTATAAAGAAAGTCACGATAGCCGAGTTGTTGGGTGGTCGGAATTTCGAGTCGAGAGACCGAGTTCGATCCCCAGGTGGCAGTACCAATGAGTTTTTCAAAAAAAACTTATGTACGAATTTCATCGTTGGCTTGGACATAAAGGCAGCGACGGGCTCACCACCTGTCACGTTGTCCCGAAAATATCTTCGGTGGAAGGTGGGTCAAAGGGACTTAATTGTCTAGACTTGACCTCTGTCTACCCCTGTATTGGGAATTGCATGAAGATATTTTTATTATATTTTAAAACTATAAAGAATATAATACTATGTTATTTAGTTCACTAAAATGTTATTAAATATTTTATAAGTTAAATTACTAATAGTAATTTTATTAATTAATAATGAAATTCAAAAGTTCAACTTCAAACCATTGAAATAGCTAAAGTAATTTTAAAATAACAGTGTAGTTTAAAATTTTACTTAACTTTTTTACTTTTGTAAAAATATTTAACAATGAAATAAAAAATTGATAATAGCCTATGATGAAAATTATACAAATTTATTATAAATATAAGAATACATAAATTTACAGATTTAATTAAAATCATGTAATCAATACCTTTATTCTTCTTTCTACATTTGCTCTACACATAGGACATGAATCAATTTCAGGTGTTGCACATCCTTTACAACAACACATATGACCACATGGAACAAAAACCACCTCTGACTTGGCATCCATACAAATTACACATTCTCCTTCCAATACATTGTGTTCTGTTTCATCCATCAGTACTCCTAAACAATTAGGATCATCATTGTTGAGAGACGGTGCAGTGGGTTGAAATTTACTTACACCTGTTGAGGCTTCCTTATTATGGTTAGATAATTTTAAATCCATGTAGCATTTAATAGCTTTGATAATTCCATTTCTATCTATAGAAAGAGTGACTCCATTTCCTTTCAATTTTTCCTCTGTAATATTATCCAAAGAGTCGCCAGAAAATAAAAATTTTACTAAAAAGGGCAAACAGTGAATCACTCCTTCCTGTAAAAGACAATTTGCAAAGACTGGATCTAAATTTTTACTAACACTCAACAAGTTTTTTGGTGCAGAGTCTATTAATTTTTGATAATTTTTTAGCCAGAAATCTGTGGTCTTGTCATTTTCTGTTTCAACATCTCTGATAGTGTTAATTAGTTGTTTTCTTCTTGTGGCTCTCTGATCAAACAAATCATCTAACAAATTCACTAGATGAACTCTTTGATTTAATAACTCATTATAGTTGTATGCCATATTAAGCTTTTTCTTTTCCTGCTCTATAACACTTAGTCTAGCTAAATGTGAAGAAATCAAGGATATTTCTTGATTTAGACTCCAGCTTTTTGAATCAACTTTTTCTAATAAAGATGTAACAATAGCTTTCTGCATATCTTCATCTTCTAACAGCTGTTGAACTAAGGCTGTTCGTGAGTAATCTTTTGTGTTTAAAATTTCAGATAACTTAAAGGTGCTCTCTGATTCTTGAATAAGAATATTTTCTTTGATATTGTTTAAATTGTCTTTATAATTTCTCAAAAAATATTTAAAAGAGTATTCATTTTCAACAAGATGTTCCATTGCTTTTAATACATCTGCTTTTCTTATATTATCATAGTTTTGTCTAGTAATTTCAAGTAGTTTATCATGTTCAACTTTTTCATAAGCAAGTTGTTGCTGCACTATTTCTGGTTTCAAACCTTCCGATTTAATAAAGTTATTAACTATCATGTTAATACATTTTTCATCTTCTTGAATTGCTTTAATCAATTTCTGTCTTTCAACTTCTTTCCCTTCATGCACTTTTGCTATTTCTGAATCTAAATTTATTTGCTCTTTAATAATGTTTGTTAGGAATTTATTTCTCTGCTCTTGATTAGCTTTATGTATCCTATTCTCTTGTTCAATAATAGCCGCCTCTTGTTCTTCCCAAGTTACTGTATTTCTTCTCAAAAAAGGGTTAGGTTTATTTACAATATTTACATAATACTCTGATGTGTCTTCACATTCTACTTGTAAAGGAGGCACAAAGTCAATATTCAAAGAATGACATAAAAATTCCATAATACTTTTTGTATCTTTACAAGCAATTTCAGCAGGAGGATATAAAAATTGTTCTCCATCAAGATCTATATGCACTAAATTACGTGCTAAACATAGCTCAGGGCATAGTTCATTTAAATTTTCATTGCAGGTTATATTTAATCTATTCAGGCACTTAAGATTTCCTAATGATGGTGTTAACTTAGTTAATTTGTTATTTGATACATCTAAAACTCTTAAACACTCTAAATACTTAATATTGTCTGGGATTGCTTTCAGCAGATTGTTGTTGACATATAGCTCTGTAAGATTAACTAAATATCGAATGTCATTCGACAAGTACAAAAATTTATTGCAACTTAAATTCAGAACCTTAATAAGATGTAAATCAGACAACTGCCCACCTTGGTCCAATGAGTGCAAATGATTATTGTGGACATATAAGTTATCTTTCCTGAACACTTTGCAGATGGAAAATATTCCCGGAGGCAATTGATGTAATTCACAATCTGATAGGTCGAAGATTGGTTCAGGAGATTCTTTAGCCAGATATAATTTGCGTTCTAGTTTAGCACGTACTATATCGTTGGAATTTTTACTAAACATTGACATCGTTGCTCGATGTACTCCAGACACAGCACAACCCATTAATAATGTGAAAAAATCAGCACGAATCTATTGTTCTTAGCGACTTTATCTTATCATTACAGAGATATGTGTTCTGAATAATTCAAAAGACAAAATTTAATACACAATCATTAAACGTTATCACTATGTACAGTGACATTTCTTAATTTGTAGAA
This sequence comes from Sericinus montela, assembly GCA_029286605.1. Classification (NCBI taxonomy): domain Eukaryota; kingdom Metazoa; phylum Arthropoda; class Insecta; order Lepidoptera; family Papilionidae; genus Sericinus; species Sericinus montela. Next base: position 6,735,355 of record JAGSMR010000021.1, read on the forward strand.
TTTTAATTAGTGAAACACAATATTTCAAAAAACTATGATAAACCAAAAGCATTGATATATTTTATTCTTCTTGTCTTTTGATTTATGGCCTCTCTTGATAGAATTCTGCAGTATCAAGCCAGTTATTTTCTTCTTAATGTTTTATTATCTTATTAGAACTCAACTTGTTATGATGTTAAAGCTATCAATTGTCAATGTCAAGCCGGGTGCTTGCATAGAGTATACATAGAATACTCTCCATATACACAATAATCTATGACACCAAGATACAAAGAGAGAAGGAGCGCTTGATGGCAAATCTCAACTTAAAGAAAGTATCTTTAGTTTTCTTCGCCTGAACCAAGTGAAAAAAATATGTCATATATGTAATATACATTTACAATCTTTTTATATAAACGCAATACATGGTATTGCGTTAATGTAAAAACTCAGAGGTCTCGACATTTTAATCCTTTCAATAGGAACATAAGTTTAAAATATAATTCTTTGGTTCGAACCAACCTTATAGGGATAGTCCGGTCTCTTGACTCGAATTTTGATTACCGAACCACTCGGCTATCGTGACTTACCAATCTTCAATGATTTAATTTTGTAAAAGGGTGTTAAATTAAAGATTACAAATGTTATAAAGAATGTTTTATTTTTATAATTTTGCCTTTTAACACCATTTATTTGTCCTGGATGTCGACCTAATACTCTACGCCTATTTATATACAACGCCACTTTCAGACAACTAAGGATAAGAGCGCGGAGTACTGATAGTTTATTGGTCCAGAAGAGATCAAGACAAATCGCGTGTCTCATGCTCTGTCCCACTCTGATATTGCGTAATAATATGTGGCGAAACATAAAACTTAAAGGAAAAAACATGATAATGATGATGTGATCTTTAACAAACGTTAACATTATTATGCAATCGTTCAAACACCAAATTACCCCATCGGTCATCAAACTCTTATTTATCATAAATGTAATGACAACATTAAAATGTATGCATACATAATGACCAGAAACATTTCACTATAGGTTCATAAGCATCTGTAAGTGATGACTTGTGAAAATCGCAATACTTCACTTCAGCGGATTCATGCATTAAGAAAAAGGGTAATAACAAAAATTTTTATACATAAAATTATTTATTTTGCTTGATTGAAAGTACATAATACTTGAGATCGAAATCCAGTATTGCACATATTATAAGTAAACACCTTTTCGTTTTTTTTTCTTCATTTATCTTTCATTTTTCTTCTTGGTCCAAGACCCCACACCACTAGGTTTTATAGATAGCAATATTTACCACGAGTCGAACGGTGAAAGAAAACAATTAACAAATTCGAGTCCGCTCCGATATAAAATCGTAATTTATACTAACATGCCTAGGTCGATAATATTTATAATCGTATGTTTTATTTTACACTTCAGTTCAAATGGAATGGTAAAACAGTTAATTTTAGTATGTATCTAAAGCATTTGACGTAGTTGACATGAACTTCTCTTTAAAAAACTGGACTATCTAGGAATAAGAGGACATACACTATTTAAGAATAAGAGGACATACACATTTTCAAATCAGAGCCGTGAAAATATACGAAATAGATTCAGGTCCCTCAAACGATTAACGTTACTTTTTTGATTTTGTTGACAGATTATTAATTCAAAAATAAATTTCAAACATGAAAATAATAAGAAAAATTTTGTAACTATTTTGGTAGCTACGTGGTGTTTTATGTAGTGTGAACCTTGAACTATGCTACATTAAAACCAAATACGTGAGTTGCATGTCTACGTCAGTAATATATGATTATTAGGTCCTTACATAAGAAATTTGCGTTTTGTCATACTAAACAGTTTCTCTGAAATATCTCCTCTTTGGTCAAGAATTCCAAATAAAAATTTATAAATTCATTTAGCTGGTACATTTGAGTCATTCATTTGTTTTTTCCTCATTATTTTTTCTTGAGTCGTTTATTATCGCACTATGGAAAACATGAAATATCTATATATTTGCGAATAAGAGTTCTTCCGTGGCACCTGTGCTGCAAAGCAGCTCGAAGGATTAATGATGTGTACGGCGCTGGTGTCGCAAAAGAAATCACGGTACGTTTTTGGATTCAAAGTTTTCGTTTTGAAAATTTCGTCCTTCAGAACCAACCCGTGGACGGCCGGAGACCAAAGTGGAAAATGAAGAATTAAAGGCGATTGTGAAAGCGGATCCATTACAAAGCACTTTAGAGATAGCTGCAGGCTTCAGGATAAGTGATAAAAATTCTTCCCTAAACGAAAATTTACTCAGTAAAGTTATTTGTGAACGTTTCGTGGACTAGCGCCGGTGTCATTCACTATAGCTTTCTAAAATCTGGCCAAACGGTTACGGCAGATATCTATTGTCAGCACTTGCAAACCATAAACAACTAGCTGCTGAACAACCAAGATTGATCAATCGCTCTAGGCCACTACTGCTTCACGACAAGACACGCAAGATTACACACTGTACAACAAACAACCACTAAATTAGATTAGCTACAATTGGAATGACTGCGACATGCACTGTATTCTCCGGACCTTGCTCCAACAGATTACCATTTTTTTCGGAATTTGGACAATTTCTTACAAGGAAAACTTAACTCCAAACCGCCTTCAAAGAATTCGCCCCCATGGCTTTTTTTAGTAAAGGAATCAATGAACTACCTATAAGATGGCAAAAGTGCATAGATAACAACCGTACATACTTTGATTAATTAAATATATAAAAAATACTTTATATTCCTCTCGTACAACACGCCAATTTCATATGTAGGGACCTAATATTATCTACATTTTAAATCCAAGATAGTGAAGAAATTGATATTTTTATGTTGATATTTTCAAATTTGTGTATTTTTATAATTCGGGGTTTCTCGAAATTGCGATTACGAAGTTGATGTCGAATTGCCCAATCCAAAATAGCCGACTTGTATTTTTGAAAACATCCTATCGTATGCCATTTTAGGTTTAGATTCGTTATATTCTTTTTATTATTGATTATTTTATACGGTGATTTTGATTATGGTACTAATTAATGCGCCAAACAAATGTTACATTTTGTGTACTTAGATAAATAGTGATTTTTTACATACTTTCTTATGTTTAGTTTTGTAAGTACATACATCTTTACGGTATCTTTATGAATATTGTTAATAATAATAATGTTTATTAATGTTAATGTTCTTTAATAATAATATTTTATTAGCATTCTATTTTGTAGCAGTTATAGACGTCGTTTATAATTCCCAATTTGTCGGTTTAAATCATCATTTTCACGCCGATTTTCATCAAATTGTGCATGCTCTCCTAATAATTTATGTTGTCCTATACTTTCAATATTTTCAAGGGGCGAGTATACATGTTTGTAATCATCGGCGTAATATTTACTACTTATTGTTTCTGGCACTATTCGTTGCGTAAAATAATTTTGTTTCTCTGTTGACGAAGGTCTTCTTAACGTTAAATCCCTATCACTTGCAAAATATTCACTTCTATCGATTTCAATGGGGTTCAAAGGCACAGTTTTGACCGCCTTATTTTCATGTACATTCTCACTTGGGATGTCATATTTAAACAATTTAGTAGGACTATGTGATATAAAATTATATTGATGTTCATTATCAGAATTTTGGTTATATACGCTTCTTTCTTTATCGATATTTAAGTGACTAGACGGTTGGTCATCGACCGCTTTTTTTAAATATTCATTACTAGGGTCGTAATGTTTATTGTATTCATTACTGTGTTCAAATTCATCTGTTTGAAGAGGAGGATAAACATGAACCTTAATTTCCTTATTCAGTATTTCGAATGAATTCACTTTCTCCTTATCAAATTTCGATTCAACATTTCCGGTCTCGTCATAAGGCCCACTGATATCACTAGGTGATTTTTCTTTACTAATTTCACTGTTATTGTATATATTCGGTAACTCATTTTCATATATAGCCCATTTAGGTATATCATCCGAAATTTGTGTAGAGTTATTCTTAGAAATTACTAGTTCCTTTCCTCTTCCATTATTTTCGATATGTGCTTCCGACACGTCTTGCGGTGCTTTACTAAAATGATCAAATATATGAGATGTTGGTTTAACAGATAATCGATATGTTTCTACCGCAGGAAGTTTAATAACCACAGTTTTACCTTGATGGTATCCAATACCGAGTCCTTCAAATGGTTTATTTTTATCTTTCTTTTTATTTGGTATTCTATGCGGACGGTGACTTCTTATATCATCATTGTTAGAATCAGCGTCACAATACATTTTATTTAACTTTTGAGTATCCTTTTCAGAAAGACCAATTCTTTGTCCGATATCAACACCAGTCTAAAAATTAAACAACATATTCAATAAAAAAAGGTGAAATAAAAAAAAATCAAATGTGATAGGCGAGAATATAACCCGTGACCTCGCCGAACCGTGGCGATGCTTTTGCCTCAGAACCATCGGATTCCACTTGCATCAATCAAAATCTTTCATACACCTTTTAAGGGTGTTAAAAATCAGCATCAGCGCAGAAAAAGTCTGCATATAATATTCATTTCAATTTTATTCAACATGCTCAGCAGACCTTTTAAAAATTTTAAGTTTTTCAAAATGAAATATAAGGTTTTCTTTTAGTATTTTAGGATTAGGGGAAATCAAATAATAAATGTTTACCTAGATAGGGGGACGACATCGCAAACTTACTGTGATCGCTGTGTTATAAAATTGGAAACTATAAATCTTTATAATAAAAAACTATACATATTTTGCCTTTTATTGTACCTATATTATTTATATCTTATTGTAAAGTTGTTAAAAAAATAAAGTATCACCTGCTTTGGTACTAGAGTGTCTTCGCCATTTGAGGAAAACGCTTTTTTACTGTAATGCAAGACACTGTCATAATCATAACCAACACCAAAATCCGAAACGGAGAATGTATTGTATTTTCGAAAGTTATGCCTTGCCGCTGAAATAGATTAAATTATTAATTATTAATAAGTCACGATAGTCGAGTGGTTAGGTGATCGGGATTCGAGTCATGAGACTATAGTTTAATACTATTTACCATTTATGTGCCTATCACTTGCGGTCATGATATAATCGTCACGATGCGCTATTGTCTATACAAACAATAGTAATGTTCTCAGGTTTTTTAACTTTCTTCATCGGTATGGTCGAAAATTCTAAGCAGTTGCTTGCTTTCATCGATCCATTGTTTGGTACTATACCGTAGCTTTTAGTTGAATAGAAATAATTACATTTAACTTATTTTAATGACACCTTTTTATAGTCGAAAGCTATGAATCTTTCCTCTGAAGTAAAATTCTGACTGCGAATTTATAATACGTCTTTATGTGAGGTCTAGATTATAAGAATCTATCGTCATAAGAACCCATAACTCTGAACCTAATATAACATGGAAAACGGTCTGTTTCCGATATGACCTAAGCAGCATAATCGGAAACCAGAAAACATGCTAGGTCAGTTCATTTGATTCACTTATTGGTACATAGAAACAAACCCGGACAGTAGACAATGTTCAGTATGTACGATTATTCAAATTTATCTGTGATATATTGTCCTTTTTTTATTCAATCGGATTCAGGAGACGATTCTAAGTTTCTATGCAGGTTGGCGAATGTTGGTGCCAGCACCAAAGATCGGATACTCTAAACGGAGAGCACAAGAATACATCGCAATTTTTAACCGCCTAAAAATAAGGGGAGATTCTGAATTCAGTTGTATGTTCTTTTTAAATCCTTTTAATTTGTTTCGTAAATGACAAAGTTCGTCCAAACTAGAAACGTACTATATTATATTATATTTGATTGCATTTTTGCAGCAGGCGGAAGTTCATTTATTTATTTTATTTTATCTTGGCAATTACGTTCTTTCGACCCTACTGTCACCAAAGTTAGCAAAGAAAATATGTTAAAGCTTAACTTACGCTGAAGTATATTGTCCCAAACAACGTCAATATAATCATCTCTGTCGGGACTGCTTTGCATATGGTAGAAACCGAGCGTATGCAAGAGTTCATGCACTACAGTGCCGTGACGGAAACACCCGCGGCCAACGGGATGTCGCCCGTACAAGTTCAACACTTGGTAACCTCCTTGATAACCCACTTGTGAGAAACAGCCTCGCCTACTCCCCTGTAAAATATAAAGAAATTGAATGAAGTATGATCATATTGAATTATAGACGATTTACAGAGTATGACATTACTAAATGCTCTTACAAGTCACTGTTTCTACTATTTGTATGTCATACACGTGCAAGAAACTGGGATTCTAACAGAACACCTGTGTGACGATACACGAGTTAAATAATTAAAAAGCTAAACAAAAGTATGTAGTATGCGATTAAACGCATTTGTTTTTACCTAAAAATATTTTTTTATATAATGTATGTTTTAATTTCTCTCATTCTTATTTAAAAACTATTTAAGCAAATTAGCTTATTTTTATTACAACCAAAAATATACATTTCGCGAATACCTCAACTTCGTTCCAATAAGGTATGCATACTTTTAACTTTTATAATTTTTCATCCTCTACCTTTTTTAAGTTGGCACTAACAACACAATAGTACCAAATGGCAGTGACTATTACTTAAGTAAATAATTCTACACAAAAGTAAGCTTTTTATGCAATATTTGTTTCGAAAGTATGTTTTCTAATAAGTTGTTTAGGCTATTTTTGTCATTTTATTCCAAGTATATTTCACGTTTCTCAGTCACAAAAAAATCTTGAAATCAATCGACTACACGTTTTTGTTTGTAATTAAAGGTTAAATAAATGGCAAAAGATGTTTAAATTATAAAAAAAATGTATTGATTTTAGCTGCGTCTAGACTATTTGCTTTGATTTTTCTAGTTTGAAATGGTGACAATGTAAATGTTTTGCTTTTTTATACCTGTATAACAACAGCATCCCTATCCCCTTTCTTGTATGGTCGAAACTTAATGCACGAAGCTTGTGCTATGTCATCTATCCCATTTTGTATAGCCTGTAACTGATCTTCAGCTGGAAGAAAAAATAATAAATCATTATACTTACCTGATTTTAATACAAAGGATAATCTCTTTATTTTACGCTATATATTTTCTTCACCATTCGGTCTTCACTTATTCGCTCAACGTGCCCAAACCATCGAAGCACGCCCTAATCAATTTTTATGATAAGGTCATCTTTCAAACCTGCCATATTGCGAATCTCTTCGTTTCGCTTTCGGTCGGCCATGGTAAGGCCGCACATTTTACGAAGAGATCGCATTTCCACTGCATTCAACCTGCTTTTATGCTTCTTCTGGCATACCCAGGTTTCGCTGTCATATAACAAAGTCGGTACCAACACTGTGTTATGTATTGCAAGGCGTGCACTTTTCACTTCGCCTTGCTTTTTGATTAACGCAGTCAGGGCACCATTGACTCAGTTCCCGGCAGCGACACGCCTGTCCACATCTAAATCACATCTTCCATCCTGGCTAAACGCATTCCCCAAGTATACAATTTCATTCACCTGTTCTAGACATTCCTGATTTACCCATATTTCACACTTCGTTCTTTTTCGTCCCTTTCAACTAACAGAACCTTAGTTTTCTATATATTTTCTCTTTATTTTAATAAAAAATGTGATTTATTATCTTAGTTTTATAATACACGTAAAATAATTCTTAACTTTTATAGAATTCACTAAATAATTTAAAACGGTAAAACTTACGTTCAATTAGTGTAGATTCCGACTAGTTTCGAGCCTGTGTGAGTTTTAGCGTTTTTAATTAATTAGTTAATAATTTCTCACGAAAGTTTATAATAATTAATTAATTACAATTTAATTTAAATAATTAATTAAAAAAAATTTTATTACTTGTTTGAAACCGCAAACATTTTAAATTATGCAAAATGGTATTTCAAAAGCATTCAACTTACAAAAATGTTCACGCTGAATGTAATAAATTACTTCGTTATCGGGCCAACGCTTACTGCTATCTTTTAGACCATTCCTGGATAGTCCTTCAGCAACGTTTTCAATAATCAATCGTCTTTGCCTTTCATTGAGGATTAGGTCACCTTCGAATTTTCCGCTCTCCTCCCATGCATTTTCCGGGACTGTTTCGTCATCATCCTCATCAACATCAGGATTACCTTTGGATATGATTTTTTACATTATATATAAGTATTTATTTCTCGTATTAAGTAATCCGGATAATATTTCGAAGTTTTTATAACTTACTTTTTAAATTTAAATCTAACTGTGATGTTTTTTCTATGAAATCACTAAATTCGTCCAATTCACTGCGAGTCATAGCCCAGGACTTTAATACAAAAATATTGAACAACACAAGTAATTTTATAAACTCCATTCTTAAATCACGTATTAAATGAATTTAACAGTAGAAATACAGAGATAATGCCATTTTAATATACGAATATGTTGAGTAAATTATAGAGCGTGTTCCTCACTTTGTTCACTTTTTTCCCTTTAACAAATTCCATCGGAACGGCACTGATTTAATATAGCTTCAGATACAACCATTTCACAAGATGTTGGACCGCAACTGTTGTATCTTGCGTCAACAGCCGGAGCCCGCGCTTGCTCACCGCCAACGAACCGCGGCTTCACTTTTTAATAGCGTTAACCCGCGCAAGAATAAATTGCTAAATTTGCCGCCCGTGTTGCCTTAGAATTCAATAACACCTTGATTTCTTTTACACCTCAATAATATTTATGTTCCATTTGTGTAATAAAAAAAGTAAGATTCTTAAGGTCATTTACAGACAATGTCCTCAAAATAATTGTTGTGAATATTGTAATCACCTTTTTTTACAAAATATATCATGCCATTGCTACAGTATTATTTCACAACTTTTCTAGAAAAAGCATGTAACAAGCACTTTTCCATATTCCCAATGAAATTTATTTCGAAAAACATGACAGGTGATAAGTCATAATGCCAAACTAACGGTACAATATATTTACATAAATAAATATTTATAAATACTTGTAAATGTCCATGATTCGAGAACAAACATTCATTTTCATCACTCAAATATTTGCATCTTGAGTGATGAAAATGAATGTTTATTACGAAATCTTTCCTATTCCGTGAATGTCTTTCCGGTATGTACCTGAGGTTAGTGTCCGATATGGCTACACAGAGCAAGATTTTTCACGTTTTCATAACATTTTATTAATTTACATATGAAACAATTGATATAAAATGAAGAAATAATAAAAAGAGTGACTTAGACTTGCATGTAAAATGTATTTACATTATTCGTACTGTATTCATTGTTATTAAGATTCCAGATACTTATGACTCATGTTATGTTTTTACGGAATTCTAGTCCATTAACATAGTATGCAAGATCAGTAAAAAATAGATTAAATAGAAAGAGACAGAAAATTGCTAACACCACCATATTAGATAAAATAGTAGTGGAGGCAGTACAAGTGAAAACGTAGTATTGATAAAAAAAATTAAAATATTATAATAAAATCAAAACAAACTTACGATTTTCTACATCATTACTAACTATGATTCGGAACGTGGACGACTCACTTTCTTTTCGATTTCAACTTCGTTGGAAGGATCTTGTCCTACTCACCGACAGCTCGTTTGTGCATTTAAACATGTTTTTGTGAATAATGTTTCGATTATCACATGTGATTTATCAACATCAATACAATTTTAAACTTTTGCTTCTGATTTTGATTAAGTTATAAAATCCTAAAGTATTCATATGTATGTAAATAACGATACCCGTATGTATTAGAAAAGCGGAATAACTATTTAGAAATACTCGATATAACAAGATACGAAGATTGGCAGTACGTAGGAAACAACATGAGAACCGTGGCGATTATGACGCATCCTTGTAGGAAAGACTAACTGCAATGTAATAATAGGGAACAGGTTAAAGTGTTAGTACAGAAAATGTAATAAGAGTAGTTTATTATAGTAAAAATTTACATAGAAAACATTATAATCTATTTGAAAATATTGAAAAGGGTTATAGGTTCTTTCATAAGTACTTAAATTAAGAATTTACTTTGACCTCCGCAAAAAAATCAGCCAAATTTATGTTCTAAGTGGGGTTAAATCCAATTATTTAAAATGGAAAGAAAGTTATTATTTTTTAACTAAAACATCTATTTAAAATGTCAAATAATAACAGCATTTAGTTATATGCCTCTATAATCCGTTGCCTGATGTGAAACTTATGCCACTTTAACTGGAATCAATAGTAGTCCCGTCAGAATCGCAATACATTCTGTTTAGTTTTTCAATGTCACCATCCGACATGCCGATCCTTTGTCCAATTGTGACGCCATCCTATGAAAGAAATTATAAAAATTAATTAGCTCAACTTCCTATCGAATGTCGTTAACAGTCGAAAGAAAATACCTTAAGGATGTTCCGAAACATTCATTATTTGGGTTTGGATACATTTAATTGTTTTATAACTTCACGAAATTCCTATACTGAGGCAGACAGAGGTCTAAACAATGAGGTCCTATTGGACCCACTCTCTACCTGTCACGTTGTCCCAGATTATTTGGGACAACGTGACAGGTAGAGAGTCCATCCGTCCAGCCGTCTTAGTGTGCAAGCTAACGGTACCATATACATACATACATACATATTAACATCTGTAAATATTCATTTATTCATATAGATATCCATGACTCGTGTACAAGGATTCATATTTGTCACACAAATGATTTCCCCAAGCACAATTCGAACCTGCAACCCTTAACTTCGAATGTGAGGTCACTACCAACTAGGCCATTGGACCGTCTTACATCATTTTACATCGTACATATGGATTTACGTTATTTTAATAAGGGGGCGTGGTAATTTAGTAGATGGTAATGTATTAGTAATTAGTGTAAAGTTGAAGCTCGTAAATTCCCACGGCTGGGCAAACCTTGCTTTATTATTTCAGAGCAATTGGAGCAGGGGATGGGGTAGTGGGGTATACATAGATTTTGTGAGTTTATAAACAGAAGTAACGTAATTTTTGACTTCATCTGCTGCTGCAAAAATAGTTTATTCGATCTTATTTACCGAAAATTATATACTATTAATATTTCACTCACAAAACCTAAAACAGCTCTTGTTCAAACTACTAAAATAATAAGTTATTTTTATAATATTATTAAATGATATTATAATAATATTATAATGAACTTTAAAGAACTTTTTTGTCTTCGGCAAATAAAAACAGTGTTACAGAAATATACCTTATATTGTGGTGGTGTACTTATAGCGTAATTGTTGGTGAAATGAAAGGAAATACCTCTAAGGGAATTATTGTTCTGCGTCCATTTTTCGAGAAAGCAGTGGAACTGTAATGTAGAACGCTGCCGTAGTCGTATGGCACCCCGAAATCTGTTACCGTGTCGTTGTCATATTCAAAAAAATTATGTTCTTTGCCTGATGACAATACATTACAATGTAAGATAACAAATCCTGATAACCTCTAAAATAGCCCAACATAGAAAATAATAACTAAATAGCATCACTTCGTCACGATCGTTTTTTTTATTATTATATTGATTATTAACAATTTTTTAGGAGAGTCCATGTTTGCAGTGATCTCCAGAGAGATGGAAATTAACTCTATTTTCCAACTTCGAAATTTTAAATTAATTTTTTTTTACATTAATAACCTATTTAATAATAAATAAGCAATATAATAAATTAAAAAAAAAATATCTTCACGCAATTCCCAATACAGGGGTAGACAGAGGTCAAGTCTAGACAATTAAGTCCCTTTGACCCACCTTCCACCGAAGATATTTTCGGGACAACGTGACAGGTGGTGAGCCTGTCGCCGCCCTTATGTCCAAGCCAACGATAAAATTTGTACATAAGTTTTTGAAAAACTCATTGGTACTGCCACCTGGGGATCGAACTCGGGTCTCTCGACTCGAAATTCCGACCACCCAACAACTCGGCTATCGTGACTTTAATACAATAAGCTATTTTAATAATAAACTAAAGGCGTTAAAGGTCTGAAAACTTATGATCTGATCACATCCTCACACATCATAGCCAGAAATATGATATTTAGTGTACAATCTGGCAACATTTTTTCATTATTTATTTGGCAAAATAATTACATGAATTAATACTATATTTTTGATCAGTAATATGTTTTACCTCTTTGTATATTATCCCAAACTATTTCAACGTACTCATCCCTGTTGTACGTACTCTGCATATGATAAAATCCCAGTGCATGAAGCATCTCATGCACTATTGTTCCGTGCCGGTAACACCCACGGCCCAAATTCAGTATCTGGTCATCCCGAGGATCTTCCTCATCATAAATATAGCCTACGTTTGAGTAGCAGCCCCTTCTGTTACTCTAAAACGTTAATTGGCCTTGTTGTTAATTTTATGACTATGCTTAACGGTTAATAAAATATTACAAATGTTAGAAATATGTTACATAATTATTTCTCTGGTTTACACGAATATTAGACATTGCAATTAAACTAATTTTAAGAATTTATTGCCTTTTATAGCTATTTTATGCTTTTATTATTACCTTATTAATTATAAAATGTATGCTCAACGTTTTGGATGCCTGAAAGATCTCCAGCAGTAAGGTTCGTACCAATGATTTTTTTGAAACTTCTAACGAAACTTTGCACACTAAAAATGCGTCGCTAATATTTTGCAACTTATTCTTTCTTCTTCTATTCGGAGTTAATTCATATGCTGTTATCACAATAAATGTAAAGGTACATAATACATGAACAGTGGTCAAGTTTTTTCGTATATAAGTAATTTCTTAGTTTATTTACATTCCATTATAAGTTTTCAAATTTACAAAATAATTTAGGACTTTTGATCAAAAACTATGACAGTTAGTTTTGACACATAAAGCATCCTTAAGAGACAGAAATATGTAGGCAGAAATCTGATACAGCAAGCACATAGTGGATGCATTAAAACTTCTCTATCCAGTGATCCTGAGTGGCGATATAAGCTAATAAAATATTCCCACTTCTCCACAAACATCCACACAAACAGTTTATGATTTTATACCCAGTCTTTTCAAAGACAAAGCTGAAGAGCTAGGGGTAGCTCCTATCTCTTCAGGTATATCGATATTGGTTAAATAGCGATCTTGCTTCTCTTTTCATAAATGGAATCGATGAACTGAATTTTTAATGATTTGATGACAGAATTGATATTGAAGTTCTTGGACTGAAAACGCTTACACCAATTTTGTGCTACTCATAGTTACACTACGTAAGTTCATAAACACCACATTTTTTGTGGCTTGTATTACATTTATGCTTTTCTCTAATATTACTTCTGTGTATTGAATTTCTGTGTTAAATTCACTTATTTAGTAAAAAGTAAAACAATAAACATTTAATAAATATAAATAAATAAATATCTTTACGCAATTCCCAATATAGGGGATAGACAGAGGTCTAATCTAGACAATTAAGTCCCTTTGACCCACCTTCCACCAAAGATATTTTCGGGACAACGTGACAGGTGGTGAGCCTGTCGCCGTCTCTATGTCCAATTCAACGATGTAATTCGTACATAAGTTTTTGAAAAACTCATTGGTACTGCCACCTGGGGATCGAACTCGGCTCTCTTGACTCGAAATTCCGACCACCCATCCACTCGGCTATCGTGACTTCATAATGAAATAAACATTTCAGGAAATAATTTTAACATATTACTCTTTTCTAAAATGTCATATATTTTATTGTATCAAAATCATTTAAAAACATCAGCACAAACAAAGATGTTACTATGAGCTATAAAAAAAATGAAAAACTGAGACTACAGCAAGAAGAAGAAATTCTTTTAAGGGGTATCACCCTCCAAAACGCTATATTATACACAATTTTGATTGTAATTTACTCCACTGTAACGAAAAGATCCCAAAATTAATACACATTATTGTAGATTTAAAAATGCTGGTTAACAAGTTGTTTTAACAGTATCATTTAAATAAATAAAGAGTTTTTTTTATCTTTGAATGGGTCGATGAATCAATACAATTTTTTCGTATATTGGAGAATATTATAAACTAAAAAAAATCATCATACTTCAACGAGCAACATCGAAGCTTTAAACTAAAATGTTCGTCCTATATTCATCATATGTATTGTGATGTTGTCTAACGATAATTTAATATTAAAATTTCGGAGTACAGCTACAAATACTTAAAATAAACGTAATAGATATTGTAAATACTTACGTTTAGATATCTCTTATCTACACATTAATATACAAAAGCTTAAACATAATAATGAAGTTCATCATACCGTGATTCTCATGGCATATTCGTCGTCACTTCTCTCTCTGAACGTAATACATGAATTGTTTTCAATATCAGCCATTGCGTCCTTAATCATCTTAATTTGTTCATCGTCTAAAAAAAAGTTTACAGAAAGGTTGATTTAATTAAATCGCTGTAAATTATTCAGACAATCAACCTTAATCTGTTTTTAAATTATTTATTTAAACATGATACTATGTTTACGAGTATACAGTTATAATTATAAAAGACTTTTCAATTTTGAAACGAATATTTGAAAAAGTTAAGTATTTACTTTACAACCCGTGGAAGTCCACTGAAAGTCCGTGGCCTCTCCCGAAAGAACCATAATCAACACGCTTAGCAAGCGGATTTGCGATCGCAGTCCCAAAAACAATTTTGGTACCATAAAGAACATATTGTTCTTTTTAGTTATTTCGTCGACGCCATTGCTATTTTCAATGCCTTTCCCTTAGCCGTCTTACGACACCCAATACAATAAATAGAGGGTGCTAAATTCTTAAGCATAATTCTAATTCTGTGGGGCATACTGTGCCGTGTGCTAACATACACGGCACAGTACGCCCCCCGTACCCACTTAAAAGATATATTTTTTAATAAAATTTGTAGATATTTTCATACAATTATCAGAGGTGAAGTCTGTAATAAATGGGAATATTTCGGACTCCTTACTTTAACTGACAACATCCGTGACCCCAAGTTCGATTCCCGGACGGATCAATCAAAAGAAAAACCACATTTTCTCGGATCTGGGTGTTTCTGGTGCCTTCGTTGTATCCGATTCCATAACACAAGTGCTTTACGTTGCGATCAGAGCAATTTGTATAATGTTGTCCCTATCCATGTGTGTATTTACTTTATGAAGCATGAAGTAACAAAGATAATCCCAAAATTAACAGAAACAATATAAGCGTAGATATTAAATATTAAATTTTAAACAACGTACCAAACTCGTCTTCATCAACGTCATACACAACAGTATTGTCTGGCCATCGCTTAGTTGTGTCGATGAGGCCGTTCTTACCAAAATTTCGAGAGTAAAGTGCCTTTTTTTGTTCTTCAGTTAGAATCATATCGCCCTCGAAATATTCGCCCAACTCCTCTTCCACAGTTTGCGGTTCTGAAGATCATAACGTTTGAAAAGTCTGTATAATGTTTCCTCATGTTCACTCATATCTCCTAGGTCCAGAACAAACACAGATGTATAGTATACATCTGTGTTTGTTCTGCTTTTAATATGCAAATTCTTTAGCAGAGCTATTGTCGGTTAAACCTACAAATTTTAAGATACTATTCGTTCTTAATCTGGGTGACTAAAATACAAACTTATAAAATGGTACTTATATAATTTTTTGAAGTTCATGTTCTTGTGGTAATTTCGGCAAAATACCATAAGTACACTCTTACGTACAAATACATAATACATTGTGTAAAAAATCGAGTCAAGCCATGTTATTAACTATCTTGGCTTAGACGCATGAGAGTAATACTGATACTGAAAACAAATTAAAAACTGAAAACTAAATATAAATTTGGCTGACAAATTAAAATTTACAGCATCGATTGAGATACAAAAAAACATCATTGAAATTTGGATATTATAAAATTTTAATACATAAAAACATCATTTTTATTTTATTATAAGTGTTTAAATTTATAAGAAGGTAATATTAAATAAACACTAAGTGTTTACAATATAAACCTTACCATCCATTCCTTGAATCGATATTGCGTATCTTTCTTCATCTAGCCCAAAAACGATCTTATGATGTGCTAAAATGGCTACTAAAAATAATTTCCTCATTTTAAATTACTACTACAGTCGTATAACGCATTCAAACTTCGATATTTCCTCATTTGTAGTGCTTTTTAAATAATCCTAGTTTCAGCATTCTAATTCATAACAGGAAATGACAAAAACGGTAAATTAGTGTTTTCCATTAGGTAACTCCTCGTTACGACCTCGTTTTCCAGACTTCCGTCTACTATTCTAATTTTAAAGTGTTAACGTATTTTCTGAAAAAAATTCTTCACTTTATAAACGACTTTGTCGTAAATTGTAGAGATAACAGCGTTTTAAGTGGATGTTGTTAAGATTAATTGTTAATTTTAGAAGAAAAAAATAATTTTACTAATATCACAACAGTTCTGATTTAGGTTCAACAAAAAATTAATAGTCAGAGGAAGAGGATCGAGTATCACAACCTGCTTAATCTGCGGCATCAATTTTGTTGTTTATCGCTAAATATTTAACTTATAACGCAGTGTTTACTTTAAGTTTATTTTATATGTTATAATAGATCTTCACGCAATTCCCAATACAGGGGTAGACAGGGGTCAAGTCTAGACAACTAAGTCCTTTGACCCACCTTCCACCGAAGATATTTTCGGGACAACGTGACAGGTGGTGAGCCCGTCGCCGTCTTTATGTCCAAGCCAACGATGAAATTCGTACATAAGTTTTTGAAAAACTCATTGGTACTGCCACCTGGGGATCGAACTCGGGTCCCTCGACTCGAAATTCCGACCAACCAACAACTCGGCTATCATGGCTTCCGTAAAACACACACAAGTAAAATATTATATGTAATAATATTTTACTTTTTTCTTAAACTTGCTTACACAGTCATGAAAATAAAACTCTACAACGTTTACCAAAACAATTGATTAGATAGAGGCTTTAAATTTCTTGTGAATATTTCTCAATTTGTGTGTCAAGAAACCCGAGTTCGATCACTAAGGCTCGTACGAATGAGTTCTTTCAAAAACTTATGTACGATTTATATCTTGCTATGGCATTGGCTTGGACATAAAGAAGGCGACGGGCTCACCACCTGTCACGTTGTCCCAAAAAATAACTTCAGTGGAAGGTGGGAATGGCGAGAAGATTTTTAATTTTTTAAATTAAAGTCTTCCAACACTTTCCTAATACTAAGTTAGATAGAGATCTATGCCTCTTGACTTCGACTCACCCTCATCCGAACCCTATTTATTTTGATAACGTGAAAAGTAGTAAGTTTATCGCCGTTTTAGTGTCCAAGGTAATGGTACAATATACTAACGTGGATACTTATGGGGATGTTGTTATATATATAAACATCTATGACATCACGAAAATGTTGCTCCTAGGCGGACTGGACCTCGCAACCCTTAGTTTCGCAGGCAAATGGGCTATCGGGTCGTATGAATTTATGTAGGTTGATAATATTGCAAAAACAACTGTAATCCAATTATATATACAGTAATTAAAGTCTATGCATACTAGACTAATAGTCACGATAACCGAGTGGTTGGATCCGAGTTCGATCCCAAGGCTCGTGGGTTTTTTCATAACTTATGTATGATTTACATCGTTTACTTGGACACAAAGACGACTACAGGTTCACCACATGTCACGTTTTTCCAAAAAATGTCTTCGGTGAAATGTAGGTCGAAAGGGCTTAATTGTCTAGACCTCTCTATACGCCATTATTGGGAATGGTGTGAAGATATAAGTCTATGCACTATTAATTACGTGCCTTCTTATGCTTGCACGTACCTGCATGTTGTCTAAATAGCATTTGAGTTTTTTTTTTATAACCGTAGTAGAATTTGAGGCACATCGCAGAAGTGGCAATGACCCGGCGTATGTGCTCGTACAACTGACAACCGTTTGGGAAAATCGGATCTCGAGTGGTAATCTAGTACAGACAAGCGCAGTGTAGAGCGGACCCTTAAAAGGTGGAATGACGAACTGCACATCACTGAGGGCAGCAGATGGACGTTGATAGCTTGGGACCGATCTTTGTGATAATCTGTTTGGTATTGTATTTTTCGAGATTATTATCCCAACGTCTTAAGATCGCATTTATATAAACTTTAAAAAGTTAATCTTAAGACATCTGGGAAGAAACCGTATGGTAAATTTTTACATGAAAACCCATGGCACCGAAGAATAGGCAAGTAAATAAAACAAAATCATTTATTAATAATTTTAATATAACTAGGTATAACTGACGTATATCATCGAAGTATATTTTGAGATTTACATATACAATTACTTTGTCGTCGAATTCATTTTGATAAACAGTACATTTTATTTAACTTTATTATATCACTTTCCGACATTCCTTCCCTTTGTCCAATCTTGGCACCATCCTGCAACATATTAAACACAACCAATCAGTGTATGAAGTATTTATATTAATGTTTAGTTATACACATCTTGCTACGGAGGCAGTTGCTGATCTCAGCGTTATTCCCGTGTACTAAATACTTATCGGTAAAGGGCTAAAACATAGTAATATACATTTCACGTTTTACGGAAGGATTTTCTGTCCATCATCGAAGAAAGGTTGACATTTTTAAAAGAAGTTGATACGTTTCTTGGTGAAAAAGCTCAAATCCACAAAGGGTTAAATTAAAATTACGTAGACTAAACTCCACATATTATTATACCCCTGTATTAAACAACATTGTTTATGACGTATAACTCATGTAAAAAAATAACTATTTTACTTTTTTTATATAGAAAAGGGAGGCAAACGAGCAGGTGGCTCACGTGATGGTAAGTGATTACCGCCGCTCATGAACACCCGCAATGCCAGAGGCATAGCAGATGCGTTGCCGGCCTTAGAGTGCCCCCGCCCCCCTCAGAATTGGGGGAGGGGAGTGTGTGGGCCTCCGGTTACCTGCACTCGGTAAACGCAGAAGTTTGTTAGACTTCAACTTCACGCCGGTATTCTGTGAGGTCGTGGAAGTGCTTCCCCGGTCGAGCCGGCTCATTCATGCAACAACAAAAGCTGATGCGTGGCTCTACCACTGTTAGAACTACTCTATTGATGTCGTGTCAATTCCGTAAACATGGGCTTGAATTTTTTGTATGACACTACGCTCGATTAGGCAATATCATATTTTGTAGGAGACCATAATGACTGTTTCCTTTTTCAAACAAAGATGAAACATGTTGCGTTGGCCTGCTATGTGTTTTTTCAGATGAGACGTGTTTAGTTAGTAAAGATAACAATGAAAACAATGTAACAATAGAAACGAATACCTGTAATGGAACTATCGTTTTATTTCCATTTTTAGAGAAAGCCTTTTCGGGATAGTGCATAACACTTGCATAATCGTACGTCACTCCGAAATCAGTCACTGTGTCATTGTTGTACTTTGCAAAATTGTGTTCAGTGCCTGAAATTATATTCAATTGGTTATATATTGTTTATCAAAAAAAAAAACGTTTAAAGTTATATCCAAATTCTACTAAGACTACACCTGCTTTTATATTTTCCCAGATGATCTTTACAAAATCGTCTCTATTGTAAGTACTTTGCATATGGTAGAAACCAAGAGTATGCAGCATCTCATGGACAACAGTGCCGTGTCGGAAACATCCTTTTGACAGATTTAACACTTGACTCACTTCTTCGCCATCATCGTTAGAATTGCTATAGCCCACATTCGAAAAGCAACCATTCGCTGAACCCTGTATAACAGTCGCAATTGAATAAAGAGAAGGTAAAGAAAGGAAAACTAACACTTGTTATGACCGGGGCTGTTCTTCAATCATTAAATAAAAGGTATCCAACATATTAATCACGTCATTTTTTAAAGATATGTTTCAATGTGAAACATATAGAACAATTCAATTGAAACTGATATTTTTAGGTAATTACTTTAGGATTTCAGTTCATCGTTTATTTACTCTTACTTAAAGATTGAAAGGCTGTGAGTAAAAAGTCATATAGTCAAAATGAGTCATAGAATGTTCTTCTTCATTAGTAGCTTAAATGGTCTACTCCGAAATAAGAAATTGCTGAACTTGTTCAAAACAAAATGGCTTAATATTTCCAACAATTGTGTAATTCACTGAACATACAACACAATATAACATGTAATTAATAAAAATATAAAATAAAATATTTTAAATCCAACTAGGCAGCATTTGTATACACGTAGTGTACTACTACACTTATACGTAAATTCAAATAAACATATGATTTTTTATATCATTAAGGAGTAGATATAATTATTAAGTGTAATAACAGACTATGAATGGTGTGCAGTGGTTTTCAGAATAGGGAAGGCAAAAAGGATAATGATAAAGAGTTCAGTTTCTTTTTTTGAGTTTCCGCAATTTAAGTTTTTAAGTTTAAGTTTAACATTTCGTAGGATTTTTTTATCTAGGATATGCTTTTAGACTCATATGAAACGCAAAATAATCTATATGGTTTCAGTAGGCACTAACGTCATCAGGTTAACGTTGGTTTTGTTTCTCGTTTAGTTACAATTTTATATGTTTCTTAAACCTTTGTTAAGATTAAATGGTATTTTTATAGCGTACCTTTATTAGGACAGCATGCTCGTCTTTTTCTTTAGATCGAAATTTAATACATGACTTATTAGCGATGTCAGCCATTGCAGATTCTATAATCTTCATTTGATCTTCATCTAACGAAAGAAATTATGTGTTAGTCTACTATGACGATGGTGATCCAAGTAATTGTATGTAACTAATTGATCCAAATATTAATATAGGGTTAAGCTTTTCTTAATTGCAAAAAAAATTAATTGCACATTTTAAATGTCTCCGAAATTCTTTTCCTCACTCCGAATCCATGCACGAATTCAGCGCTGACGTAGGCAATCATCTCCTCAGGGCCACTACGAGTATCCGAGGGAGAATGGCAAATAGATTAGATTTTCCTGTTTTTATGAAAAATATTACCCCAAAATATAAGCATTGTAAAATAATCAAAACAAACCAAAATCGTCTTCTTCAATCTGATAAACGACGGTCCTTTCTGGCCAACGCTTTACACCGTCGATTAGTCCGTTGCGACTCGTCTCTGCAGCTGAAACTGCTTGCTTTTGTTTCGCCATCAGTAGCATATCTCCCTCAAAATAATCGCCTAACTCGAAATCTAAGCTTGAAACTGGAAAAAAATTGTTCGCTTAACCTTTGTGCTCTACACCTAATAATAAATGAATGAATGAATACTTTTATTGTACACCACAAAATAATACAAGAGAACAATTAAACACTGAAGTAAATAAAAAAAATATGAGTGTATGATAATGAAGTAAATAGATTGTACAATTTACTTTAAAGTCACGATAGCCGAGTGGTGGGTGGTCGAATTTCGAGTCGAGAGACCCGAGTTCGATCCCCAGGTAGCAGGCTCGTACCAATGGGTTTTTCAAAAACTTATGTACGAATTCCATCGTAGGCTTGGACATAAAGGCGGCGACAGGCTCACCACCTTTCACGTTGTCCCGAAAATATCTTCGGTGGAAAGTGGGTCGAAGGGACTTAATTGTCTAGACTAGACCTCTGTCTGCCCCTGTATTGGGAATTGCGTGAAGATATTTATTAGATTTATTTTATTTTAATAGAGTTTCAAAACCGAAACAACGCTCATCACCAACCAATACCTTACTCTTATTCTCTCTATTTTTTCAATATGTTGTTATCTCTGATCAATTATAAGTTTAAGCGCAGATCCTTCTTGGTGTCAATTGATATAATACTACTATAAAGTGAATGTTATTCATATAAATTTGAAAACAAATAATAAATTTATATACAATATGAGCTCATTTTAAAAAAATAAACTTCTACTGTTAGCACTCAACCTCTGGCCACCGCCATATACCTATTTACAATTTTAAGCCGTAACTTTTTAAACATAATAAGTTCGAGGGTAAAATTCAAATATGAATTTTACCCTCGAACCAAAAATTTTACAAATTGCAAACACAAAACTACTTTTTATGGGAGGAAACAACAAACGAGCAATTGATTTAAGTGATAACGAGTTATTACCAACTCTCAGTACATGCAACACCAGAGAGACAATAACCCAAAATTTGGAAAAAGGATTCAGAAAAGAAAAGAAAAAGTGGAAAGGGATAGGCGGCTTATGTTCCTGCTATCTCACCAGACGAAACGCAGAAGCATAAGATACCTTTACTTGACTACAGTAGTCTGCTAAGCACTGAGCATGAATGGGTGGCTTCGGGCGAAGCGACCCATTCATGCTGTAAAAACTGCCATTTAGAAAAAATACTTAATTAGGAAAATATAAATTCATTTACATGCTTTTTTGGTATTTTTTACAGATATCACATAATAAACATGTGTTTGTTCGCCAATTTATTGGCATTTCATAAGCACGCTGCTCCGATATAAATTTATATAAAATATTTTTACAAATATTTTTACATATAATGGGTATCCTATTTTTTCGGATAACTTTCTATTAACTTTTATTAATTTAGACAAAAGGTTACCAAAATCTGTGCTCAATACTACCGGCATTTCTTCTTCTGATATAGGCGCAGAATAACTTGAAATTATTAAAATTTTAACTAAGAAAATTAAAATCATTTTACTGACAACGAAACTCTTATTTTGAGACATATTGATAAAGACCTCTGCTATAAACAATTCAAACACGTACTGCGGGTCTTTGCTGAATTTCACGCCTTTTAAATGAGTATCGACAGTTATTTCTTACAACGGGATACGACTATTGATTACCTAATTAGATAAACGTGTACCTAATCTTAAACCTTTTATGTTTTCGAAACTAAGTGTTAACGCTACTCAAGATAGTAAGAGAATCCCTGCTGAGCTACAACCAAGGTTTCTCACCTAATGATATGATAATAGACATTCGTTGCTACTTGTGAAGCGTGTGTTGACATCATGCATTGGTAGGTATGTACGCCGTATGATCCTACTTATTTGAGTGTTACTCTATTTTTCCTTTATTGAATTAAAACCTCTACACAAACTATTACTACTACTAACTAATTAAGATTAAGTTAAGGGATAGATTAGTCGAGTTATATTACTACATACCTACTATGGGATATTATGGAGGTGTAGTTACGTACATACTCGTAGTAAACAACAACTTTATACTTTTGGCAGAGAATTAAGTTTAGACATATAAAATCCTTTAACTTTTTCATAATACCGAATATGTAAGGTAATAGGATTTTATACGTAGCCAACTATTTTTATCTCATAAAATACGTTTGGAAAACTTCCTTGCCTCTTTTAGTTGGAAAATTTGCAAGAAGTCAATTGTTGCGGTCACCGGATTTGATGAATAAAATTGATTTTTAATGTATTAAATCCTATTTTGAGGCTCGCCGTGCTACAGCTCTAACTAATGTCGCCCAAATAGTCATACTGGAGTCATACTGGACGATACTTAGCAGATGGTGGAAGCCCTTTATATCCTTAACGGTTTGGCAATAATAAAGTGTTTGTGATAGTAAATAGGCATTGGATGAAAGGAGACGAAGTAGACATTTAATAGTCCCCTCTAGCTCCTTAGAAGGATAACGCATATCGTTATCCTTGCCTTTCGCCTTTCTCTGAATCAGGTGGTGCGTTTATTCTCGATAAAGATATATATATATACATACATACATACATATATATAAATATATATATATATATATATATATATATATATATATATATATATATACATATATATATATATATATATATATATATATATATATATATATATATATATATATATATATATATATATATATATGTATATATATATGTATATATATATATATATATATATATATATATATATATATATGCATATTCTTACATACATTCACGCTTCTTTCCCGTAGGGGTAGGGTGAGACCACTTCTTTCCATTTGCTACGACCCTTACATACTTGTTTCGCTTCGTCCACTTTCATTATTCCCTTCATACATTCTCTTCGATTCAGGGTACTCTTGACCTGGCCTTTTTTCAGGACGTCCCTGATTTGGTCTCGAAACGTCCGCCTAAGTCTTCACTTCCATTCAAACTCGCCTTATATGCTTTTTTCGTCAATCGTTCTTCATTCATTCTTTCGACATGGCCAAACCATCTCAGCATACCTTTCTCAATTGTCACTGCATCTTCTTTCAGACCACAACGTTTCCTTTTTACTATTCCTCATCCTGTCGCTCAGTTTAACTCCTAACATACTTCTTAATGCTCTCATCTCAACTGCATTTACTCTGCTTTTATGTTTCTTCTGCCATACCCAACTTTCACTTCCGTACATGAGTGTCGGAACCAAAACTCCCCTATGCACAGCCAAACGAGCCTTGTTAGACACCATCCGACTGCTCATAAAGGAGTGCAAAGCTCGATTCACCATGTTTCCTGCATTTACTCTTCTTTCAATATCACTCTCACAATTTCCATCTCTTGTGAACTTTGAACCCAGATACACAAACTCATTCACCTATTCAATTTGTTCATCTCCAATCATTATATTGCAATATGTCATGGCCTCATCTCTTTCTAACACCATCACTTTCGTCTTCTTTACATTCATCATCATCCCCTTTCTAACAAAAAGTCCACTCATAGCAGTTACCATCTCCTGCAACTCCTCGGCTGAAGACGCAAGTAATACTTGATCATCAGCATAGAGAAAACTTTGGACGAGTAACTCATTCATTCTCAACCCACTTTCATTCTCTTTTAAATCTGTCAAGCAATTGTCCATGAACAGATTAAACAGCCACGGTGACGCTACACATCCCTGTCTAACACCTTTTTCGATATTAAACCATTCAGTGTATGCCCCGTTTATCCTTACACAACAAGCACAGGAATCCCTATAAAGAGATTGCAATGCTCGTATGAGGATACTGCTGACACCTTTCACGGACAATGCTGACCACAATTAATTCCTCACCACTCTATCATATGCCTTTTCTAGATCCACGAACGTGCAATAGACCTTCTGGTTTTTAGCCAGACACTTTTTGGCTATGCACCGCAAGGAAAAGACCTGATCCGTACACTCCATTCCCTTTCTAAATCCCACTTGTGCATCCCATACTTTTTCGTCTGTTTCATTCACAACCCTTTCAATCAACACTTTCGCATACAATTTACCGACGACGCTGAGAAGGCTTATACCGCGGTAATTTACGCAGTCCTGCCGTGACCCTTTTCCCTTATATAATGGCACGATTACGGCTTTGCACCAGTCTCCCGGTACTTGCCCATTTCGCCAGCACAAATTGAAAAGGCGGTACAGCTGACTAGCCACTAAGCCCTGTCCAGTCCTCAGCATCTCGACAGTAATCCTATCATATCCGGCAGCCTTACCTAATCTCATACTTTTCAACGCTTTTACTATTTCATCCACGCTTATCTCACTTTCATCAACATTTATATTAACTATGGAAGGTGCCGGGTGTTGTACCTGCACTTCCTCTCTTTCAAATAAACATTAAAAATACTCTTTCCATCTCTTTAACACATATTCTTCTCCTTTTATAATGCTCCCATCTTGACACCTGATTGTATTCAGCTCCGAGGTAGAAGTTTTTCCTCGGGCTGTATTGACGGATTTCCAGAAAAACTTGATGTTTGAATGGAAATCTTCAGTGAGCCTCCTATCAAAATCATCCTTTTGTTCTTCTTTCTTTCTAGTCACTACATCTTTCGCAGCTGATTTGAATCTTTTATACTTCTTTCTCGCTTCCTTTATCTCGTCATTCGTCGACTTTTGAAGTTTTTGGTTAGCTTTTGTTGCTAACCAATCCAACCACGCTTTCTTCTTTTCTTGCACAGCCTTTTGTACATCTTTATCCATCCACACATTATACTTCTTTCTTCCTTTCCTTCGTTTAGCTACTCCGCATACCTCAACAGCAACATTCACGACTCCTTTCTTAAATGTCTCCCACAAATCTTCAATCACACATATCTCTTCTATGCCTTTAAAACTTTCTATCAGTTTCTCTACATACTCGTCTTTCTTATCTTTTTCTTGCAGATTTTCCACTTTTATTCTGTCCAAAACACTCGTAGGCTCAGCTCCTCGGTGTCGCCATCATTTAAAGAGACCATGTATTCGGGCTATGACCAGGAAGTGGTCTGTGTCTAAGCCTACACCGCGGTATGCTTGAGTGTCTAGCAGTTTCTTCCTCAATCTTTCATCCACAATAACAAAATCATTCATACTTCTAGACTCACCCCTTATTCTTGTATACAAATCGATCTTTTTGTGATCAAACTATCACAAAAAGATTTGTATTGGCAACGCACAGATTCCATTCCAAGCATACTTCAAGTAGGCTTCTCCCATTTTCGTTCACTCTCTCGTCCCCAAAAGTACCCAGTACTCCTTCATACCCATCACGCTTTACTCCAACCCACCCATTAAAGTCCCCTAACATCACCATCCGTTCATTTTCTCCGCATTTATTCAAGACCTCTCTCATGCTATCCCAAAATTCCTCTCTCTCCTGTTGGGCTTTTAATGACCCACCTCCGCGCAGATCCGTCGGTGCATAGACCCCA
The DNA here is from genome assembly GCA_029286605.1 of Sericinus montela. NCBI lineage: Eukaryota > Metazoa > Arthropoda > Insecta > Lepidoptera > Papilionidae > Sericinus > Sericinus montela. The sequence goes on from JAGSMR010000021.1 coordinate 6,762,040, forward strand.
AGGATAAACAAGCGGGTGAGTCCAACTTTTAACCTAACCCAGAGGAGTCTTGGGCTTACACATTCATGCTCCATCATACATTCAACTATTCGAGAGGAAAGAATCACACCAACTCCCTGACAGCCTGGGCTGGTTTGGGGGACAGCCTACATTAATAGTTAAGTATTTTAAGAGCTATTCTCAGTTTCTTTTATCTAGGTCCAGTATATTCAATCTTTTTAAGGGATTTGTGGTGTGGTTATCAAAGAGGTCCTTCGCCAATCTATTTGTATGCTCCTGTATCCTTTCCTTATATTACGCACATTTTCTGTTTACTTCTTCTTTCACAGTGGGCATCTCTAGACATTCATGGAATTCATTGTTTCTTAGGAACAATCCTGAGGAGTCTTGGGCTTACACATTCATGCTCTATCACACATTCAACTATTCGAGAGGGAAGAATCACACCAACTCCCTGACAGCCTCGGCTGGTTTGGGGGACTCCCGACTAGTATGCCGTCTAGGGACCATGAACCGTGGTGTCACATCCTTTCCTCTTGGTTTCGTTCACGCACAGGATATCTATAGATCGTTCATCCATCATCTGACATACTTCATCTACCTTACCATCCATTCCTCCTCTTACATTCAACGTAGCGAAGCGGCTCTCCATGGGCCGCTTTTCGCCCCTGCAAGAAACGAGACGTGATGGGTAGCGAACCACATCGCCGCCATTTTGGTAAGTAAAATTCACCATTGCGTTCCCACGAGTAGCAAGGGAAAGGTTTTCCACCCCAGCAGAGCCCTGCATGCCAGGGTAAGGCAAGCCTAATTCTGGGTCGCCCGGTCACAGGGCAGTGTGGCACGCTAACGAGTAGGCTTGCCCCTAGCCATGCATCCATCCGCGCGGCAGACGTTGGATTGGCGGAGAGAATAGGAGTAAGGAAAGGGAAGGATAGGTTGTGAGAAAAGGAAGATTGGTAAGTTAGGGTGGGAATTAGGAAAGGTAAGATATTACCGCTCAGGAAGGCAAGGGATAGGACAGTAATAGCTAGGGAAGCCGGAGTCGGATACCCGTATACCATACCACAACTACCGGTCAGGTAAGTTAGGATGAGTGAGTATCCCTGACTGTTCCTATTGTGAAGGTAGCATCATTAAAGATCATACAAACAATGATATTAATACCATTGGCTACAAAACACACTGATGATATTAATTAAAACAAAATATCTTAGAAAAATAATCAAAATGAAAGATAAATATATGTCACAATATACTCTTGCATAATAAGAATACTCAACACTCAATCATTTATTGCGTTCTCATATGTTGTAGAAGGTTCTTAAAGTAACATGTACGTATCAACATGGACCCGGATAGGGCACAGCAATTAAAGTATATTCAATTTTAGTATATAAAGTTCAACCGCAATTAAAGTAGTATGCTTCTACCCGTGTGGTAACTGCGTAAGAATATTGCCACTCCTTTTCTTCCCGCGGGTGTCGTAAGAGGCGACTAAGGGAAACAGCCTTGAATATCCTTATGGCAACCGAAAGATGGCCCGATAACCATCTCTAAAAGTATCAGATCAAAACCAGACCGAAGATGGGCAGCAGCGTCCGAGGTGCAAGTGGTCTGATACTGCGATCGCCAATCCGCTTGCCAAGCGTGGGCTCTACGTCCTGATGTGGTAGAAAGTGATGCCGATAAAGCAGTTTCTTAACTGAATATAATTGGAATGTCGTATAATACAAATTTATCAACACTTGACTCAGATTTCAAGCACATCGGCAAGTAAAAATAATAAGTAACAGGGTTAGATAAGAATGTTGTTTTGTTTTTCTTTTGCAGACAGGTAATTAAAAAAAAATCAATAAGATTCCGAACAGTGATTCAGTAAGTAGATCCAATGGACCCTAAGCAGTATTTAAAAACTCAGCTGACATATCTATCTCAGAACAACTACCATGAGTGTATTGGCCTATTACAAAATATTATCATACGGCAAACTCATATTTTTATAAAAAAGTCACGATAGCTGAGTTGTTGGGTGGTCGGAATTTCGAGTCGAGAGACCCGAGTTCGATCCCCAGGTGGCAGTACCAATGAGTTTTTCAAAAAAACTTATGTACGAATTTCATCGTTGGCTTGGACATAAAGGCGGCGACGGGCTCACCACCTGTCACGTTGTCCCGAAAATATCTTCGGTGGAAGGTGGGTCAAAGGGACTTAATCGTCTAGACTTGACCTCTGTCTACCTCTGTATTGGGAATTGCGTGAAGATATTTATTTTATTTTATTTAAACTCATATTTTTCTATTTTCATCAGCCTCATAATTTCGTTCATAAAAGATTCTTAATTTCGTTACCTTCTTCTAATGTTTATTGTAATTGACAAATTATTCATAGACGTGCAAGATTTTAATGTAACAATTAAAAATATGTCAACACTTGTCTCATACTTTAAAATGAATAAATAAGAAATATCTTGTGACAAAGTGTTTATATTGTGCTATTTGTGTCTTTTAAATGAAGAAATTTAGTTCATGGCTAAAATAACTTTCGTAATCAGTTCCCCGAAAAACCGGAGTAAACGGACACTACATTTTTCAAAATTCTAGTCACCATGTTGGAATTGATAATATTGCTTTTTTTCAAGTCACGATAGCCGAGTGGTTGGGTGGTCGGAATTTCGAGTCAAGAGACCCGAGTTCGATCCTCAAGTGGCCGTACCAATGGGTTTTTCTAAAAACCTGTATACAAATTATATCGTTGGCTTGGGACATAAAGACGGCGACGGGCTCTCCACCTGTCACATTGTCCCGAAAATATCTTCAGTGGAAGGTGGGTCGAAGGGACTTAAATGTCTAGACTAGACCTCTGTCTACCCCTGTATTGGGAATTGGGTGAAGATATTTTATTTTATTTTATTTAAACTCATATTTTTCTATTTTCATCAGCCTCATAATTTCGTTCATAAAAGATTCTTAATTTCGTTACCTTCTTCTAATGTTTATTGTAATTGACAAATTATTCATAGACGTGCAAGATTTTAATGTAACAATTAAAATATGTCAACACTTGTCCCATACTTTAAAATGAATAAATAAGAAATATCTTGTGACAAAGTGTTTATATTGTGCTATTTGTGTCTTTTAAATGAAGAAATTTAGTTCATGGCTAAAATAACTTTCGTAATCAGTTCTCCGAAAAACCGGAGTAAACGGACACTACATTTTCAAAATTCTAGTCACCATGTTGGAATTGATAATATTGCTTTTTTTCAAGTCACGATAGCCGAGTGGTTGGGTGGTCGGAATTTCGAGTCAAGAGACCCGAGTTCGATCCTCAAGTGGCCGTACCAATGGGTTTTTCTAAAAACCTGTATACAAATTATATCGTTGGCTTGGGACATAAAGACGGCGACGGGCTCTCCACCTGTCACATTGTCCCGAAAATATCTTCAGTGGAAGGTGGGTCGAAGGGACTTAAATGTCTAGACTAGACCTCTGTCTACCCCTGTATTGGGAATTGGGTGAAGATATTTTATTTTATTTTATTTATTATTTCTTTTAAAATATCTATTCTACTTAAAAATGAAATATATTTAAAAACAAGTCTTCATGCCATTCCCAATACAGGGGTAGACAGCGGTCTAGACTACACAATTACAACCTTCCACCAAAGATGTTTTCGGGACATCATGACAAGTGGTGAACCCGTCGCCATCTTTATGTCCAAGCAAACGATACAAATCCAAAAGAAGTTTTTGAAAAAACCCATTGGTATGAGTCTTGGGGATCAAACTCGGGGTCTCTCTCGGGTGACTCTTATTGATTAATTATATTAAAAATCGTAATTAATCAATAAATAAATAATAAATAAATATCTTCACGCAATTCCCAATACAGGGGTAGACAGAGGTCAAGTCTAGACAATTAAGTCCCTTTGACCCACCTTCCACCGAAGATATTTTCGGGACAACGTGACAGGTGGTGAGCCCGTCGCCGCCTTTATGTCCAAGCCAACGATGAAATTCGTACATAAGTTTTTGAAAAAACTCATTGGTACTGCCACCTGGGGATCGAACTCGGGTCTCTCGACTCGAAATTCCGACCACCCAACAACTCGGCTATCGTGACTTCAATTAATCAAAGTAATTAATCAAATTTTTCAAATTTAATATAATCTTAGTGACTAATTATATAAAAAACATTAACATATCCTACGACATGTTTATGTGATTTTTATTTTAATCGTCAATTATATCAATCGTAATGTCAATTTTTAAACAAATATCCCTAAGTATAGGCACTTAATTATGCAATGAAAGTCAGGATTATTAGTTAGGTCAATATTAAATTCATGTTACAGCATTAAAAATGTATGGAGCCATAGTTTCATACTCGAAATAATATATTTATTTATTTATCAGCATAAATGACTGGAGGTAGAATATTTTACAGGTGTTGTGTAGAGACATGGTTTTTCACTGCTGCCGAAACGAGGAAGCTCAAAACTGCTCAACGGGCTATAAAAAGGTTTATGCTGGGTATTTCTTTCTATGACAGCATTCGCATCGACGATAACGGCAGCTGAACTAGGAACACCGACACAGCCTTAAAGACCAGCACGCTGAAGTGGCAATGGGCCGGCAACATAGCTAGCAGAACTAACCAACGCTGAAGAAGAAAGGTTATCTAGTGCAGGACGACCCCCGCCAGATGGAGGGACAACAAGCACAATTTTGCGGAAAGTCGACGGTTGCAGGTGGTACGAGATCAATCGTTCTTGTAGAAATCGTTTGGGCAAGATCTATGTTCAGCAGTGAACTTTCAATAGGCTGTAAAGAAAAAGAATAAGGAAATAGAAACATTGATAATATTGTAAATAACGTGCTATATTTATATTACAAAATAATTACAAAAAAAAAAACTAGGCACACGAAATGTAAACTGTACATGCATTCGATTCAGATACAGTGTAATTTATGGATTAAACATAATGTACAATCTATTTTACTGTTGTATTAAAATACTTAGAACTAAAAAACTAAACAGTACCATCTAAAACTCAAAACAATCGTTCATAGTAAACAAAAATAAAAATAAAAAATCCATTTCATATATTATGGCATTTTCATAATATAATACTGCAATTGCTAATACAACAAAAATATGTACGCAGTCGTCTGTCTGTCACATGACTGATGATTGTAAGTGTATTAACATTCAAACATATAAATAATACAATATAAAAATTGCAATAGGCGATTTCACTAAATATGGTGACACAATGTACTCCGCAATATAATGAGACATTTAAACATTTCTTTACTAATTTACACATGAAATATATCGAGTAATTAATTTAGGCAGTCTTTAATATACTTTAATTTAATAACAATAATTATCCAAATCGTTACAGCTGTTCACGATAATATTGTTACAATACGGTATAACAAAAATGGTAACATAACTACCAACTTAACTACAATCAATTTCCCTTCATACAAATTGCAATACCAGCAAAGTTACTTTAAAGCACTGTAAAACATTCTAAATATTGGTCTAAACATTAATTATTGCATGGGACTTTCATATCACTTTTCACTGAAACGCGAACTATCTGATCGTTGCATTAACATCATCCTATACTGCCAAATACTGGAGTATAATAAAAGTACCTAATAAAGAATGAAAATTACCTAATATGAAAAGATAAAAGGTAACTTTTCATGTCCGTCGTTTTCGAATACTATTTGTATTCTTTTCACACTAAGCCGAAATGGCTGACGCACACATCACACCTAATATTCACAAGAAACAACTATATTCACGCTATTAAATCCGACAAGTGTGAAAAGAAATTTTGTACGTGACAGTAACATTATTAAAACAGCGAAAAATCATCTAAGTATACTAGGCATATTATCAATAAATATTGTCTCCGCGAATGAGTGCATCGTAAGCCTGTAAAGGCTATATAAACAATACCCTATCGTATGCACGTCAGAACGGTCGATGTCACTGAGATGCTCCTTATTCGAAAAGACAATACGGTACCCGCCGCTTTTGTACACAAAGCTGAACCAGGTACCTCGGGGTTTCTCCAAGCTTACTGCTAGCGCTAACATTCGCCTAATATAATTTTCTATACATAGAGGACGTCAACTGAGTAGTAAGCAATACTCTAAATGGGTAGTATCACAAATTATGCAGCAAATCTACTAACAATCGAACATTTTATTGCTATTTTCATTCAAGAGAAGTCTTAAGGCAAAACAATCCCGAGTTATTTTTTATATAATTTAGTTATATTCCCAAAAATTGTTTCATAATAAATTGTTTTAAAATTCGCCAATATTAAATACAAATTTACGCTATTAAGAGCAAAATCTGAATCTATAACGTAAGTAATAAATTACACAAATTGTGACGAACTATAAATACAAACAAGTTAAGATCTCAAAATTGTAATTCATAGCTTGTGTGCCACCTTTTAGGTGGCTATTTATAAGAAATATAGAACATTCTGATTATCAAAAATAATAGGCCGCGTTTAGATTTGAAAATTTCGCGAATATGCATAAAAATACTGCATTAATACCTATATTACTTTTAATTAAACGGTGACTAACAAGTTACAATTGCGAATTAAGCACATCAAAAAATAGCAAGAAATGTTATGTTCTAATCAATATGCATTAGTTACTAAAATGTTATCACCGATTATATTTTAATGAAGTATTAGTATTTAATGTTTGTATAGAGCAAACTGACTTATGTATTTAGTATATAATACATGAAACTTTATCAAATAAGATAATTCAAATAAATATTCCAAGCATTTACATGATTAATGCTATTGAAGTAATCAAAAACTGAATGATTACTTACAAAAATTAAATGAATTTAAATAAATAGGTTTACAATTTATTCTAAATAACAACAGGATTCGTTTCCAAACGCTGATTTACGAACGCGACTTATTGTCCCTAGTAAATTAGAATCAATATCCCATAGTAGAGACGAAATACCTTGCACTTTCTAAAATAGCTTCATTATGGCCTTAGAAAACAGATTAACATGAAAATGGGACATAATTATCGGTACATTTGTTTGGCACTTCCTGACGTTGATAAGTTTCAACTGATGAAGAAGCAAATGAAGATTGCACGTAGTGTTGATGTTATTACAAAGTATTCATCAGTCAATCATAACGATCCTAATAGTCCCATTTCAAAAAGACTTAGTGAAGGAAAACTTGGAATAAACCTGCGCTTGGTACATCTCTCGGTACAAACGTATTCAACACAAGTATATGTAAACTCCAACCATCTAAGATCACTAATTACCATAAAGCTACTATTAACCTTATGAATTCAAAAGGACTCCACTAATTCGATGTATAATGAAGTAACAATTACTTCAAGTTTAGCAAAACTCTGTGTGATTCTATAAGGATATACTGACATCAATGGCAAGTCACTACAACAAGAATATTTAGGACAAAATATTTTATTTAGAGCTAGGAGTCGTTGTAATAAACTATTGAAGTCACATGCTGATATGTAAAGACAGTAACTATGAAGAATTATTGTGAAGAGAATACGGTTTTCGGCTAACAATTGCTTTATTTCAGTTGAGAGTTCATATTTCGCCATTGTATAAGCTTTGATCTGTCACACATCGTACTCGTCCTTCGGACCGATCACAGATGAGAAGTAGCATATTTATTCACAAACACTACAGATAATTAGGCCTTCACAGGACAGATATAATCACAATATTTATCTATGTTAATACAATTCCTTGCGTGTATATTTCTCACATTTTTGATTAAGTGGTTCATTCTGCAGCTTTATTCTTTGGATTAATTTTATACCTGAAAATCAAAGAGATACTTATTATTGTTTTAGTTGATAAAAGTAAACCATAAATCCATTAAAGTTTTAGCTAAGACAAATTTGGTTTGAAAGCCATTATGACGAGATGGATTACATGGCTGTTGTACAAATATACTAGCTGGCTTGATCAGTCGGAAGTTAAAGCATGCAAAATCGCAAGTTAATCAATTATATTCTACTTTCTGAATTTCCTTATCATGAAGTAGTAAGAAAATAGGATAATTAGATATAATTTCGTCTTCATTAGCTTCCACTTCACTACTCAGACACACAGTACAGACACGACGCTGTCTTTATCTCAAAATTAGCAAAAGGCATTTTCGATCATATTATACCATACGTTCTCCCGTCATAAGACGATCCTAGCAGTTCCCATCATATACAAGAAAATCTAAAGATACGTTTATTCTTTGCATCAGCACCACTTAATGCTTATTATGAGATCACGAGAAGGAGTTATGTATGTCACTTTTCAGGGTAAAAATATAATTAGATTAAAAATATATGAAAACAGTTTGTAGTCTATTTAAAATTGTGTGAAATAAAATAATATGTAGCAACTGCAATCAAACAGTTTAAAAATTATTAAGAATCCTTTTTAGGTTTATTGGTACCCTACCCTATTTTTACACTTTAGAGTTATTGCAAATAATTATTTGTAAAATTACCATCTAAAAAATAACTTAGGTTTACATACGCATAATCAACCGGAAAGTAGGTTATTAAAAAAAATTCCTAACCTTTCAACAGAGTTACTTTTGTTCAACACGTCTCTGAATGTTACTAATTCTTATTTTTTTTATATCCCAAATATCAAAATAATATTGTATATAATTGTGTTGAGGTCGGAGCAACGTATGTGATGTGCACCCTATCTGTAGTATGAACCTATTCATGAATATAAATGTTCTCATAATATACGAGCTTCTATGTTTACATAGAACTTCATTTGTTACGGATAGCTTCTATGTTTACATAGAACTTCATTTGTTACGGATAGCAGCATATTGTAGGTTTAGTTACAAATTACCATACCCCTAAGAGCATGGCCGCTTACGCGGCAGTCTGCGCATGCGCGGCGGGCGCGTGCGCGGAAGCGGGGGCGGGAGCGGGCGCGGGTGCGGGCGCGGGCGGCGAAGGCGCCGAGGCGTTGCGCGAGCGGCCGCCGCGCGGCTTGATGCTCTCCGACACCTGCCACATCGCCTCCTCGCTCAGCACGTCGTCGAAGCCGTTGAACATCGCCTGGATGCGCTCGTTCTTCTTGAACTTGTACTGCCTGCTGCCGTACAACAATGTGCAAATGATCATAATTCACGAGTGTCTGAACATTAAGGAAATTGTTAGCATCATTTTTTTTTTTATTATAAGAGATTTGCCTGAATCTTTACCGAACTCAATATTTGACCGGAGGATTGGATATATCGTAATACAAAAGAGACGTGCTTATTTTCTATAGAATCTCTAATATTATTAGTTAGTTCAATCCTCAAGGCTCGTACTAATGGGTTTTTTCAAAAATTTTGTACGATTTATATCTTAGGATGGGATATAGAGATAGCGACGGGCTCTTCACCTGTCACATTGTCTCAAAAATATCATCAGTGGAAGGTGGGTCGAGAGGACTTAATATTCTAGACCTCTGTCTACTCCTGTATTGGGAAAGACGTGTAGATATTTTTTTTAGTTTATTTATACCTATTAACGTATTGCATGCCAATAAACTATATATTATCAGTGCAGGCAAACTAAAATAAAAGGCAGGATATAGAAACGGCATGACAGAATTAGATTAATCTCAATATAGTCAATGTAAAATTTATCACATTTAATATGTAAAAATTACGCACTCTTTGTGAAACCTCTTCATGCTCTCCATGACTTGATACTGCTGCCATCTCTTTGTGAAATTAATACTACCATCGGGCAATAAATCCGGGTTGCCGATATGAACAAATGTCAGATCTTGAAGGACTAGACCTCTGTGAAAAAAAATATTTTTTTAATTAAAAACAAAAGAGAAAGCGAAAACAGAATTCTGAGAAAGACATTGTTTTGCAAATCACATCAAAAGGATAAAACATTGAGCACTTACATATAGGGTATACAAGGAGGTTGTGTTTCAGCAAGTGCATTTCTATACGCACTAAATGACTTTGAGGAATCGATGAGCGCGCAGTGATCATGCAATGTGTCAACGATGGCCCGAGGCCAACCCAAGCGTCGCACTGGAGGGGAGTCTAAGGCAGATACCAAAGCGAGGTAGGAATTGAAATTGTTCATCTTCCGCAGGGCCTTCATCACCTTTAGAAACTTGCTCGCATACTTCTCTCTCTCCTTGGCCTCCTCCTGTAAAGGTATTCAAACGTTACAGAATATCACGAGGATAATAACTTATATTAAACTCATGTAATTTATTAGCGTAACTAAACTGCAATATTTAATATAATTAAATTTATTGATATGCTTTGACATAAGTTACGCTGAAAAATAAATAAAATATAATAAATATCTTCACGCAATTCCCAATACAGGGGTAGACAGAGGTCTAGTCTTGACAATTACGTCCCTTTGACCCACGTTCCACCGAAGATATTTTCGGGACGTGACAGGTGGTAAGCCTGTCGCCGTCTTTATTTCCAAGTCAACGATATGATTCGTACATAAGTTTTAAAAAAAACCCATTGGTATGAGCCTGCCACCTGGGGATCGAACTCTTGACTCGAAATTCCGACCACCCCATCCACTAGGCTACGGTGATACAGATTTTTCTCTTTAATTTAATCAATACATGCAATTTAAAAATGAAACACCAACCTGCTCTAATATCCTCGAGCGGGCCCAGTAGCTCATTTTGTTGAAGTGCTCAGTGAACCTGGTGAGGTTGGGCGAGCTCTCCTCCGACTGCTCGCGCGGCCACGACAGCACCTCGGCGGTGGTGATGCGCACGAACAGCGCCGCGTCCAGCAGCGTCATCTGCTCCGCCAGCTCCGACGCCTTGAAGTCCAGCAGCGTGTCCCGGCGCAGCGACACCGTGCCGTAGCACGGTGTGTCGTATTCGTATCTGTTGTTCGTCTGCGTAACATTACAGTACACATTGTAACATGTTTGTTTACAAGGCTAGGATCCATTGGTCAAGGTGCGAATAAATATTTTTATATTCTGGTTTGCATCTCGAATATGTTGTATGGTCAATAATGACAATAATGATAAAACGAAAACAAATAAGGTTATTATATTATTAATTATTATATTATTATTTAGGTTATTATATTATTATTATTAAGGTTATTAGGTACATAAAGAATAATTGGATTTATAAAGATTATGATTTTTTAACACTAAGATAAATATATATGAATTTATATTTAAACTACTTCGAGCTTTTTCTAAAGATTATGTATTATTACTACTTTGGATTGATTTTTATGATTTGGATTTGTATTTGGGTCTCCACTGCTGAAAGTAAAACTTTAAAATATAGCAAAATATTAAAACAAATTAAAAATGTAAGTAAATTTAATTTAGCTAATAAGTCAGATTCTGTAGCGCTATGAAGTTTGCTGGGTCAGCTTTTATTATCATATATTAATATTATACTATGACAACTGTTATAACACAGTCATGTATTAATCAAAACAATACAGCAGTGATCATTTGATAAGTTCTTACTTGCTGGAAATGTAGCTGTTTTTGTTTATCAACAAGTATCTGTCGTAACGCCTTCGCTATAGGCAATTCTTCAGCGTCCACAAGCCAATAGATGAACTCCATTATCTCTTGCATTAATGGACGATCCAAATCAGCCATTCTATAATAAGGATAAAAAATATTTTAAAAAAATTATTTAAAAAGTTTTTTTAAAACGCATTGTAGGTCACGATAGTTAAAACGTCACGACAGCCGAGTGCTTGGGAGGTCACAATTTCGAGTCAAGAGACCCGAGTTCCGATCCCCAGGTGGCAGGCTCGTACTAGAGGGATTTTCAAAGACTTATGTACGAATTATATCGCTGGCTTGGACATAAAGACGGCGACGGGCTCACCACCTATCACGTGATCCCGAAGGGACTTAATTGTCTAGACTAGACCTCTGTCTACCCCTGTATTGGGAATTGCGTGAAGATATTTTTACTTTTTATTTTCATTATAGGTATCAAAGTTTAAACAAAATGTCTGTACCCATATAACACCGTAATTTTTTCAATATGAAAGACAACCCACATGAAATATAGACACTCCTGCATTACAGATTATTGGTTCAAACAGAATCACCATGTGCAACGAAGTGAAACCGAGAGACTTACGTGAGGTCGGCCACGATCCTCGTGAGCAGGCTGAGCGTGGAGCGCAGGTCGTGCGGGCGCGGACGCAGGTGGTGCGCGCGCCGCACCAGCCGCGCCACCAGCCCGCTCGGCGACACCCACGTGCGGTACGTCGCCAGGAACGCCTCCTGGTACGCGAAGTCTGCGCGCGCAGCAGCCGTTAGTGTAGTTTGCGTGCACCACACACCGCGGTGTACCGGCGCAGATTGGACATGCGAGTCGTTCCAATCTATTTCGGTATACCGAAGCGTCGAATAGCAAATGTATGCGCGTCATCGGGTTTCGATATATCAATGTTTTAGCAGCATACAGAATATAATGTACGCTTGTATACCGTAACTTGATTGCTCGCATTGATATATCGCGCTGGAGAAACAATACCTTCAACGTCGGATCGTGTTACAATTACAATTTTTTTTTAATTATATTCAGATAATATAATCTATGCACATACAGAAAGTTTCAAAAGTCATTTTTAAATTTAGACAATATCTAACCTTCTTTAATAGCTTTGACAACAATATTATTGTAGTTGTACATTATGTGCAACAATGACACATCCGACGTTGTCAGGCAGCATGACGTCATAACTGAAGCCGACTTGTGGAAAAATCATGATTTACTTTATTAACACTCATAATACTGAAAAACTTGCCTTTACATGAACAACATCATACAATGGAAAAATGTTTGAAAAATTGCAATTTTTCTACACATATACACCCACAAGCAGACTTATTTTTTTATAAAGCAATGTAAATTGCAATCAGCTAAGATACATTTTTAACTTGTGCACATTAAAAAAAAAGTGCCACAAAAGCTTAAGCTCCAAAACCATGCACTATACAAACCGTAAGTATAATGGTTTAAAATATTAGAAAATATTATTTTTATGTAGAATCTCGAAATTGAAAGGGAAATTCTAATTGAAGTGAAAGTTAAATGCAGAAAATTTATTAATATTTTTAGAAAAAAAAAATGCAATTGTTTGACAAAATGTAGCAATATTGGCTAAGCATTGAAAAATTGATATAAACCAGCATTTTTCAGTCCCAAGACATACAATGAGTCTACACCACTTACACTCGTCCGTTTCTGTAAAGTGAAAGCATGAAAGTTACAAGGTTAGCAGCTAATTTTTACGAAATTCAATTAATCCTGATGTTAACCCTCGACACCAAATTTTGTTTATGTAGACTTTATGAATAATAATGAAATTTAAAGAGAGGCTCATTCAGATGATAAAAGACATGACAGAGTAATGTAACATTTTAAAATTAAAAACAACATGCCAGATAGAAATTAACGTAAACAGTGAAAGATTACAAAAAATACAGAATTAGGAGTCCCAGTTATTTAGCCTGATCCATGCTTTAAATGAATTTATCAATACCAGAAACAAGTGTATTCATTACAGATATGTCAAGAAATATTGTTCATTATTAAAAAATTATGTGTTCAGTTACAGAACTGTGTATTATATTTATGTGTGTGTATTTATGAAATTGATCTTACCTTTGGTAGCCTTTGTAGCGAGAACAATCAGTGCGTCGGGATGCCCTCCCCTCACTTCGGGCCCCTCTTTGGCGGGTGTTTTCAACAACAACCACTGACTGATATCCGTCTGTAAAATTATATCATCCGAGTCCGTAGATGGCACCGTATTTGTTTCGACGGTTGCGGCAGTATGGTCACTACTGCCTTCGCTCCTCTGAAAAAATTAAACATTGTGGTTACGAACAAATAGTAGAATATCCTACGACCACCGTGAACGTGTGGCGGTCAAACCGATTTTCAAAGGAGTCGTCAAGCTTGAGGTTCCGGGTTCAATTCCGGTTCCGGTCGGAATAAGGTAGAAAACACTTTTTTCTACATTCTGTCAGATCTATGTGTTTGTGGTACCTTTGTTTCCGATTTCGTAACACAAGTACTTTAGCTACTGAATTTGGCAATTTTTCAAAGCAATGTATGTGATATTGTCCCCATTCATAGTATTTTGTTGTATTCTTGTATTTATGTCTATGTTAAATAGAGTTCAAAAATAATCAATAATCTTTTTTCTATAGGTTTCCAACTACTTTTACTATTATATACTATTATATATGTATGTACTATTACATACTTCAATTTAGATATTTTAAAGATTAAGTATTTTTTGCTTTGGGTTTTTATTATATAGACTTACCTGAGATGGTACGGGAGATGGCATTGGTTGCTGTACAATACTTTCCAATTCATCCTCGAGCGGAAATTTTCCAGGCGATGTGGAACTCATGTACAAATCGTCGGAACTCTGAAAATAATAAGTAATTTTAGAATATGTATTAAAAATAAACACTAGAAATTATCATTGTTATATACATAATACTCCTGATATTAACAGTCCCCAGTCATACATCCTACACAGTGGATATTTAAAGGTCATTACTAAAAGTTTTATTCAACAAAATAAGAAATATATGTATATTTATCTATGTCATTTCTTTTAATCTATCGATCATATAACAGAATAGAAACTAGGAAAAGAAAGAGCTTGGAAGCTAACACCAAGGAACGGCTTACATATTTAGAGTTACACAGTCATTCAATTAACTATAATAACTATGATTACCGTATTGTTCATAAGGGAATCGTCAATGGAACTGTTGTGCGAGGACGGCCGCGGAGATGGCGGAGGTAAAAGTTCGTTGCTCGAATTCACTGTAACCTGCAATTAGGACATTACATTGTTATTTTGACCCAAATGACATCAGGTTACTACAAATATATTTAACATAAATCAGTATTATTTTAAATAGGCAATTAGATTAAAAGTATAAGTGTGTAAAGAAAATTTACACTTATAGATGTTTCTTATCGCAATATATTAATTTCCATTTTCTTACATGATAATGTGAACACAGAAACTGAATAATACCAAACGCGTAAAACTAGTAAAATTAAAAAAAAATGTACAAATAAGAGAATAGGGAATAGTAAGGATAAAAAAAACGAGTGACACAGGCAGGTTAAAAGATTTGTAAACCAATCAAAACAGTGATAACGCTTTTTCTATATATAAACAAGGGGTATCTTCTTTTAAATAACATAAGAGCATAGAAAAGTCCGCTATACCCCTCAAATACAGATTTTTAGACATTATATCTTCTCAAATTTCCCAATACCGAGATAGTGCCACAATGCGACATGTGATAAACCTATCGCCATCCTAATATATATTCATATAATATATATACTTAATATATAAACATACATAATGTATTCATAGTACCTGGTATTCTCAACACAAGAGCTTATTTGTTACTAATTATTTATTATAACTTAATTCGTACTTGATACTTGATTACAGTATTTGAGTACAAGCACTCATATTCATCACACAAGTATTTTCCCCTAGTATGAATAGAGCACATAACCCTCCTACGAAGGCAGAGTCACAACCAATCGGGCTCTTGAGTCATCACATAATATCATCAAAATAATGTAGTTTTTTTGTGATTCAGACTTGTCGTTTGCCTTACATTTCCTTCACTGCCGTAGATGCCGAAACTTTAGCATGTTTAGGTGTTAAAAATTAGTGATGCTGACCCAAGGATGGAACCTGTTAACAGCGAGTGTCCGGACTACTATTCTACCACAGCTCTGCATCTACTGTATTTCACAGAAATCTTAGTTCAGCAGTATACTTTTGTTCGAAATTATAAGAAAAATAAAAAATATAAATATCTTCACGCAATTCCCAATACAGGGGTAGACAGAGGTCTAGTCTAGACAATTAAGTCCCTTTGACCCACCTTCCACCGAAGATATTGTCGGGGCAACATGACAAGTGGTGAGCCCGTCGCCATCTTTATGTCCAAGCCAACGATATAATTCGTACATAAGTTTTTGAAAAACCCATTGGTACGAGCCAGCCACCTGGGGATCGAACTCGAGTCTCTTGACTCGAAATTCCGATCACCCAACCCCTCAGTTATCGTGACTTAGTTTATAAGAAATCGTGATTGATAAGAAAAATGTAGAGTAAAAGCTTACCTGTTTGCTTTTATTCATTTTTGGTGGTAGTGCAGGCGGTTCTGGTGGGATGGGACTGGTGCCGGCCGATGTTCTCACAACACTCTCATCAGAACTACTGTAACAGTATTTACAACGAAGTTAATAATAGTATGTAATTAATAAAAGTATGTAATACAACTAATACTATTATTTTATTTGTCCTATATAAATAAAATCGAAATGAAGATTGTCTATACCTCAGACAGAGACAGAGACAGAGAGAAAGAGATAGAAATAGATTATGGATAAGCTGTTTGTCCAATCCTGACAATTTTACACAAAATATCATCTGGTGAAATGGAGAAACAAAAACAATTATACATATTTAATGGAGAATATTAAAGTATCTACCTAAGAGTAGCAGGGGGTGGGGTGCCAAAATGCTGCACTGTGAAGGATTGAGCAATGGAGCGTTGAACTTGTTGGTGTCGCTGTACGCTTATTGTACCACCGGCTGTATGTTGAGCGCTGAAAACAAAATAGGTGTAAGTGAAATATAAGTGAAGATGTAAGGTGAAATTGAGAAAAAAATGTTTAATAGCTATTTAAAAAAACGTAGCATATAATCTATAATTTACCAAATTCTCATTGACCAAGGATTATTTGTACCATTAGATAATGTAACGAGTTGGAAGTCAGTTGCCGTCTTAATGTCGAAACCAAAAAGTATTTATTATTAAATGAAAGGAATTAATATTTTTGTTATATTCACAAATCAAAGTATTAATCGTCAAAGAAGTTTCATTTTATTATGTATTATATTGTATAAATAATCACCTGGCTAAGTTGTAAGTGTGAATTGAATGCCGGAACATATCTGGTGGCGCTGCGACGTTGCTCGGCGGATGACTGCAGTTCCCGAACATCTCCATATATGCCATAACTGCACACACCGAAATAAGTTGCACAAAACTAAATCTCTCGTGCGAGATAAGTCTGCACTATTAGTAAAAACGACGTACACTAAAAACAAAGGCGCAACGTGTGCTCCTATCGGCAATGACCGCCAAATTAACACGATACAGCAAGGACGAACGATCGTAATGAAGCGCTAAATACATCCATGATCTTGGGTGATAACTATGCGAAATTCCGTTTTTTGTTAACTGACAAAATTAAGCGGCGTAAGCTTATTAACACTTTTATAGCACGTGAATAAGCAAGCGGTAGGTGGAGGGACTGTTGATGCTGTTTCTTTGATGGCAAAGCTGTGAAGTCCCGTAAAAGCACACAGTGAGAGTCTCCAACGCGTCAATATCTTGGAGTGGACCTGTGATGTGTACAGCTAGTTATATCTGTGCGATGAGTTCCCAGCCTCGGTATGAGACGAAAGGGCTCTTTTCACAACACCGCATCATAGTGAACCGTAATCGAACTAATAAAGATTCCCCATGGAATAACATGTGCGATCGGTACATTAATACCTATCACGATATTTGTACATAACTTTACAGATGCTTTTACGATGTGCTTACAGTTTCAAAACGGTGCGATGCAGTGTGCAAAATCCCTAAGGGAGGCGTAGTTCTTAGCTAATGAGCGCTTTGCATGCATAGATCCACTCACCACTGTATGCGACGCTTTGGAACACTGCCGCGCCGCACCGTCACAACAGACAAACATGCCGGTATAGCCCCCATTGTTTATTTTACATTCATAATATAGTTAAACAAGTCCCACAAGTAGATTATTTCAAATTACCATATTACATTCAAAGTTTAGAATAATACTGTTTCTATTGTTATGTGTACACATCATAGCATGTATGTAATTAATTGATTTATTATACTCCAGACTTAATTATATTCCACACTATAACGGAACAGAAATTTAGATTGAATAATAATATAATAACAATTACACAGCAACATTGAACGGATTGAAAAACACGATTTACATAACATCATTCAGCATTTAATTGAATAGACAGGAAATGGTTACCTGCTAATATCTTAAGTAATAAACACATAATTGATATTTTATTTGATGGATCGGGGAAGAATCATTGTGCACAAACAATTCACATGCAGGTGATGCAAAGAATTTTTAAAGTATTTATTGAAATTCAGCAAATATACCCATGGCTTTGATGTAATAAAACAAGGTTTAATATCACCTTGCAAAGCTTTTGTCCAAGGAGGTAAGTAACCGGCAGTTGGTTTTCATGCAAATAACACTATTTAGTGTATTTATCTTTCATCAAAAACCAGCGCGCACTATAAAAACATAATTTTATGTTTTCGATAAAATTTCCAGTCGAAAAACTAATATTGGACCACTTTGTTTTTGTACTGTTATTTTACTGTCTTTCGTAGCTTAAAACAATCCATGCCAACAATAACTATGCGGGGTACAACATTAATCAGTTTAAATTATATCAAAAAGGCGATAATGACATACTTAAAATTAATTTAAAACGAAATTATTAAAAATAAGTAAATTATGAAACTTAAAACGTAATTATTGTTAAAATTGATGTACAAAAGTATGCTCTTAAATTTTTTTAGAGCACGGTTTAAAATTCACCAGGTGAAATAGCAAAGGGTGTTTTGAGATCAAATTCCTATATAATGATTACCTGAGAGTAAGCTTGTAAAGAATAATAAATACAGTGGTGGGTAAAAGGTGAAATGAAAACTTGAATATTTTGATACATGTAAGTCAACCAAACCGAACTGGTCTAACGTTGCAGAGCAGCCATGTTCAGCAGTTTTGATGATAAAAGATATCAAAACCTTCAAAACTATAAGCAGTTCACGCATTATTGCACACATTTGTCATTTTACTAGACATTTTATATTCCCTCATTCCCATTCTGTCCTCGAAAACATTATTAGGTTGCATCCGTTGGACCGTTGAACTGTTGGACAGTGCCCATGGATATAGATAAGGATAATATCACATAAATTGCTCCGATCCCAATGTAAGATGCTAAAGCACTTGAGGTATGGGAATCGAAAACAACGTAGGCACAACAAACACCCGGACCCGAGAAAATGTAGAAAAAGTGCTTTTTTTTTTCTACATTGACCCGACCGGGAATCGAACCTTGAAAACCAGTGTTTACCCCACTTGCCCATGGAGATTAGGGAGCCCAGGGCGCTAGGCGGTCGTAAAGAGTAGGAAAGTGAGACTGACTGTGCTTCTTCTTGAGCGGCAGCGGCGGCGGGCGCGGCGGGTGATGGTCGGCCAGCGTGTGCGGGCGCGCCTCGCCGTGCAGCGAGCACGCCGGGCTCTGTCTGCGCACGCACACACACACGCACACGTTACTAATCAAATCGAACTTTCAAGTCGCCACGCTCACATATTCGTTTTAATTATACTATGCAGTTTCTTTCGTCGATTGCTTCTCCGTCCATCAATAGCTGCTTATTTTTTAAGTTATACTTTTTTGCCGTTTAGCGGTATAGTAAACGTTTAACTGAGGTTATGATTGATGGCGCAGTCGCAAAATGTGCGACTCTCAAGTTTTTTTAATTTAACAAAGGAATATGACATAACTTTTAACATAAAAAATTCTGAATCTCTTTGATTTTAGGAGAGAATTAAAAAAAATTTACTAATGTATCAAAGTCTTTATATGTGTATATGTTTGAGGGAAGAAACAGAATTTTTAAATCAGTAACGGGCGTACAATAGGAATTCACCATTTTTTTTTAATTTTATACGAAAATAGAACTATATAGTATAATAATAGTATCTGGCAATATGTGAAGGCGGCTGTAATATGCTCCGAAACACTAAAGAGTTTTAAAATTTAATAACTTAATTGTCTAGACCTCTGCCTACTCTAGTATTGGAAATGTCGTATTGGTATTTTCTTTATTTTCAACAAGTGTTGTAATTTTCAAGGAACATTGAAACATCAATCAAACCTGATCTCAACATTGGGGAAGTGTTGCTGCACGTCGGCGCGTATGTTACGCCGCGTCTTCACCGGCAGCTCGGGCGGCGTCTCGCTGTCGTCCGATGTGATGCTGGCCAACCTAAAATTTATCAAAAAACAATAGCATTATAATTAAAAGAATAATTACGTACATTGGTTTAAATAATATCATAATCCTAGATAATATTATAAGCAAGAAAGTGTGTTTGCTTGAGCTCTAACGCCTAAACCATTAAATCAATTTTTAAAATTCTTTCACCAATGGCTTCTTCTCTTCTTCTAAAAATAAATTCTAATCTTAAAAAGAAATTAAACAAATTCCTTCTGTAATTATTTGACGTGCCTGCCATTTTGTAATTTGTTTAAGTAAAATTAAGATTATTTGGAGATCGCATATAAAAGCTCACTTTTCAATAAAGAATAGCATGAACTGTTTTTACGTGTTAATTCTTTTTTATCTAACAATTTCATTTATTCTCTAATGATAATGATTATGACAAAGATATTTAAGATACGCAAGCGAAGCTGTAGGTAAAAAATAGCTAGTACTTAATATTTTTATTTCAATTTCTTTGATCCACTAAGTACCCATAACTACATATTACAAATTATTTTGTTACAGCAACTAATTATTAAAACCTAGCCGTTAGCTAAAGTAAAATAGATATATTTTCTTAATTTTTATAATAACATGTTTTCTTAATTTTTATAATAACGAGTCCTTTATCCAAGTTTAATCACTTGCGCCTGTCACAAGGCCAATTCCACAAATTACAGTTATCAACCTCAAGAAATAGGATTTGACTGTCACCTTAATTTTAACTCACTATAAATTCTTTGAAGGATAAAAAATAAATTAGTAATTCAGTGACACATTAACCATGTCAAACATTATCACAACACCAAACAAATAATAAAACATGTTATTGTCACAACCAAACACATTTGATAGATGGGTGAAAAACAAAATGTGAATAGTGGTAAAACAAAAACACTCACTTTGATGAATGGTGCGAGGTAACACTGTTCATATTGATTACATTCATGCGGCTCTCAAAGCTTTGCAGTGTGCACTTCATTTCGCTCACATAGTCTGTACTTTCAAAAGTACTGCAAAAACAATAATTGTGAAGCGTAAAGGTTACGGGACATACAAAAAAGACAAACATGACAATGAATCAAACGGTGAATGACAATGAATGTGTATGACACACAAATAATTAAAACACTGTATACAGGATGCATGTCACAGTGCTGTATACCTGTCAGTATGACTTGAGTAGTGGTGGGAAGAGAATGTAGAAGTGAAGCTGTGCTCAGTGGATATCTCCGAGTGACCCACTGATACGAAGCCAGATTCATTGGAGAAGCTAAACAAATACATACCATTATTTGAGTATTAAATATCATATTCAAAATTAATAAACATTAGAACACTGTGAATCAAACTTTGTTGAAATTACTTTTATTTTTAAATTAAATTAAAATTACTTTTATATAGGCTGAATACAACCTTGTACAATGAAAAATAACGACAATTTTTATACGGTGTTATATCGGTGTAAAAGTTTAAAACTGTATCTTAACGAATTTAAATATTTAAAGATAATTATTAATATTCGGATATTCTCTGCTTACCGATTATGGTTAGAGTGCGTGTGAACATTATTTATGTGCATATCCTGCGACTCTATCGACGCCCGTATTTCATTTGCGCTGTTACAGCTGCACATGCCTGAAACAAAAGTCCAAAAATGTACTGAAATGTTCCTAATGAATTAAAGTTATTTTCTCTTAATGTTCTAAGACTGTATAAAACACCGTTTCCATGTGGTTAAAGCATAAGAAAATAACACTTCGAGAGTATTAGATGTAACAAGGAGTGAGTAATGGCAAATTCCTGGAAAATGCAATTGTCTACCGACTGGTGGTGAAAAAGAATACATAAGCGAAAAGAATATATAAATACTCCCTTACAAAGAGGCTAAATTTCTATGGTAAACTTTTGCATGCAATTATCTACACTACTCTTAGTATTTTATTATATTAAAAAAATATCTCGACGCGATTCTCAAATACTTTCCAGATAATTAAGTACTTTCGACCCACCTTTCACTTAAGACATTTATTTATTTATATATTCTTTATTGTTCACCACAAAGGAAGATGAAAATAAGTACAAGTAACATAGAGGTAGTACAAGAGGCGGTTTCAAAAAGCAATTTCTTCCAGATAACCTTGCTATAGAAGCGGATGAAGAAATAACGAAGAAAAGGAATTACACCTCCCGTATCGCTATTATTCAAAATAGATTACTAAATGATGGTAGCCGTAGTACATTTTTGGGACAAAGCGACAGGTGGTGAGCCTGTCGCCGTATTTATGTTCAAACCGATAATATAAATTGTACAGAATTTTTGAAAAAAAATCTTGGCACGAGCCCTGGGGTTTGTACTCCAGTATAATTATATTAACAGCTCTTAATTATTTAGAGCTTACCATGGAGGTACGACTGTTCTTAGTTACTTATTCTCTTATCTTCACACATAGTCATAGAGAACACGTTATTATTTCAAACTATATTGTACAAAATAGATACATATAATAGCATTAGCATGCAATATCAACAATATAAAAATCTAAAAATGTTATGCCTTTACATGTTACATGGTATGTTTAATTTTCTAATCTACATACATTTTACAATCATACATTTTTTCACGTAAGCGATGACAGAAAAAGTAGGATAAATAAATGTGCACAAGGACTTACCAACTAAATCTGAATTAGGTGGTGCAGCAAACACTTGATCGTGATTAATTGAATCATGTGCATTTCTGTCTTCGTCATTGGAGACATTAAGCATGGAGTCCAAAGAACCGCTGCTGTGCGATTGAAGGGACAATCTGTAAAAAGTATAAGCAATAGATAAATAGTTGCGATAGATTCAAAAAAGATGATAACTGGTAAATTACAATATCTATGATATTTTGATAATATAAGTCACGATAGCCGAGTGTTTGGGTGGTCGGAATTTCAATTTAAGAGACCCGAGTTCGATCCTCTGGTGGCAGGCTCGTACCTCTTTTTCAAAGAACTTATGTACAAATCATATCGTTGGCTTGGACATAAAGATAGCGACGGGCTCACCACCTGTCACGTTGTCTCGAAAATAGAAAATATCTGCGGTGGAAGGAGGATCGAAGGGACTTGTCTAGACTAGACCTCTGTGTACCCCTGTATTGGGGATTGCGTGAAGATATATATTTCATTTATTTATTTATGATATTACAAAAAAGGTTTTAACAATTTTAGGAGTTCACCGCGCTAGTCCAATTCGCATTTAAATTCTTCAATGATCCTCCTATTTAATATGCTAGTATTGTTACTAACGGGCAAAATGTTACTCAAATTAAATATCTTGTTGTTAATTGTGGTGACATTAGTCTGTGCTTCTCATTTGCAATAATTATCGCTAATATGCATTAATTAATAATAACGTCAACGAACACAAACTAAACAATAAATCCGCTGTTTTCTTCGCATAAATGAATTAATTTGTACGAGAGATTCCAATTACATGCCCAAATTTTTTTAAATACATGTTAACGAATAAACTGTTGAAAAACGCCATTTGAAAAAACAAATTGTGCTAAAACTTGTGCAAATAAACTACCCTCGTATGACAACCGACAAACTTTTACTTGTGTAGATCGGCGTTAAAATGTAATATCCCATTTCTGCAACTAAAAATTAAAATTGTTCCGCCTGTCACATGGCGATCACAAATCAAAATTCAGCAAATCAGTGAAGGTACCAACGATGGCCAAACCGCTTGCCAAACATTGCAATTATGAACTACCTTCTCTACGACATACCTTCGTCTTTTCTTTTTTTTTCCACCCTTTTCAGTGGATTTTAGAGGCATATTACTCACTCTGAATTCCTTCTAAATGGCAATGATTTCAATGTATTTTTGTGTCAACTGTAATCCGGTTGCACCGAAAAATTCTCAATTCTGACAAGAATTAAAACGTTGACTTTGGTCGGGTTCGCGTCGGGTTCGCAATATTAATTATATAAAAACAATTACCTGTATTAATATTGTAAAAACATAACATGACAATAAAAAAATATCACATACTTTCCAGTTTTGCGGATTAACGAAACGAAACTTTATATATATATATATATATATATAAATATATATATATATATATATATATATATATATATATATATATATATATATATATATATATATATATATATATATATATAAAGATCACAAAGAGTATTTTTATAATAATATATAAGTCAATCATCATCACGCCATCATCACGCCAGTAAAACGCTACGAACAGGAAATTGCTTGTTTTATAAATAGTTTAATGACAACTTTCATTTACATAACAGATTCTACCTAATAACTACTGTCGTGAGCATTTATTATAGCTATATAATTTGTTAAGACATTTACAAACTCCGTAGTCTTAATCTACCGAACAGATGTTCATAAATAATAAACGCGTCATACATTAGATCAAAATAATTTGAATACAGAAACTCGTCAATGACATAATAATAAAAATTCCTAATGAAACTTATAATAACCAAAATTTCTAAGGTTATTATGATTCCTAAATTACAATAACCTTATCATTTAAATATTTGCTGGTAGTGAATTCCCTTTCTGCAAGGAAACCAACTGTTTAGCAGTGGAAACAATAATATAGCACAGTGGTGTAACTGAAATATATAAATTTGTTCCACTGAAATAAATTATTTGCTGTGGCCACTGACAATATAGCTCCCAAACACCAGTTTCAAGTATTTGAGTTTTGAATGTTCCTTAGAGTTAGTATTGTAATACTCGGTGGATTTTATTTACCATCTAGCATAACTTATACTTTGTAAAACAAATGATATAACTGCGACCACGTAAAACTTCCTAACTATCAAAGATACGATTTAACGATTCATTAAATTAATAGATTTGCAACGGTTACGTTTACATAATAAACATGTCTTCAATAAAATCATACAATCATTTTAGAAAGTTTATGCATAATACGCTCCACCGATCATTTTATTCATCAATTACCAAAATATTTTAAGTTATTATTTTCAACTTCACATTGCAGTCAATTTCTGAAGATAAAGGGAAAAGAAATGGTTATTTTATTATGTTAACACGATCATTGCCACCACAAATATCAACCATAACTTAAAGAATTCTGCCAAAAGTTTCTATATTATTATAGAATTAATTATTAGCATTCGTTAAAAGTAAAATATATAAAATAAATATCTTCACGCAATTCCCAATACAGGGGTAGACAAGATGTATGATGTGTCCAAGTAGAAGATATTTTCGGGACGTCACAGGCGGTGAGCCCGTCGCCGTCTTTATGTCCAAGCGAACGATATAATTCGTACATAAGTTTTTGAAAAACTCATTGGTACGAACCTGCCACCTAGTGATCGAACTCGAGTCTATTGACTCGAAATTCCAACCACCAAACCACTCGCCTATCGTGACTTTAGAAAGTTTCGTTAAAAGCAAATAAAAAGAAAACATAAGGTATCAGAAATATGAGATCCTAAGGCTCTATTTCAAGAGCACATCGAAGCACATTGAGTGAATCATTTTAATCAAAAATATCCGTCTAAAGAGTTCGTAAAAATCACGCCTAAAGGGGCAAGAACACTATATATATTATTGTTCAAGGATTGTGTAATATATCTACAAAGATCTATGACATTTATTAATAAAAGACCACTTCAGGGATATCCGTATCCGATCGAATAAACTTGTATGCTTATGTGGACTGTGTTTTACTATAACTAACAACATTACGTTTTGCGTGTTTAGCTATAATTGACATAGTAATGTCACGAGTCATAAATAATATTCTGTTTTCAGATGGGTAAGACTTATAAAAAAATCTTCACGCTATTCCCATTACAAGAGTAGACAGAGGTCTAGACAATTAAGTCCTTTCGACTCACCTTGCACCGTAGATAGGTGGTGAGCCCGTCGCCGTCTTTATGTATAAGCCAACGATATAAGCCATAGACAAGTTTTTGAAAAATCTATTGATACGAGCCTGCCACCTGGGAACCCAACTCTAATTCTGATCACCCAACCACAAGGCTATCGTGAGTGATTTACAAGTAAGGTAAGACTTACGTAATAAATAAAATGAATAAAATGTTTTTGTAATGTAATAAATGAAACTTTCATTTATCACTGTTAATGGTTAGTGGTTACTATTGCCTATATCCAGTACTACGACACCCGACTAGCGCTGGCATGGAATAACAACATTTCTTTACACCATATGTCAAGTCGTAACTTGATGCCACCACAAATATCAAAAAGACCATGACCAAATGACAATGGCAAAGTTAAAAAAGTAGTACTCATTTTAGGAAATACTGCAAAAAAACAGAACCCGCCTGAGGAATCAATGGCATTGGCACTAAGCGTGTTAATAGTTTAATAAAAATAGACAAATATAAAAAATATCTTGTGACCAAAAATACAGCGAAAAAAAGTATTTACAAAGAATGTATTATGGAGCCGTCTAATTCTCACCAAGCTAATATATTATCATGGAAAGTTAAAAATTTTACTAATTAAATATTTCTCATAAAGAGTCATGGTGAAATTTCTGAGAAATTAAGATTTATTACTTACCTATCGATAGATAGGGCTAGCAGGGAATTGTCATTCGCTGACTTGCGCTTTGGCGGTAGAGGCGGGGCCAACTCGATTTTCCTGTAACACACACAAACTTGTTTTCACTTTTACTGTCGGTGCGTAGTGTTAGATCAGATGATTTCTCTAAAAGTGAAAAGAAAAAACTGCGGTCGCAGTGTCAAGGTCAGCCGATGGAGAACCGGAATCGCCTTCTAATGGGATTGTTTTGAATTTTACATAACATTATCAATATTTAAAGAGAAACCACTTCTAATCAGTTATAATTAATAAAAAGTCAATCAAGCATCAATTTCGAAACAAATTTATGCATGAACATATTTGAATTTATGATAGGTTTCACAATTTCAGAATTTACTAGGATACACCTAATTTTACTAAATATTGTTAAGTAAGATTTGGTATTTTAAGCTATGCGGACTGCGGAAGATGGGACTTAGCACACACTAAGAAAATGCCATGCAAGTGTGCAAGCCTTAATGTAGCATTTCCCCCAGAAGACGAGGCCCAATAATAATGAGACGGGGACATAACGGGCGGTAAACAAACCACGACGGCCGGATTAGCTCCTAGTCATATATATCATACAATATATTTGCATTTAACGTCTTCTACGTCTATCACGTAACAAAGAGGTAATACGTAATTAATTACGTATTTTTATTGTTGTGTAAGATATCCTAAATATTACATAGTGTACAATATTGCATTTTTCTAGATATTATACCCAACTTAAAAGTTAGTTAGTCTAGTAAAGTGAGTTGAGAATGTTTATTTGAACCGTTGTTAACTTATTTAATACATATTTACCGGATGGGCCTTGCCGGCTTAGGCGGAGGCGAGTCGGGAGCGTCCAACACGGACTCTGACGAATGCGAAGCCCGCACTCCGGTTGCTTCGTTGCCCTTTTCACCAGTTAAAAGGGAACGTTCTTTTGGTGTTAGGGGTATATCTGAAAATTTTCACACACCAATGTATAAAGTACATGCAATATATTTATACTTTAAAAGTGAATGGTTAAATTTGCTTCTTAAAACCAACAAAAAAGCCAAACGTTTCTGACCTAGCTAAAAACTAATTATTGATTGATAACCTTGATATTGTGTTTGGACCTTTTCATGCAATATCTGAAAATGTTATACAGAACATGAATGGAATATTTATTAAGAGACAAGATTAATTATAAACTTTTGAATGTTCATAATTAAACTTTTCTTACGAGAATGCAGGATGTAATCTTCGGAACTCATTAATAGCCTTTTTTTTTAATTCTTAGTATCTCGGGGTTAAATTAAATTTTAGTTAGGTTATCACGGTTTTAGTTGTGGAAGAGGAAAGGTGAAGAAAACGCGGAAGAAGTTTCGATTACATGTTGATCATGAATTTCAAGTTTTAAAGTCAACAAAATCAAAATAGTGTCATCAGTATCTAATGTGAATAAAAAGTATTATACAATGCATATTTATGGTATATTTATGAACAATACCAATCAAAATAATAATCATAACATCACTGAACAAACCCAATTGTCTGATATCTCTAGATATATAATAAGTCTATAAGACTAGATTCAAATTTTTATACAATTTTTCTGAATTGTTAGGAGAAAAATTCGATTGACCAGTATACATACATTCAACTGAAAAAAGTATTTTAAATCTTAAAAGTGATCTTGCTACATACGTACCTGGCAGGGAATTCCTTTGCGTAGACGACCTAGGAGACACCAGAGGTGGTCTAGGTGCAAGGGCCGGCCGCGCCATGTGCTGCTGCGCTAGGGCTGCCACCTCCTCGACGGCAGCGGTGACTCCTTTCACCACTGAGCTCACGTGTTCCGGTGAGAGCGCTGCCGCCGAGGTGTCCAACTCCTCATTACTGGCGTCGGCGCGAAAGCTTACGGCTGTCACTTCATCGCATAAGCGTATCAACATCGCCAACGCTGTACAGAGCCTCTTCACAGCAGTCATCAGTTGTGGCGATCGACTGCAGTACGGCTTGATTGCTGCAAATAACCCCCTTTTACATCACCCAAGTACAAGAAATGCTACTAATAATTGAATTGTCAATTACCTTTATGTATGTTTGCGATGGATTCGAACACTATTGTACCATTGTCGGGCAACATCTCTAATTTTCGCTTCGTAATTACATCCGAGAAATGTTTTAAGCCGAATGTGACCTGCAAAAATTCTGCTTGTAATGTTTTTCTTATCTAATTAAGTACTGTTTGGTATCATAATTGATGTTATTTTTAGAAGTTACCTCTTTGACTAGGCGTTCTAATTCTTTGGCAGGCGTAACTTCTCCTTCTTCGACTGTAACGGATTTAGGCCCCATATTCCGAAGTTTCGGACTAAGGGGGGAGTGGGATCTGCAACAAAGAGAATAAGATAATAAAAAGAATAGATAAACAACCATTCTTTCTACCAGCTCATTTCTGTTTCTTGAGCCAAAATTGTCACGCAATGGTTTCGAGAGTGTGTACAGTAACCGAAGATGACCAAAAAAACGCTAGTGTGGCTAGTTGGACGCATTCAGTGAAGATTGATTCAAACTAATAGAATATCAAGTAATTAGGTAAGATATATGGCAGATCTCTGTCCTCCAGTGGGACAGTACAATTTCATTAAAAAAAAAACAACAGTTTCTTCGTGTTACCTTAAGTTTGGATTTAATGGTATAGAGTTAAGATTAAAGAATTAAAATTATAAAAATAAATTTCTACATTCATTCAGATATTGGACATCACTTGGAAATACAAAAACTATTTCGAATATGTCCGGTACTTCCATCCAGAAAAGATTAATTGCCAGACAGTAAATTAAATTTCTTATGTTTTATTTTCGGTATCAGTGGTCGTCCCTCGTTTGTTAAAATCATTCCAATTCACGCGCTAGGACGTGCTCTTTTATTCAGCTTTCCCAATGGAATTAGTTGAGTTGGAGGGAAACTAGATGTCAATTCAACTTTTTTATAACAATAAATGATATTATGTAAACATATTATTATATTTTTTATAATGTAAATATGTATCAATAAAATTCATATAAACAAATAATAATCACTTAACTTATAAAGAAAAAAAAAATAATTATCGTACAGCCCTACTTCTCGTGACATTGTACAAAGAACGCTGACTGCATTTCTTTTTATACGTCTCGATAATAACGACCAATCGCGTATACAAAGCCGTTGACCGTTGGTCTCTAACGCTCATGAAACAAATAGTCTTTCTTCAAAGAGTCATACTTGCACCACGTACTCGATTCAGCTCGCCTACCCGCCTATTTGACACGGGACTAAAGTAAAGCCGTCCTCCCTAAATAAAACTCTCAAATCGAAAGAATATTTATGGTAACGAGAGTCCTTCGGATGAACCAGAATTTAATTATCAATATGCATTAACAATTAGAATTCTCCACCTCAAATAATTTAGTTGATGCTGCGAAGAAAGTGTTACTACTTATTAAGTCTTAATTAAAAAAAATACGTTTTTCATAGTAATATCAAGAGAACGATATAAATCATTTTAAATACGTGTAAAGCATTGCAAGCAAGTTATGTATTGCGAAATCCACTGCTTTATATCTGAGGGCATTTATTGCTAACTTAAAAAACAACTAAGCGATATTGCGTACGGTGTTGAATTGCGTTACTTATGCATATTCAAACATAAATATTACAATGTAACTTGATTACAGTGAAGCTAAGTACCTATATTTGAAGATGCGAAAATAGTAACATAAATCGCATTATTGATTCAAAATAATAATTTATACCACAACATGCCGTACCGTTTTCCATTGTTAGCGAACCGTTGATGTAGTCGATTCGTACGTTTATTGAACCAGCCGCCTACTGGCGAGCGCGGAGCGTTCGACATTTGGTAACACCTGAACGACTGCGAGCGAACCGTGAAGAATATGGTGCCAATTACACAGTCAGGCCACTTTCAAACAACCTTAGATGTAAGGAAACCGTTTCACATTGACCACTCTATATATAAAACGCAATTCGGCCGCGCTAACGAAGTCGGCCGTGGACATTTAAATGTAATCACTTAACATTGCACGCACTAAACTAATGAGATTTCAGCGGACAATGTCATTAATGAGCACAACGCAGGTCGCGGCTGTGACTCATGGGCAACTCGACACATTCATAACTGCACTGCAGTACTTTATGGCAAACACTAATCGTAACATCATTTGCATAGAAATTTATTTTATTCTCGAAATATGTATAGAACTGAATTGAGGCAAAGTAGAAGTATTTTCACGCCACTCTCAGGTAAGACACTGAGTTGTGTATGAACGTTATATTTATCAATTTAGATAACAAAAGAACCAATATAATCAGCCCGTAGACATCATTGCAGTGTACACAATAACTTGGCAAGATAAGACCGTTTGCCATAGCAAGAAATGTTATACCACCAAATTTAAGAACATGCGTTGTAAACAGATACAAGTAATATGTGCTGGATTTATATTCCTTGTATTTGTTTGCACACGATACGTTCGTAATTTGCCTTACCTTTAACTAAGGTTAACATTGATATGCTTATAAATGTCCGCTACTAATTATTGTATCCACGAGAGGTTTATATCTGAAAATCCATTTTTCAAACATAAGGTAATGCTAAGCCGAATTTAGTGCTCGACCTCAAACTGAGCTTTTAAGATGGTATCTGAAATACTTCAATAAGTAATACCTGATAGCAGAAGAGAGATGAGGTGGATGGTGGGTCTGGGCCGGCGATCGCATGTTGGAGATGCGTTCAAGAAGGTCGTCCTTGAATGAGCGAGCGCGACGAGCCAACTTGTTGGCGCCGCGTAACGACCCACGATGTCCGGAGCCCACCTCCCCGCAAACCTCGCTCTCTGTAAAGAATGTACTACTTATTCACTACGCTCATCTGAATGCCAGAATATGCATCGTTGTTATAAGATACAAAACAAGTCAATTATCGAACTCTAGAAAATATTTGACATAAGCAAAACGCAGTTACATCACACATCTTTTTCGTAGTATTCTTTGGGTAAATGAAACCCTTTCTTCCGCTACGGGTGTCAGTACAGTGCAGTGCTGGCTTTTATGGCTATGTCGGTCACCGTAGTTCTGCTGCATTGAACCCAGCATAGCATATTATTTAATTATTTGTTAATATTCTGTGGTGTTGCCGCTGCATAAGTTATAACTAATTTGAAATGGCTTCATATGACACCATTTGCTCTATTAGATGCGATTTAATATGGCAATTATGGAAAACCGTACAATAAATTGTTATACTGAATTGCCGTATAATAAGATATCTGACGCATATTACCTAACAAAGATGCGTTATCAGATACTTATGAATATCATAAAAGTTGTATAATATTCCGTTGATCAGCGACAACGTTAGTAGTACTCATTACCACCTCCGTGCATCGAAACGTGCTTTGAGATCTCAGCAGTATTTAACGACTAGTTGATACATGTTAGAGACTAATTTAAACCTCTAACTGTGAGTTGAGCTACTAACCCGGTAGAAGCGTATAAGAAAAGACAGGTTCAATGTCCGGGATGGAAAGGTCGCCCGTGAAAGTCGCAATTGAAAGATTGGCTGGATTGCAAAATCAAAAAAAGAATACCAATTATCGAAAACCAAGCCATATCATATTAACGGTAGCAGTGTAAAAAGTTTCAGAAACGTAGAAAATTTCGTTTATCTACAGCAGTTTGACCACTTTCTTTTTATTTACATTACAACAAGCTAGTAAGGAATAGGATGGCAGATATAGGTTTGCAGAAACTGGTAAATGCTCCAAAAATAATCGTTGGTATATTTTAATTTAATCCTGTAGATCAAATGAATTACAGAAGATTATAATATAGTTATGTTATTCACCTTTATTTTGTATTATTTGTAGAAATAATGAATAAATAATAAATAAAATAAATAAATATCATCACGCAATTCCCAATACAGGGGTAGTCAGAGGTCTAGACTAGACAATAAAGTCCCTTCGACCCATCTTCCACCGAAGATATTTTCGGGACAAAATTTAATTTTTCGGGAATAAAAATAATGAAGAGGTTAGATATATAATTTAAAGCTACAAAAGTATGAGCTAGAAGCACTATGCTAGTAAAATCTACATGAGTTTACAGGAAAATTAATTTCATGTAATTTCTAGTTGCCAGAGTTCTATTTATTAAAAGACAAATTATACAAATAACAAACATAGCACTAATAAACTAAAAAAACCTATGTTATTTGTATAATTTGTCTTTTGCAAATTTGTTCAATAATTTTGCTTTAACCATAATTTAATAATTTAATTGAAATTTAATTAAATATACAGAGGTTTGATTAGAATTGTATTTCGTTGTTAATAAATGTAGATAAATTAAGTACACAGTGAATACACCAAAACTATACTTATAATATTGTCGTAGGTGAAGACGGTGCTCGGGGTGACAGTTATCGTGGAAATCGTAATACGATATGCGAAAATCTACCAACTACTCGGTGAAAACTTTCAAACGTCCGAACCGTTTCTAATGATTCAAAATCAAATCTAGGTATTTGTTGTCAATAAACTGCATAACGTTTGGCTTATAACATCCACCGGTTAAGGAGTGTAGTGATATATCATCTGTCGAACAGCATTAGATGATCCATCACCAGATTGTCTCACTTTATCTATAGTCACTTACTTAAATAGTCACGATAGCTGAGTGATGGGGTGATCGGACTTCGTGTAAAGTGACCCGAGTTCGATCTCCAGGTTGTAGGCTCGTACCGATGAGTTCTTTCAAAACTTATGTACGATTTATATCATTGGATTGGACATAAATACGGCGAAGCTGCCACCTGCCTCGTTGTCCCAAAAAAATGTCTTCGGTGGGTCGAAATTATTTAATTGTCTGGACCACTGTCCGGCATGAAGATATTTTTTTCTCTTCCATTAGGACAATAGGACCTTGGGTCGCTGTTATACTCAAAAACTATTTACTCCATATTTTTAATAACTAATATTATAAATAAATGATAGATACACATAACATTCAATCTCCTTAAAAATTCGTCTAAAAAAATAAGCTTTTTTCTCCGCAACATTGGAAGAACGATACCGATAACGTCACGAGTCACGAGAGCCGAGCGGTTGGATGATCCGAATTTCGAGTCAAGAGACTCGAGTTCGATCCCCAGGTACCAGGCTCGTACCAATGGGTTTTTCAAAAATTTATGTATGAATTATATAGTTGTCTTTGACATTAAGACGGCGACGGGCTCACCACCTGTCACGTTGTCCCGAAAAATATCTTCGGTGGAAGGTGGGTCAAAGGTACTTAATTGTATTGGTAATGGCGTGAAGATATTTTTTTATTTTTAACATTGGAAGAAAGTCAGTGAACAAAGAAAAAAAGTATCACAGTCATATCTTTGTATCTGACACTAATGCAATAAATTCAAAAACCACGCAACGGATTTTCATACTGTTTTTTTACTAACGTTCAGAATGTTGTGAGTGTCCTGAGGATTGTTAGGTGGATAGTTTTGTGTAGATTTGCTAAAAGAAATTAGCATAACGATGATGATTTTACCTATATTCCATTATAATATAACCCTTTAATAATGAGCGTTTTCACAAGCGAAAACTAAGATGAAATATTACCTCATATTCCGTGATTACACTAGAATACAACAGTTATTTGGCGAAAGACATTGGTAAGGTTGCGGTACTGACCCAAGGCCTAAAGTCTCACAATAGTCTAGGCAATCAGCTATACTCGGTCTTTCTCTAACAGAATGTGCAATGAAGACAGATAGCAGAAGAATAAGAGTAAACCCTCATAACCGTAAAGTTTTGGCAAATTGAAGTGCCATATACCGGCGCTCGCAGAACTGAAAACGTTCTCAGCTGTAGAGAAAGGATGCGAGTGGTATCGCCATACAGGCAAATGCGCATCGAGTAGGACGACTACCCACAAAATGTAGTGACAACTTCCACATTGTTGCAAGAGGTCAATGAACGCACATGTCTTAAAACCGTGGTTCGAAATATATTTTGAAGGACTGTGTTCAGGAATGTATTTATGACAAGCATTATTTATAAAAATAAGTCAAAAATGTTCAGGAACACAGCTTTAACAATAATCTAACACAATCAGCAGGAAAATTTAACAGCAACAGCAGGTTTACTAAACGGAAATTCAAACATTAAAATAATTTAATATGAAATAATTTATTTTGTTCTGTTCTCTTCTGAGAAATCGTTTAATAAGAGAGGATTGCTTAAAATAATACTTTAAATAAATAAGTCTACGCAAAGTAGTAATGCATTTTTCATATGCTTAAATTATTTAAATTGGATATACACCATTTATTACAATATACATACAACCAAAATTGTCATTGAAACATTTGTGACTTTAGTCGAAGTGAAAGAAAGAAAGAACTATTTATTTGATACACACATTTACAAAAGAAACTTATAAGATAATTACATGGTTATTTTAACATGTGGTATACCAAATAGGACTCCAACTCAGCGTAATATGCTGCAGGGACTGCAGCGCTGGTTTTCAGTTGGAACCTTGGAGTGACGTCACAAACGAGTCAGAGAGCGACCATATATTATTTGCTGTCCTTTTCTATTCTTAATACCAACAATACATTATATATACATATATACGCATAAATATATACACAAAAACTTGTTTTAACAAAATGACAAAAAAAACTCAATAAATTATTATTTAATATAAAAGTATTCATCACCCATTAAATCACCCAATACTCATACAAACATACATACATACATACACACATGTACATACACATATACATACAAATAAATAAATAAATAATGTGTATTTCCATTATACTATATATGTTTATTATATTCGTTGTGGCAAAAAGAAGAATTTTAATTTATTTTTAAAACTATTTAATGTCTTCAATGACCGAATTGGCGATGGAAGGTCATCTTGTTTTAGTGGTCATCTTGTTAAAGTGGAAGTGCATCTTGTTTTAGCAACTACGAATTAATTAAACAGAGAGTCCCCTAGTTTAAACTAACTATTACTCGTATTCACAAGACTCACAATGTGAAATGCTATAATTAGAACTGGAATTCTCACAAAATTAGTTAAGATTTAAAAGTGTTTATGTTTTTACATAGGTTTGATATTTTTGAACTCAAAATAAGACCCGGCGAAATATGGGTCGAAAGGACTTATCTTATGACTAGCCCAGTTTTGAAATTAGCCACGATAAAAACAATAAGTCAAAAACAAAGATCTTAGCGATTTGGAAAATGACTGTACCCGGCATAGCATGTAGTGAATATTTCTTATAGAAATTGGTAATAACTGAAATGAATACAGAACAAAATACTAATATAGACTGTATCCCCAACACAAATCATAATTAAAGACTAAGTTATAAATATTATTTGCAATTAATTTTAAGAGGAAAAACCACCAAGGTTGTCTTGTACATTATAGTAGTAGGATAAAGTTGTCAACAACCTTGGTTAATGATACCAAATTCATAGATTTAAATATTCAAAACATTCCTTTACTCGCACTTGTAAGGTCCAAATAAAGAAACGACCATCCGTTTTTTTTTATATATATGAAAGATTAAATTGTAACTTTGATGAACTTTTCAATAGTCTTATTATAGGCATAATTAATTGAAATATCTTATTAATTTATATACTGAATTATAATTTATACATGATGAACAAAAAGAAATATTTATGCACTTAAATATATTAATAAATCAAGTCAATTCGTTGTTAATAATTTCATATAAAATATATACATTTTTTTATAAACTGTTAATAAAAAACATATTATACAATAAACATTAAGTTTGTTCAACGGTACCAGGGCTTTATCAGGCAGGACTTTGACCCTGGAACAAACAGTGTCAGCTGCGACTAGATCAGCAACGGGCGTCGCTTCTGCTTTATATAGTGACTTAGCAATACGCAGCAACATTGATTTCCTTATTTGTTCTCATTGTCACATCGCTCCTGGGGATTTGGTGCCAGATGAGTTCTTCCAAAAAAGAAACAAAACACGGATTAACAGAAGCGCAAAGTTTTCCGGAAAACGTTATAATTTATATAAACGGAGATTTAAGGAGTAAACAACGTTTTATAAATGCGATGACGCGTGCATTTATAAATATGCGCAGGGACAGGACGCGCCCAAGCCGCGACGTGTGACGACTGAGGACAGTCGGGGCACGGCGACAGACGGACGGCGGAACGGACGGATGGGAGCTAATGCGTCACATAATATCATAAACACAGCCACAACTCCTACTCCCCTAACTGATTTATATGCAGCCCGGACGATTTCCATCTATCGTATCACTCACAACCATTTGAACAATCTATACATGTTGACTTCATAGACCAAAAAATATATACATACAAATGTTTTAAAAATAAATATTTTAAATAATATTTAGAAGAAAAAACTTTTAAAATAAACTTGCTTTCTTCTAAATAGCATAGGCTCGTAATGGATTTCTCTTATTTCGATAAGGATTTTGCGCATGATTGAAGGAATAAATTTATATCTTTATTTATGACAACACTGCTTATATCAATTTATTTAAAATACGTACAAGATTTAGGTACTTCAAAGGATGCTAATGTTGTATGACAAATTTACACATTGTTATTTTGAATACTAACGAAATGACAAATATATTTTTACAATTTTTTTACTTTCCTATTTTACTCAGGTTGAGAATTGAGTACTAAAAAGTAGTGCATGAACCACCGTGGCATAGTATTGCTTCCAAAACATTACGAATTCCTTTAAAAACTGGAAACATACACATTAGCAATTATCTTTTTTTTTTATTTTAAGCAACTGATGGAAAAAAGGTGAGAATACACTCAAAGCATTTCAGACGCTCTGTCATCCTTCCGTATATAACGTAATTTTAGAACAAGTGTACTGCAGAAATTCACTAAATTTCTTAACTACTGGAGAGGTTAGTTACCAGAGTCAAAACAGAGTCAATAAACGTAGGCCTAAG
The DNA here is from genome assembly GCA_029286605.1 of Sericinus montela. Classification (NCBI taxonomy): domain Eukaryota; kingdom Metazoa; phylum Arthropoda; class Insecta; order Lepidoptera; family Papilionidae; genus Sericinus; species Sericinus montela. Next base: position 6,799,977 of record JAGSMR010000021.1, read on the forward strand.
AATTAGTCACGATCAGAGCTAATAGTATTCTTCTCGGGAATGGCTTCCTTTTAATACATGATAACGCCTGGCTGATACTGCGCGAATCACTAGTAATTTCATAAACGAAGTGGCATTTGGACTATGGATTGTCCCTCATTAAGTCTTAACCTGCAGTAATTTATTATTAAAACTTATTTACATAACTTTTCAATAAAAACATCAGTCAATAACTATAAAAGAAATGGTTACTCAAACTAGGTCAGAAAGAGGATACCTTTCACTATCATCTCATTCACATAAACATCATGAACTTAATCAATGAATATGAATTATATTTATTGGAAATGTCTATGAAAAAAATGCGATTAACTGATTATTAATACGTTCGGATTATCGCAAAACAATCAACTAAAAGCCAATTAAGTGATGCAAGCTTTACCCTTATATAATACATGAATATGGAATCGTTACGAAACGGAACGGAACTAAGACAGCAGACAAGTATTACACGGAAGGCGTTAAATAATTTCATCAAATTTTTTTTTTTTGCGTGGTAACATTACTTTCGTAATCATTAATTATACAAAGATATGTTCTCTGAAATAACATGATCACATAGCATAGCACTTGCCAATCATACATACTGTGAAATTTTGATTTAAAAATGAAAGATCTCTACAACCGTGTTATTAGCTTATTATTGTCACTTTTCAACTAGTTAAATCCGGTCACACTTCGCTGATGTTCAGTCTGATGTCAATAATTAGGCAAGTAAATAGGAGTATTCTAATAAATATAGATTCACAAACCAATCATTTAACTCAATACCTTTATTCTATCCTGGTTGGATGTTTGTGGGACTTTTCTTTTTTTTATATTCCATAACACAAATGCTTCAGTCTCTTACATTGAGATCAGAATAATATATGTAATGTTGTCCGCATTTACATTATTACATTATTTATTTTTCTGTTCCCGTAGGAACTTTGACATCAAAGGGTTTATATACACTCGAATATTTAAAAATACAGGTGCAAAACAAGAGATTTTAATTGAAGATTGGAGTTTAAAATAAAAAAAATATTTTAAGAAAGTATCAAAGAAGCAACCCTATAAAACAAAAATAAGATAAGAACTCATAAAAACCAACACAGCAAAAGCGTAATGACAGAAACACTCAAATAAACAAATAATTAATAGCACGCATGCTTGGACAAAATTCAATTATGACGGTCGATGGTTGTTAGCGCATGCTTGTTTTTATAGACGACCTTAACATTATCGTAACAATAGATACAATAGTGTGTTCCCGCGTCTGTTACGCCTTATTATACAATATCGTCGGGTTAGATGTAGTGCTGAAACTACAAGCACAATGGCACACGAGAAAAGACCTGGCTGATCAATTCCGCTACTCTTTCCGAGGTCGAATCACAAAGGTGCTTACTTTTCAAATATAAATACATTAAATATTAAATATTATATTAAAAAACATTTTAATTACACTATACATTTACAGCATAATAAAACAGCTAATAGTATAGTAATAATATAAAGTACTAATCGATCCATTAGAAATTATTAATATTAGGCTGCGCTAAGAAATCAAGGCGTGGGGAGGTAAAATATTTGCAAACAAAAGAAGACAAAGTATGAAAATAGGATTACTGGCAAAGCCTATGTCAATGGATTACGTTAAACTTTAAAATCATCGATCGAGCTTGGCCGCCTAAGCTAGATTCTTATCATTATTCTGTGCAACATATAAAGTTTATCATGCTAATTAAGATATAGATGTACACGCAAGTAGTAAGTAATAAATGAAAAACAAATACGGTTTCAGGAAAGTGCAAACATTGTCATTGTCACAATACAATTACTTTGAATATTCCATGACAAGAACATTTTCTGATACAATGATGTATAATAATTTGAATTTATGTTTAAAATGTAGGTTTAAAGTTATTAAGTAGTGTATAAGACATAAAGGTAAAAGTAGTGTGAAAGATATAATAAGCAACTTAATACCAAAGACAGAAGTTAATTAGGAGCTTGTTTTATAGGTATTTAAAGTAAATATCATCTACTCCAAAATAACCTTTTCTGGTTTTTTATCAAAAAAACGGAACGTAGCAATTTTAAATTCTAAATCGCACAGAATTCTCATTATTCTTCATGATCCGATTCCATGGTCCGAATACGTATTATTAAAAAATAGAATTCAATCTAAATTTAATTTAACACAAAAAAAAACTATACCTTTAAACTTTTTATCGGCACCTCGGTCGCCTATTTGCCTGTAGACACCGACGCCAGGTACCGCAGAGCTCCGGGAAACTCGTCTCATAGGCCTTCGCCGAGCCTCGGCAACTGAATATGAATTTCTCACATCTTCCCTTCGCGCTGTTACTAAACACTCTTCCGAAGGCGACGAAAAATATTTTAAATTCTCTTCGCACAACAAATTTTGAAGACTATTTCCATTACTTATTTTCTCTTTGAGCATATCACCACTTCTTGTCTTGCTCAGCGTTAAGTTATCAAAACTCTTGCACAAACTTAGCGGTACGTTGTTATTTCTTAGGTCATAAAATTTATTAGGATCAAAGACACTAATCCGGGGAGTGCGTATACCTAGTACATCTTGCGTTTTGTACTTATTAGTATTTTGCGTATTGTTTGTAAATGAATCTAGTTTGTGTCTGTTACCGCGGTATTTAATATTTCGGATATTTCGTTTAATAACTGACGTTCCTCTTTCTTCGAGTGTTTGCAAAACATCACCGGATTCAAGAATATTTAAAGTATTTATACCGTTTTTATAGACGCGGTAACTTCGCTTGTTCCTTCTTTGATTTTGATTGTCATCGTAGAAAAAGCTTTCATCGTAATGAGGCATCCTTGAATTCTTTACGTAGCTCATAATATTGTCATCACTGCTGGATTATGATTTATTAAGTATGTCGTACGTATTAGATAGTTTAGTAAGAAGCAGAGAAAGGGAGTGCCCTTTAGAAAACTTGGAAAGCGGGCAATGCACTTACAAGTTTCACTTCAGCAAGCAATAAAATATTCGGAATTACAGTTTTATCTTAGGCTAGTATTTTACGCATATCAATCATACACCGAAATAGCAGCCAAACTAGCCACCTACGATTAGGTCATTATTTATTTACAGTGAACGTCGCATCGTAAGATCGTGTTCGCATTGCGCATCTCCTGTATTAACACAAGCTGATGTACAACCAGATTTAAAAACCTTGACACTGTAAACATTCCGAGACACATGCCACCGCCCAAGTAAATTCTTCTTGTATTGTTGATACAAGAGCACAAACGCACATAGCACAAATTTAATACAACAATCACTCCACTGTCACAAAAAAACACTGTTTTCTCAATGGTTGGAAGAGTATTTGCTGAAACTGGTCAGGTGTTTTAGGCAAAACTTAAAGTAGACGCGGATAATAGCTAGATAGTTACATAAAATATACCGCTTTAAAGGAATATGCGATCTATAAAAAGATGTGCATTTACACTACGCGATCTCAATATTTAGCAAAGCAACGATAGGACAAGCTCATGCCCGATGAAGCATAAGATGGACACAGGGTGACGATCGGTCGTTCATTCGCGAGAGCGAGCGGTGCGGCCGGCGGCGGCGGCGCAACGGCACTGGGGCGCCGTGGAGGGCGGCGCAACACCGGCCCGCCGACAGTGAAAGTAACGTGAATCTCCGACGTAGCAGCCCGCACCTGCCTCAGACCGCCCAAATCCACACCAAGACTATCGCGATAACCAAAACATATCTTAAATGTAATAGGCATCACAATTTAATCAGAGGATATTTGTAGACTTCCGGTTGACCCCTTACCCAAAATAGAAACTGAATTAAAATTTTGTTACAAACAGGCAACAGATACCTTGAACGCATACTTGGCCCGTTAAATTACGTCTGTCTAATGCAAATGATTTTCACAAAAACTTCACGTAGCAGTTATTTCAAAGTGAGTTTCAATATTAATAGATAAAACCATCTATAGTTTATTGTATAACCACCTTACTTTCTCCTTTTTATAACTGCTACTAATACTTCTACCATTTAATCCTGAAACTTGCAATCTCTTAGTTCTTTATGCACTAAATTATATAATTTCATGCCATTGAAAGTACTTAAAATTCGTGGTCACCAGCAAGTTAACACATTTTGTGATGCAACGTGTCCAGACTATCATGCAATAGACAACCATTATACGCAATTATTACGTGACTGTACATAAATATTGAGCTCCTAAATGACTAAATAATAGATAAATAATACCTAGTAGTTTAATAATACGTAGTTTTATTCATGTATGCCCAGTTGTAATAAAATAAAATGACTTACAAACGAGCGGGATTTAAAGCCGCGTTCTTCACCGTACCTTGTAAACAGCAGCCTGTAAACTCCCATGGCTGGACGAAAGCCTTCACTTAAATATTTGTGAGAGATTAGATGAGGAGAACGTTTGCGACGCAGCATCAGTGCGGATTGGCGGACTCCAAACATCCGCGAAATAATATTTTTTTATTATTATTTTCTACATTTTCTGGGTGTTTTAACAGAAACAACGAAGGTACCACCTTCGTTGTTTCTGATACCATATTACAAGTGCTTAAGCGCTTACTTCGGGATCAGAGCAATGTATGTGATATTTTCCCTGTCTATGTCTATGTATGTATCTATATATTATATTTTGGTGACTATTCAAATAACTCCAGCTCAAGACACCACGAAAAATAACAGACCAATATTCAGCGGGCCGGAGTTCGACAGCAGCGTCTAAGGTGCGAGGGATCTGGTACTTCGATCGCCGAACCGCTTGCCAAGCGTGACTATTTTGGCAAAACCTCCCGTCGTACGGAAGACGTCTGTCCTACAATAAATATTTACAGACATTTATGACGACCATGAATGAATTTTACATAAATATTTACGAATATTTTATAAATATCTTCACGCAATTCCCAACACAGAGGTAGACAGAGGTCACGTCTAGACAATTAAGTCCCTTTGACCCACCTTCCACCGAAGATATTTTCGGGACAACGCCAGTCGCCGTCTTTTGTGTCCAACAAGCCAACGATGAAATTCGTACATAAGTTTTTTGAAAAACTCATTGGTACTGCCACCTGGGGATCGAACTCGGGTCTCACGACTTGCAATTCCGACCAACGAACAACTCGGCTATCGTGACTTTATATTTAATACGAGTATTTTATGTTTGTCTATATAGTAAAGGACAGTTAAAGATTTAGTATTCTTATACTGTCTTATGGAAACCGGTATATTTCGAGGTAGATTTCATCCTAGTGCAACCCATCGATGAGTTTACATATATGAAGCTAAACAAATCACAATGAAACAAAGTGTGCTACGTAACTATGTCACTTGACCATTCTCAGCTTGCGCCAGGGTTACACGCAATGGTATTTGTGAACTACTTATTCTTAACTGTGTTGTACACGCGAGTACTACAACTATTAATTTTGATGTTGTTACGTTATCTTATATTCTTGATAGATTACTTCTCAACAACGCACACGCCTATTGGTGTTTCGCTGTGCGTAGTTGCTGTTTAAATATACGTGTAGTATACTAGGAAGTATATACCCATTCCATGGATATTGTAAGAGATGACTAAAGGAAAGACCTTGGAAATACTAATGACCTCCGTGAAAGATACAGATAAACGCCACATAAATACCAAACCAAAATTCAGGAGACCGGTGACGGTCGACAGCGTTTAAAGTGCAAGGTGTCTGCTATGGCGATGGACAATCAGTTTACCAAGCCAATAAGTTTGGTGGCAAACCTTTCGTTACAGTAGAGGTTTATATATACTACAGTAGACTTTTACCAGCCGTACTTATGTGAAATAATAAACACAATAAAATAATCTTATTTAAAACAAAAATTACACAGATCTCTCTAGTTCGATCAAGTGTAACCGAAAGAAATCTATCCAATAGCAAAGAACCACAAAAAATGCAACGGTTTCATAACAAGACAAATAAGCGAGCAATCGAATTGAAGAAAACAATACATGCTATAAGAGACCAAAACAGTTTAAATCGTTGCTATGCCTGAAACCAACCACAAAACTGTGTAAACAAAACTATTTTTCATCATAATAATATAAGGTAACAAACAAAAATGACATAAAATAATAATTACTTGTTATTTCATATGTTACTTCTGTTTGTTATTATTAATAACAGCATAAAATACAGGGAATAGTGCACAACAAAAGTAGAGTTAACGGACACTGTTGTAGCATTTTACTCGTATATTCCCTCTACAACGGCAGATCTTGTTTAAAGTAAACTATTTTCCTCTAAGTTTATTGACACGATCAGACTAATCGTTGTAATTAAAGAGTAAACACGACATCTTATGCACATCGTAATAGATATCGGCTTGGGCCTTTCTTCCGATAGCAGGAAGCGAGCGGACCCACGGGCTAAGGCCGGCCACGCTCCGTACCTCTCACTTTCCAATAAACTAGCCCGATCGCGATACCTAGACTAACGGGATTATAGACTTCTCGGTGGTTCGCCGATCATTACACCCAGGCTACCCGTGCGGCTCTGAATACCGTAACACAGATATTATTATTTAAATTCTCCACGCATTGTTATGTTTTAGAATCGCCTTGCTGCCCTGTAAACATTACCGTTGTAGACGCTTAAGCAACAATTGCAACATCACAATGGACTGGTTTAATTCTTTCGGAGTTACGGTGACATTGCGTCTCATCTCGATTTTTTGCCGATGTTTAGTAAAGATGAGATAAATTATCTGAGCGGCGTCATGCTGCCGTGAGTGCAAGAAATGGCATCACGTCTGCTATCCCGTAAAAAGAGCCAAGCGAGACTGTTTTCTTTTTATTAATTTCGTTATATATATATATATATATATATATATATATATATATATATATATATATATATATATATATATATATATATATATATATATATATATATATATATATATATATATATATTAGTATTATTGACAATGTTTAACATACCGGTTAAATATAATAGCAAGCATAAGTTAGCTTTAACAGCCTTTGCTTTAAGGTTTACCCCGAGTATCGTTTATTTCAAAAAATTATAAAAATAAAGATTAGCCTACACAACTGTGTCCAGTTGTTTATATATAACATTCAGTATAATACATATATCACATCACAAAGACAAATTAAAATTGATAAGACAATACGAAAAAAACAGACATTAGTAAATCATGCAAATGCAATATAATGAATGATTAATTTACTCTATCTCGACAACTTATTGGGAAATGATAATATCAATCAATAAATCACGACATCGGACAAAACCTCGGCAATTATCCATAAGGACACATCAATATCGTATCTTTATGATGTGGTGACCTTCTCTTAAACTAAAACTCAAGATCAAAGATTTCAATCAAAAACAAACACAAAAAAATGTGATGTTATATAACAAATAATTTGGGACTGGTTTTTAAGGATTGCGAGCCTTTCACTTTTGTAAGCACATAAAGATCAACTGGTAGGCTCTAATGTAGGCATCTAAGTAGTCAAGGCAATCTACCATATGCTGCAGTTAGATACAAGTCATCATCAATGAATATTTGCGTACTCAAACAAACATTTGTAAAAGCTGCGTGAATATGCATAGGGTAATCGAGGGGATAATGACTGCTGCAAATGGGTTCCCTGTAACGGGTCTTCGTATTGAGTAAAAAGCATTACGACACACTGCTATAGTATTACATTTGTACGTAAATAATAATATTAAAAAGTAACGGACGTAAAGTATCAGTGTCTAGTGAAACTGCTTTCTCAATTAATGAGATTTTTATTATACATATCGATGGCCTAGACAGTTAGATTGCGAATTAAGCTTAACGCTCGTCGCGTTGCCCAAACAAACTGCAGACGCTATAATATTTAACCTTCTGACTACCTCTGAATTGGTGCGTGTGAGATTTTTGTTTTAATCGGATACGCAGGCTACACGCGAATATCAATTTAGTGGTAACCATTACTTTTAGAGGAGTACCCGTAAGGATTAATTCACAGATTACACACACAGGCCACCGGCGCTTTTAACATTGCCATTTTAATGCTTACAAACAGTTTTGTTGGTCTTAATATTAAAAGTTAATATAGAAATAAAGTTGTATATAGAAATAATGTATGTTACCTATGTAATAAAACTATTCGGTAAATAAAGCGTAACGTACATGAAAACTGTGGACGTAGTGGAACTATTTGTACCGATGTCCCGTTATTGACGGCATCCAACGAAGATGCAAGATCATTGCATATGCACTTATATTAGGGTTAGATAAGCGTCGTATATAGGGTATTCTTAAAATAATACTTATCTTAACAATAACACTCGAAAATAACCATAGCTTAAATAGAATTTCATCTTTTAAAGTAAAAACAAATATTATTAAATTAAGAAGTCATGATAGCCGAGTGGTTGAGGGATAAGAATTCGAGTCGAGAGACCCGAGTTCGATCCCCAGGTGGTACGCTCGTACCAATGGGTTTTTTTCAAAACCTATGTACGATTCATATCGTTGGCTTGTACATAAAGACGGCGTCGTGCTATATCTTCGGTGGAAGGTGGGTCAAAGGGACTCAATTGTCTAGACTAGACCTCTGTCTACCCCTGTATTGGGAATTGTGTGAAGATATTTATTTATTAAATTAACATAAGTATAACCGACCATATAACCGCAAATGTCCTGCACTAGAAGTTTTCAGGTGGTTAAATAAGTATTGGAAGAAAAATTAGTAAAACATCTAAACTTGTATGTAATGCAATTTGTTATAACGCTCCCACTTATAACGGAGCGAAGATTGAACATTATATTTTCAAAGGCTTTATATTTTATTTTGATACTTACAGTGCCTATTATCCGACACTTCTCACTTCACGGTTCAATTAAACGTTCGAGGAGACACGGCGAAGGTAACTTTCTCAATTGACTAGAAACTCAACAACTTAATCACGTTGAAGTTACTGTGTAACTGCGTTACGTGGTTCGTTTGTTGTATAAACATATTAGTATAAAAATCCCTTATATATTTAACGTTTCTAAAGAAATGTTTTTGTTTCAAAGGACAAATAGAGGCAAGCAATTAATACTAGTTGTATTGACATGTGTAATATTTTTGAATTGTTTTAGAAATTTCCAGGACGAATCTAGGAACTAGAAAAACTGTATATTACTTTTCTTTAAAATGTCAACTTTCAGCAGAAAAATACATGTATTTAGATTAAGAGACAATCAAAAAAAATTTGTAAGCTGTGTGTGTGTGTAATATTACATTTGGTTTGGTCTAGTTTAATTTTGTAAGGAAGACTACAAAAGGAATGGCTCCGACTTTTAAGCATGAATACTATACATGATGGTCTAATAAAGTGTGTAAGTGTAAAGGTTTTGAGAGATAACGATCGGATTTGGAGGGTGGACGAGCTCATGAACCTGACTTGAAAGAAACATTTCTTGGACAAAATTGATAAAAGTAAGTAGATAAGAGCAGTAACATTAGTGTAGCTAATTACCAATATCAGATTGAGGCCAGGGCTCTTTATAAATTTATTATTCATCTTTCTTATATTATTTAGAGTAAAATTTCTCTTTACACTATTAAACCTAAAATTTTTTACGCCCTCCGGGGACGAGTTGCGTACACACACACAGCCACTAAACACAAAAAAAATTATATTTTTGATCAAATTAGAATATGACAGTCTTAGAAATTATGCTATATATGAACAAATTTATTTTATTGTACATAAAATTGTGGTTGTGATTAAGAAGTATATTACTAATTTAAGTTTAAACTATTTAGATACCTAAGAAATAATTTCACCTCATTGACACGTGCGTGCGCAGAAACTGAAAACATGTTCTCAGTTTTTTAACTCAATCTTTAGATCCGCTTACTTGTTGCTTTAAAACTCCTGATGAAAATATGAGAGCAACCTGACACAGTACGATAAAATAACATCGTTCAAAATACGCGGCTAAGGTTTTATAATGAAAACATGCTCATAACATACTTTTTGTTTCTTATTTTCATAAATTTGGAGCAACGAAGTTCTGCCGGTCAGCTAGTACCCATTAAGCACATAAAATGCCTTGTATGTATCTGTTGTAAATAAGTTCATCTAATGTAGGTCAAAACAAAAGCAAGCTCCGGATGCAAAAAGGCGGTCAGTATTCCCAAACATTGAGATTATAAATATATGTAAAACTTCATTAGCGTGGTATTTTTAATGATACATATTACTGTAACAGTATTTTCTAATGAAATATTGTTAGTTTCGATTATAAATTTAGTATTAAACATAGTATAAAAATACATGTCATGTACATGTATTAGTAATTAATAGTCATAAAAATGTATACATAAATATTTGCAGTTAATTATGTGTTATCTCCGTGCATTTCCAATAACTGAGGTTGTCATAGGGTACTTCATTTAAACCACAAAATCAATATATATGCCTTCTCTGAGTTTTTCAAGAACTTATGTACGAATGTCATCGTTGGCTTGGACATAAAGACGGCGACGGGCTCACCACCTGTCACGTTGTCCCGAATATATGTTCGGTGGAAGGTGGGTCAAAGGGACTTAATTGTCTAAACTTGACCTCTGTCTACCCCTGTATTGGGAATTACGTGAAGATATTTTTTTCTCCTTTACAGCCTATCAAAAGTCCACTGCTGAACATAGGCCTCCCCCAAAACTTTCCACAGTGAATGGTCCTGGCCACCTGCATCCATCGAATCTATGCTATATCTATATTGTTGACGACGCACGTGGACGAGAGGCGTAAACACCGGTTTTGTGTCGCCATCTCGAGGTTCCGGGTTCGATTCCCGGTGAGGGCCAATGTACAAAAACCATTTTTTCTACATTTTCTCGGGTGTTTGTGGTGCCTTCGTTATTACCGATACCAAAACCACAATTCGTTTTAGCATCTTGCATTGGTGGTTCTGCTGATCTGTGTCTTCGTTACGGATTCTATCATGCAGAGAAACACCGAGGCATAACCCTTTCCATAGCATGCTGAGCAATTTTGAGCTCCCACATACGGACCACTGGCAACACGCATTGGTTGTAAACTTTGGTCTTAAGATTCTGAAGTATTTTAGAGGAGAAGATGGGGCGTAGTTTCCCGAACGCTGCCCGGCCCAGTTGGATCCGTCAAAAATTTTTTTGGAAAATATGCTTTACTAGGGTAGGACTTAATGCCTCATGGCATTTTCTGCCAGTCATGTTGACAGGTGTCAATTTGTAATAAATAACTTCAGAAAAATCTTACTAATAATAATATTTACCATGTAGTAATGGTGTAAGATATTACCACTCTGTTTCTTCAAGTGGGTGTCGTAAGAGGCGACTAAGGAAAAAAGCATTAAACATTGTTATGGCAACCAACAGATGGTGGGATAGCCACCTCTAAAAACATTAGACCATTGTTATGGTCTGATGTTTTTAGTTATGGTCTTGATTGTTAATCAAACCGAAGATGGGCAGCAGCATCCAAGGTGTAAGGTGCTATTGCCACTGACTGCAATCGCCAATCTGCTTGCCAAGCTTGGCGATTATGGCAAATCCTATGTAAGTAATAAAAATATATATAAATAATAATATACTAAGTAATAAAGTCTATACTTATAAATAATATAAAATATATAAATGTCATACAAGAAATCAAAAAATTGGCTTTGGAAAATACTCCACTGACAGGAATAATAAAATATAATAAAAATAAACAGTCTAGTAAAAGATAAAGTGGTAATAACATTTCAGTGCTAAATATTGAAATACCTGTAATACAATAATACTAAACTTCTTACCCTGGTTACCTGGTTAAAGGTACATAATTAAAATAAGAAATCTTTTTTATACTAAGCATATACTTTTTATTCCTAACGGCACCACTGCAGTGATTTCAAGAAAATACTTCTAAATTGACATAATTTTTATATTATTTCACAAATATGTATATGAATGATGTGCACATATCTTAGTTTATTCTAATGGAAATCTATTCCTAATGGTATGTTAATGCACAATTTACTGATCTCATTTATTAAAAATTCTGAATAATTAAATTTACTTTATTTTTATAGAGTAGGGAGGCAAACGAGAAGGTGGCTCACATGATAGTAAGTGATTACCTTCGTCCATGAACACCTGCAATACCAGAGAAATAGCAGATAGGTTGCCGGCCTCTGAGAAAGGGATAGGCACTTTTCTTGAAGGTCCCTAAGTCATATTGGTCCAGTAAAATCGTTCACGGCAGCACATACCATAAAGTACAAATGCATGGCAGAAAAATTCGCGGAAAATGCACTGTGGTGGAATGCTAAGTATCAAAATAGTGTTGATGGAATTTTTGACAATGCCATAAGGTATGATAGTGAAATTCAGCGGCTTGGATTAATCTAAACAATTCCTCGAACAACTCAAACTGACTCAAAAAGGTATTATTACATGAAATAGTATGGTGGTGGTCAAGGTGGCCAAGGCGGTCCCAAGGCTACTAAAGGATCAGGATCTAAGTAATATCTCAAATCCTTTACCTGCGGACCTTCGATACCTGCGGGCCTTTGTACTTGCAGGTCTCCTAAGATGAAGCTGTAAAAGCCTCCAGGCCAACAGCATCCCGTGGATGGTTTTTAGTTGGTATGTTTCTCCTTCTGAGATCCGAGTCCAACACTGTTCGTTTCGGTAGCCTCCCGGTCAGGAAACGTGCGTAAAGCATTTTCCTCAACAGTTATCAACAAAAAAAAATCTCAAAACCTCAAGAAATCAAGGATATTCCTTAAATTTTAAGGGGATTCAGAGGGTTTGAACTCTTTTCTGGTGAAATTAATATTTTCATTTATTATTTACATCTGGTAGTCATCACAACAGTGATTGAAGATATTGCATACCTTAACAGTGAACAGTTAGCCAACTATATACAAATATCTTAACAGAAACAACTCTAGAATCTATTACTTGGTTTGATATCATCATTATCAGCTGCATCATCTAGACTACTGACTTATGTTATGGTAGGTACAGTAGAGCCTATAAAAGTTAGTGCCAACCAAGTGTTTTTATTGTATTCCATATGTACTTATACATTTTACTCAGAAAAATATTTTTTTAAATTGTCTAAATTTCAAATATAACACAAAAAAATTATTTTAGGCTTCAATCTATAATGTAATAAATTAAAAACAATATTCTTTTATGCACTACCTACATTATATTAATTACTATATTTTTTTAAACACTATATTTTATTAATTTTGATCCCCAGAATTGTGTGCTCAAAGTTATCGTTTGTGAATATCCTATGATATCGAGAATAAAGACACATACTATACCACAAAACAAAAAATTCATATAAAGGTTTACACACATCTAAACAAAGATTCTGAAGAAGAATACCAAAAAAATACCGAGAAATAAAAGCGAAATGTTAGTAGAAAGAAAACTTACCTAGCCCGCATTTTTCAGACTTGGGAGTAGAAGTCATCATTACATAAACACGAGTCACTAGGACATATTATAACAAAAGACGGGTTTTCCGGGATTTATAAAATAGTAGCTAACAATAATGCTTAACAAATTAATAATCGACCGGCAGCCATATTAGACAACTATTTTATTTTTTTTATCTATGACAGACAGATAATCTGTCAATCTACTGAAAACTATACAAACCAAACCGTGCGTATACTATAGATGGCAGCACAAACGTTCCATGTGGTAAGAAATGTGACCTAGGCGTATTATCGAGAGTTCGGAGCATAGGGAGAGTCATTTTGCGCAAATTCGTAAGTAAAATTTATATTTTTCTGTGCAATTACGGAAACGATTAACGCCAATTTTCGGTTTAACAGTTAAGATAACAATGTTGCTCCTTAATAAAGTGAAATAAAATAAATTCTACAATTAATTCTAAATTTTTTTTTAGTAGTTTGAAAATTAAGGTTTACACAGTCGGAAAAGTATAAAAAAGTCATCGAACCATACGAACTAATGTTCAGAAAAAATGGAAGAAGCAAACTATATATATTGTAAATTTTCTTCGTTTGTAAAGTACAACAGTTGGTGTTAAGACATTGTAGGTTTATTGGGTACCTAATGGTTTTGACCAGGTATATGCTTTGCCATAGTCGATTTTATACTAACCTCAATAAATACATTTGGTAAATGTTAACGAAAGACAAGTGTTAAAGTTTCTAATGTACATTAATTAAATATTTTATTGGTGTTTATTGTATATAATACAGATATTTCTTTGCAAAAGTAACCTATAAAAATATTGCGTCGTAAAATGAGAAATTAAAGATATCAACTAAAAAGAGCGGGATTATATTTTTTATATTATACAAGTGACTGAGATACAGCAAAATTTATGTGATTGTTTCAATTATTATTAAATTTCCGATCAGAAAAGTATATTAAAAAATCCATTTAATATTCAAAAGAATGCGATGTCAATGTTTTTTTTTAATATAAAATGATGTATTGTAGCAATCAACAAATATTAATAACATCAAAACTGACGATTTGTTTGAGTTTAATTTTTACACAGAAACCATTGTCCACTAAAAATGAAATTATTATGGGTTGTGTAATTAATTAATTTGTATAGCACTACGTGTTCCTAAAAATTAGTCTGTAATATTTAGCCACTGTGGCATTTTTGACATCAGTTTGACTTTGACATAAAGTCATAAAAGTGTTCGTCTGTGATTTAGTAAATACTTACAGTAAATACTTTTCATGTCACGGTTGTATTTTAATTTAAACACAGTTTTTAAATAATATTTTCATTTTCGTTTGGAGGATGGAGCATATATTTTGATTATTACTTTTTCTAAATTAAGAGCCAAGTTGGTAAGGTGACACTCGTGGTGATTAGTAGTGTGTGTGTAACGTTAGCGGCACTACTACGTAATCATGG